>JARGYO010000125.1:6189973-6751385 GCA_029206835.1 Rana muscosa | reverse complement strand
GTTGTTCCAAAGATTGGGAGCTGCCGTTATTTTTACTAAGCTTGACCTCCGGGGAGCCTATAACCTGGTCCGAATGAAGGAGGGCGATGAGTGGAAAACCGCCTTCCGCTCCCGGTTCGGACATTTCGAATATTTAGTGATGCCCTTCGGGCTGTGCAATGCCCCTGCCACCTTCCAGTATTTAATTAATGATGTTCTTCGGGACTTTTTAGATCTCTTTGTGATTGCTTATTTAGATGACATACTAATCTTCTCTTCCTCCCTTGACTCTCATCGCAGGCATGTCAGAAGTGTGTTAGACCGGCTTCGGCAGCATAAACTATATGCGAAGGCTGAGAAATGCGAGTTTGAGCGGGAGAGCATAGCATTTCTGGGATTAATCATCTCTGGCGAAGGCATCAGGATGGACCCACAGAAGATCACCGCAATCTTGGACTGGCCAGCGCCAGTGGATAAGAAGGGAATCCAACGGTTCGTTGGATTCGCCAACTTTTATCGTAAATTCATCCGGGGGTTCTCCGCCATCATTGCACCCATTACTCAGCTAACCAAGCAAGGTACCCGCTTCCACTGGTCCCCTGAGGCCCAAAAGGCCTTTGAGGATCTCAAAGGGCTCTTCACCTCTGCATCCATCCTAAAACACCCAGATTCCTCCCTACCATTTGTACTTGAGGTAGATGCTTCTGAGGTTGCAGTAGGGGCAATATTGTCACAGAGGCAAGGAACCAAGGCTTTGCTTCATCCGGTGGCTTTCTTTTCTCGCAAATTATCTGCGGCAGAAAAGAACTATGACGTGGAAGACCGGGAACTCTTGGCGATTAAGTCCGCCCTGGAAGAATGGAGGTACTTACTTGAAGGTGCTGCTCACCCGATCTTAGTATTCACCGACCATAAGAACTTAGAGTACCTGAAAACTGCAAAAAGACTAAAACCACGACAAGCCAGATGGGCCCTGTTTTTTTCCCAGTTCTCCTTCCATGTGACATACCACCCCGGTGCCAAGAACACTAAACCTGACGCCTTGTCCCGAATGTTTCATGGATCCAAAGAACTCTCCTCACCCGATACAATCCTCGCTCCTGGGAATTTTCTCCTACTTCAGGAGGACCTACTCTCCCGGATCAGACAAGCCACCACTAGACAGGAACCCTCTCCTGAACTGGATCTGCAAACCAAGGATGGATTACTCTGGCACCAAGACAGGATATTCATACCAGAAGAACTAAAGATAACCGTGCTAGAGCTCTGCCACGATCATGCCCTTGCTGGGCACTTTGGCGTGGCTAAGACCACTGAGTTGGTACAACGTACCTTCTGGTGGCCTCGACTACGCGAGGATTGCAGGAGGTTTGTGGAGTCCTGTACTACATGTACCCGGAATAAAGGGTCCAGATCCAAAGCCTGGGGACTACTGAAGCCCTTACCCGTTCCAGAGAGACCGTGGAAAATGCTTTCTATCGACTTCATAGTTGAACTCCCCTTGGCTGAGAATCACACCACCATCTTTGTGATTGTGGACCGTCTGTCCAATATGGCACATTTTGTTCCTATGAGAGGGACCCCCTCGGCCCCGGAAACTGCACAAATGTTCATTAAAGAAGTCGTCAGGCTCCACGGGGTACCTGCTAATATAGTCTCCGATCGGGGGGTACAATTTACCTCCCGGTTCTGGAGGTCCCTCTGCAAGACTCTGGGAATAGAGCTATCATTCTCTTCGGCTTACCACCCTCAAACCAACGGACAGACTGAGAGAACAAATCAGACCCTCGAGCAATATTTGCGTTGTTTCTCCTCCTTTGCTCAGAATGACTGGCTCTCCCTGCTTCCGCTAGCGGAGTTCTCCTACAATAACTCCATCCACTCCGCAACTAACCAGACCCCATTTTTTGCGAACTTCGGGTTTCACCCCACATTTCTGCCCAACTCTCTCCCTGAGTGCTCAGTGCCTGCAGTTCTGGAAAAAGTGAATTTCTTCTCCTCTAACAACCAGCTTCTACGCGAAGCCATGGCAAGAACTCAGGAGTATAACAAGACGGTCTACGACAGGAGGAGACGGGGTGAATTAGCGCTGGCACCGGGCGACCAAGTATGGCTTTCCACCATCAATCTAAGATTGGCTTGCCCGTCCAAGAAATTGGGCCCCAAGTTTCTAGGGCCTTTTCCTATCAAAAGGAAAATCAACGAGGTGGCCTACGAGCTGGAGCTCCCCGACTCCCTGAGGGTCCACCCTGTTTTTCATGTTTCTCTATTGAAACCGTCAGTCTCCAACCCATTCCCAGGTCGGACCCCGACTCGCCCTGATCCCGTCATCATAGACGGGGAACAGGAATTTGAGGTAGAAGCTATTTTAGACGCACGAAGAAGAAATAGCCAGAGTCAATTTTTAATAAAATGGAAGGGTTACGGACCAGAGGAGAACTCCTGGGAACCCGAAGAGAACATTCACGCCAAAGACCTGATACAAGCCTTCAGGAGGTCTCACCCCGAGAAGTTTGCTCCTAGGGGCATCCGGAGGCTGCCCCTTGGGGGGGGCAATGTCATGGAAACCCTGTCAGTAACAGACGCCCTGGACTTCCTGGTTCCCGCCCCCGCAGGTGACGCCCGAAGGGCTATTTAAACTCCTCACTTGCAGACAGTCCCTGCTGTCTGCTCTACAGCGTTTATCCCAAGTGACCTGATCTGCCTTGTTTACCTGTATCTGATCCGGCTTCCTGTGACCCTCCTGCTATCTGCCTGTACCTGACCATCGGCCTGTTTTCTGACTTCGGTATTGCCTGAACCTTTTGTGCCTCGCTGCCTGCCAGTTTACGCGACCCCGGCTTGTCTGACGATCCTGCCTGACCTTGGCTCTTGTTCACCTGCTGCTGCCTAGTGGTTCCAGTTTACCTGCTGTGCCTCCCAGTCCGGGTCATCTGCTGAGTTCCTGGTTCCTGTCTGCTCATCTGCTGGTTCCTGTCTGCTCATCTGCTGGTTCCTGTCTGCTCATCTGCTGGTTCCTGTTCACCTGCTGCTGCCCAGTGGTTCCAGTCTACCTGCTGTGCCTCCCGGTCCGGGTCATCTGCTGAGTTCCTGGTTCCTGTCTACTCACCTGCTGCAGTTCCTGGTTCCTGTCTGCTCATCTGCTGGTTCCTGTCTGCTCATCTGCTGGTTCCTGTTCATCTGCTGCTGCCCAGTGGTTCCAGTCTACCTGCTGTGCCTCCCGGTCCGGGTCATCTTCTGAGTTCCTGGTTCCTGTCTACTCACCTGCTGTAGTTCCTGGTTCCTGTCCACTCACCTGCTGTAGTTCCTGGTTCCTGCCTCCTCACCTGCTGGTTCCTGATCACCTGCGGTAGTTCTTGATCCTGCCAGGCACTCGTACCCCTTCCACCTCCGTGCTTCCTGTTATACCACCAGGGGCCGCCGGTGGGAGCCGTAAGGGAGGCCTCCCTCTGCTAACCGGGCTCGTCACCGTCAGGTACGTGACAAACACCAGCAATTGTCTATGGGTAGCTTTAGGTGCACACTGTGCAAAGGACACAGTACACTAACTGAAAATACTGTGGCTCCTTGCCTGTGGTATTAGTATGAGAACATCGGCAATTGTCTTTAGGTAGCTTTATGTGCACACTGTGCAGAGGACACAGTACCGTAACTGAAAATACTGCAGCTCCCTGCCTGATGTATTATTATTATGAGAACACCAGCAATTGTATTCAGGTAGCTTTAGGTGCACACTGTGCAAAGGACACAGTACACTAACTGAAAATACTGCAGCTCCCTGCCTGTGGTATTAGTATGAGGACACCAGCAATTGTATTCAGGTAGATTTAGGTGCACACTGTGCAAAGGACACAGTACACCAACTGAAAATACTGCAGCTCCCTGCCTGTGGTATTAGTATGAGAACACCAGCAATTGTATTCAGGTAGCTTTAGGTGCACACTGTGCAAAGGACACAGTATACTAACTGAAAATACTGCAACTCCCTGCCTGTGGTATTAGTATGAGAACACAAGCAATTGTCTTCAGGTAGCTGTAGGTGCACACTGTGCAAAGGACACAGTACATTAACTGAAAATACTGCAGCTCCCTGCCTGTGGTATTATTATTATAAGAACACCAGCAATTGTATTCAGGTAGCTTTAGATGCACACTGTGCAAAGGACACAGTACAGTAACTGGAAATACTGCAGCTCCTTGCCTGTGGTATTAGTATGAGAACACCAGCAATTGCATTCAGGTAGCTTTAGGTGCACACTGTGCAAAGGACACAGTACACTAACTGAAAATACTGCGGCTCCTTGCCTGTGGTATTAGTATGAGAACACCAGCAATTGTATTCAGGTAGCTTTAGGTGCACACTGTGCAGAGGACACAGTACAGTAACTGAAAATACTGCAGCTCCCTGCCTGTGGTATTAGTATGAGAACACCAGCAATTGTATTCAGGTAACTTTAGGTGCACACTGTGCAGAGGACACAGTACACTAACTGAGAATACTGCAGTTCTCTGCCTGTGGAATTAGTATGATAACACCAGCAATTGTCTTCAGGTAGCTTTAGGTGCACACTGTGCAAAGGACACAGTACACTAACTGAAAAATACTGCAGCTTCCTGCCTGTGGTATTAGTATGAAAACACCAGCAATTGTCTTCAGGTAGCTTTAGGTGCACAAGTGCAAAGGATACAGTATCCTAACTGAAAAATACTGCAGCTCCCTGCCTGTGGTATTAGTATGAGAACACCAGCAATTTTATTCAGGTAGCTTTATGTGCACACTGTGCAAAAGACACAGTACACTAACTGAAAATACTGCAGCTCCCTGCCTGTGGCATTATTATTATAACAACACCAGCAATTGTCTTCAGGTAGCTTTAGGTGCACACTGTGCAAAGGACACAGTACACTAACTGGAAATACTTCAGCTCCCTGCCTGTGGTATTAGTATGAGAACACCAGCAATTGTCTTCAGGTAGCTTTAGGAGCACACTGTGCAGAGGACACAGTACACTAACTGAAAATGCTGCAGCTCCCTGCCTGTGGTATTAGTATGAGAACACCAGCAATTGTCTTCAGGTAGCTTTAGGTGCACACTGTGCAGAGGACACAGTACACTAACTGAAAATACTGCAGCTCCCTGCCTGTGGTATTAGTATGAGAACACCAGCAATTGTATTCAGGTAGCTTTAGGTGCACACTGTCCAAAGGACACAGTACACTAACTGAAAATACTGCAGCTCCCTGCCTGTGGAATTAGTATGATAACACCAGCAATTGTCTTCAGGTAGCTTTAGGTGCACACAGTGCAAAGGACACAGTACACTAACTGAAAAATACTGCAGCTTCCTGCCTGTGGTATTAGTATGAAAACACCAGCAATTGTATTCAGGTAGCTTTAGGTGCACACTGTGCAAAATACACAGTACACTAACTGAAAATACTGCAGCTCCCTCCCTGTGGTATTAGTATGAGAACACCAGCAATTGTTTTCCGGTAGCTTTAGGTGCACACAGTGCAATGGACACAGTACACTAACTGAAAATACCGGAGCTCCCTCCCTGTGGTATTAGTATGAGAACATCAGCAATTGTATTCAGGGAGCTTTAGGTGCACACTGTGCATAGGACACAGTACACTAACTGCAAAATACTGCAGCTTCCTGCCTGTGGTATTAGTATGAAAACACCAGCAATTGTTTTCCGGTAGCTTTAGGTGCACACAGTGCAATGGACACAGTACACTAACTGAAAATACCGGAGCTCCCTCCCTGTGGTATTAGTATGAGAACATCAGCAATTGTATTCAGGGAGCTTTAGGTGCACACTGTGCAAAGGACACAGTACACCATCTGAAAATACTGCATCTCCCTGCCTTTGGTATTAGTATTAAAACACCAGCAATTGTCTTCAGGTAACTTTTGGTGCACACTGTGGAAAGGACAAAGTACTCTAACTGAAAATACTGCAGCTCTCTGCCTGTGGTATTAGTATGAGAACACCAGCAATTGTATTCAGGTAACTTTAGGTGCACACTGTGCAAAGGACATATTACACTAACTGAAAAAACTGCTGCTCCCTGCCTGTGGTATTAGTATGAGAACACCAGCAATTGTATTCAGGTAGCTTTAGGTGCACACTGTGCAAAGGACACAGTACACTAACTGAAAATACTGCAGCTCCCTTGCCTGTGGTATTAGTATGAGAACACCAGCAATTGTCTTCAGGTAGCTTTAGGTGCACACTGTGCAAAGGACACAGTACACTAACTGAAAATACTGCAGCTCAATACCTGTGGTATTAGTATGAGAACACCAGCAATTGTCTTCAGGTAGCTTTAGGTGCACAATGTGCAAAGGATACAGTATCCTAACTGAAAAATACTGCAGCTCCCTGCCTGTGGTTTTAGTATGAGAACACCAGCAATTTTATTCAGGTAGCTTTATGTGCACACTGTGCAAAAGACACAGTACACTAACTGAAAATACTGCAGCTCCCTGCCTGTGGTATTAGTATGAGAACACCAGCAATTGTATTCAGGTAGCTTTAGGTGCACACTGTGGAAAGGACACAGTACACTAACTGAAAATACTGCGGCTCCCTGCCTGTGGTATTAGTATGAGAACACCAGCAATTGTCTTCAGGTAGCTTTAGGTACACACTGTGCAAAGGACACAGTACACTAACTGAAAATACTGCAGCACCCTGCCTGTGGCATTATTATTATAACAACACCAGCAATTGTCTTCAGGTAGCTTTAGGTGCACACTGTGCAAAGGACACAGTATACTAACTGAAAATCCTGCAGCTCCCTGCATGTGGCATTATTATTATAACAACACCAGCAATTGTCTTCAGGTAGCTTTAGGTGCACACTGTGCAAAGGACACAGTACACTAACTGAAAATACTTCAGCTCCCTGCCTGTGGTATTAGTATGAGAACACCAGCAATTGTCTTCATTTAGCTTTAGGTGCACACTGTGCAGAGGACACAGTACACTAACTGAAAATACTGCAGCTCCCTGCCTGTGGTATTAGTAGGAGAACACCAGCAATTTTATTCAGGTAGCTTTATGTGCACACTGTGTGAAAGACACAGTACACTAACTGAAAATACTGCAGCTCCCTGCCTGTGGTATTAGTATGAGAACACCAGCAATTGTATTCAGGTAGCTTTAGGTGCACACTGTGCAAAGGACACAGTGCACTAACTGAAAATACTGCGGCTCCCTGCCTGTGGTATTAGTATGAGAACACCAGCAATTGTCTTCAGGTAGCTTTAGGTGCACACTGTACAGAGGACACAGTACACTAACTGAAAATACTGCAGCTCCCTGCCTGTGGCATTATTATTATAACAACACCAGCAATTGTCTTCAGGTAGCTTTAGGTGCACACTGTGCAAAGGACACAGTATACTAACTGAAAATCCTGCAGCTCCCTGCCTATGGTATTATGAGAACACCAGCAATTGTATTCAGGTAACTTTAGGTGCACACTGTGCAAAGGACACAGTACACTAACTGAAAATACTTCAGCTCCCTGCCTGTGGTATTAGTATGAGAACACCAGCAATTGTCTTCAGGTAGCTTTAGGTGCACACTGTGCAGAGGACACAGTACACTAACTGAAAATACTGCAGCTCCCTGCCTGTGGTATTAGTATGAGAACACCAGCAATTTTATTCAGGTAGCTTTATGTGCACACTGTGCAAAAGACACAGTACACTAACTGAAAATACTGCAGCTCCCTGCCTGTGGTATTAGTATGAGAACACCAGCAATTGTATTCAGGTAGCTTTAGGTGCACACTGTGCAAAGGACACAGTACACTAACTGAAAATAATGTGGCTCCCTGCCTGTGGTATTAGTATGAGAACACCAGCAATTGTCTTCAGGTAGCTTTAGGTGCACACTGTACAGAGGACACAGTACACTAACTTAAAATACTGCAGCTCCCTGCCTGTGGTATTAGTATGAGAACACCAGCAATTGTATTCAGGTAGCTTTAGGTACACACTGTGCAAAGGACACAGTACACTAACTGAAAATACTGCAGCTCCCTGCCTGTGGCATTAATATTATAACAACACCCGCAATTGTCTTCAGGTAGCTTTAGGTGCACACTGTGCAAAGGACACAGTATACTAACTGAAAATCCTGCAGCTCCCTGCCTGTGGTATTATGAGAACACCAGCAATTTTATTCAGGTAGCTTTATGTGCACACTGTGCAAAAGACACAGTACACTAACTGAAAATACTGCAGCTCCCTGCCTGTGGTATTAGTATGAGAACACCAGCAATTGTATTCAGGTAGCTTTAGGTGCACACTGTGCAAAGGACACAGTACACTAACTGAAAATACTGCGGCTCCCTGCCTGTGGTATTAGTATGAGAACACCAGCAATTGTCTTCAGGTAGCTTTAGGTGCACACTGTGCAAAGGACACAGTATACTAACTGAAAATCCTGCAGCTCCCTGCCTGTGGTATTATGAGAACACCAGCAATTGTATTCAGGTAACTTTAGGTGCACACTGTGCAAAGGACACAGTACACTAACTGAAAATACTGCAGCTCTCTGCCTGTGGAATTAGTATGATAACACCAGCAATTGTCTTCAGGTAGCTTTAGGTGCACACTGTGCAAAGGACACAGTACACTAACTGAAAAATACTGCAGCTTCCTGCCTGTGGTATTAGTATGAGAACATCAGCAATTGTATTCAGGGAGCTTTAGGTGCACACTGTGCAAAGGACACAGTACACTAACTGAAAATACTGCAGCTCCCTGCCTTTGGTATTAGTATTAAAACACCTGCAATTGTCTTCAGGTAGCTTTAGGTGCACACTGTGGAAAGGACACAGTACTCTAACTGAAAATACTGCAGCTCCCTGCCTGTGGTATTATAATTATAAGAACACCAGCAATTGTCTTCAGGTAGCTTTAGGTGCACACTGTGCAAAGGACACAGTACACTAACTGAAAATACTGCAGCTCTCTGCCTGTGGTATTAGTATGAGAACACCAGCAATTGTATTCAGGTAACTTTAGTTGCACACTGTGCAAAGGACATGGTACACTAACTGAAAAACTGCTGCTCCCTGCCTGTGGTATTAGTATGAGAACACCAGCAATTGTCTTTAGGTAGCTTTATGTGCACACTGTGCAGAGGACACAGT
The DNA here is from genome assembly GCA_029206835.1 of Rana muscosa. Classification (NCBI taxonomy): domain Eukaryota; kingdom Metazoa; phylum Chordata; class Amphibia; order Anura; family Ranidae; genus Rana; species Rana muscosa. The sequence goes on along the minus strand of JARGYO010000125.1, from coordinate 6,742,229 downwards.
ACAGTAACTGAAAATACTGCAGCTCCCTGCCTGATGTATTATTATTATGAGAACACCAGCAATTGTATTCAGGTAACTTTAGGTGCACACTGTGCAAAGGACACCGTACACTAACTAAAAATACTGCAGCTCCCTGCCTGTGGTATTAGTATGAGAACACCAGCAATTGTATTCAGGTAGATTTAGGTGCACACTGTGCAAAGGACACAGTACACCAACTGAAAATACTGCAGCTCCCTGCCTGGGGTATTAGTATGAGAACACCAGAAATTGTCTTCAGGTAGCTTTAGGTACACACTGTGCAGAGGACACAGTACAGTAACTGAAAATACTGCAGCTTCCTGCCTGTGGTATTAGTATGAGAACACCAGCAATTGTATTCAGGTAACTTTAGGTACACTGTGCAAAGTACACAGTACACTAACTGAAAATACTGCAGCACCCTGCCTGTGGCATTATTATTATAACAACACCAGCAATTGTCTTCAGGTAGCTTTAGGTGCACACTGTGCAAAGGACACAGTATACTAACTGAAAATCCTGCAGCTCCCTGCATGTGGCATTATTATTATAACAACACCAGCAATTGTCTTCAGGTAGCTTTAGGTGCACACTGTGCAAAGGACACAGTACACTAACTGGAAATACTTCAGCTCCCTGCCTGTGGTATTAGTATGAGAACACCAGCAAATGTATTCAGGTAGATTTAGGTGCACACTGTGCAAAGGACACAGTACACTAACTCAAAATACTGCAGCTCCCTGCCTGTGGTATTATTATTAAAAGAACACCAGCAATTGTCTTTGGGTAGCTTTAGGTGCACACTGTGCAAAGGACTGGGTAACACTAACTGAAAATACTGCAGCTCCCTGCCTGTGGCATTATTATTATAACAACACCAGCAATTGTCTTCAGGTAGCTTTAGGTGCACACTGTGCAAAGGACACAGTACACTAACTGGAAATACTTCAGCTCCTTGCCTGTGGTATTAGTATGAGAACACCAGCAATTGTCTTCAGGTAGCTTTAGGTGCACACTGTGCAGAGGACACAGTACACTAACTGAAAATGCTGCAGCTCCCTGCCTGTGGTATTAGTATGAGAACACCAGCAATTGTCTTCAGGTAGCTTTAGGTGCACACTGTGCAGAGGACACAGTACACTAACTGAAAATACTGCAGCTCCCTGCCTGTGGTATTAGTATGAGAACACCAGCAATTGTATTCAGGTAGCTTTAGGTGCACACTGTCCAAAGGACACAGTACACTAACTGAAAATACTGCAGCTCCCTGCCTGTGGAATTAGTATGATAACACCAGCAATTGTCTTCAGGTAGCTTTAGGTGCACACAGTGCAAAGGACACCGTACACTAACTGAAAAATACTGCAGCTTCCTGCCTGTGGTATTAGTATGAAAACACCAGCAATTGTATTCAGGTAGCTTTAGGTGCACACTGTGCAAAAGACACAGTACACTAACTGAAAATACTGCAGCTCCCTCCCTGTGGTATTAGTATGAGAACACCAGCAATTGTATTCAGGTAGCTTTAGATTCACACTGTGCAAAGGACACGGTACACTAACTGAAAATACTGCAGCTCTCTGCCTGTGGAATTAGTATGATAACACCAGCAATTGTCTTCAGGTAGCTTTAGGTGCACACTGTGCAAAGGACACAGTACACTAACTGCAAAATACTGCAGCTTCCTGCCTGTGGTATTAGTATGAAAACACCAGCAATTGTTTTCCGGTAGCTTTAGGTGCACACAGTGCAATGGACACAGTACACTAACTGAAAATACCGGAGCTCCCTCCCTGTGGTATTAGTATGAGAACATCAGCAATTGTATTCAGGGAGCTTTAGGTGCACACTGTGCAAAGGACACAGTACACCATCTGAAAATACTGCATCTCCCTGCCTTTGGTATTAGTATTAAAACACCAGCAATTGTCTTCAGGTAGCTTTTGGTGCACACTGTGGAAAGGACAAAGTACTCTAACTGAAAATACTGCAGCTCTCTGCCTGTGGTATTAGTATGAGAACACCAGCAATTGTATTCAGGTAACTTTAGGTGCACACTGTGCAAAGGACATTGTACACTAACTGAAAAAACTGCTGCTCCCTGCCTGTGGTATTAGTATGAGAACACCAGCAATTGTATTCAGGTAGCTTTAGGTGCACACTGTGCAAAGGACACAGTACACTAACTGAAAATACTGTGGCTCCCTGACTGTGGTATTAGTATGAGAACACCAGCAATTGTCTTCAGGTAGCTTTAGGTGCACACTGTGCAGGGGACACAGTACACTAACTGAAAATACTGCAGCTCCCTGCCTGTGGTATTAGTATGAGAACACCAGCAATTGTGTTCAGGTAGCTTTAGGTTCACACTGTGCAAAGGACACAGTACACTAACTTAAAATACTGCAGCTCATTGCCTGTGGTATTAGTATGAGAACACCAGCAATTGTCTTCAGGTAGATTTAGGTGCACACTGTGCAGAGGACACAGTACACTAACTGAGAATACTGCAGCTCCCTTGCCTGTGGTATTAGTATGAGAACACCAGCAATTGTATTCAGGTAGCTTTAGGTGCACACTGTGCAAAGGACACAGTACACTAACTGAAAATACTGCAGCTCAATACCTGTGGTATTAGTATGAGAACACCAGCAATTGTCTTCAGGTAGCTTTAGGTGCACAATGTGCAAAGGATACAGTATCCTAACTGAAAAATACTGCAGCTCCCTGCCTGTGGTATTAGTATGAGAACACCAGCAATTTTATTCAGGTAGCTTTAGGTGCACACTGTGGAAAGGACACAGTACACTAACTGAAAATGCTGCAGCTCCCTGCCTGTGGTATTAGTATGAGAACACCAGCAATTGTCTTCAGGTAGCTTTAGGTGCACACTGTGCAAAGGACACAGTACACTAACTGGAAATACTTCAGCTCCTTGCCTGTGGTATTAGTATGAGAACACCAGCAATTGTCTTCAGGTAGCTTTAGGTGCACACTGTGCAGAGGACACATTACACTAACTGAAAATGCTGCAGCTCCCTGCCTGTGGTATTAGTATGAGAACACCAGCAATTGTCTTCAGGTAGCTTTAGGTGCACACTGTGCAGAGGACACAGTACACTAACTGAAAATACTGCAGCTCCCTGCCTGTGGTATTAGTATGAGAACACCAGCAATTGTATTCAGGTAGCTTTAGGTGCACACTGTCCAAAGGACACAGTACACTAACTGAAAATACTGCAGCTCCCTGCCTGTGGAATTAGTATGATAACACCAGCAATTGTCTTCAGGTAGCTTTAGGTGCACACAGTGCAAAGGACACCGTACACTAACTGAAAAATACTGCAGCTTCCTGCCTGTGGTATTAGTATGAAAACACCAGCAATTGTATTCAGGTAGCTTTAGGTGCACACTGTGCAAAAGACACAGTACACTAACTGAAAATACTGCAGCTCCCTCCCTGTGGTATTAGTATGAGAACACCAGCAATTGTATTCAGGTAGCTTTAGATTCACACTGTGCAAAGGACACGGTACACTAACTGAAAATACTGCAGCTCTCTGCCTGTGGAATTAGTATGATAACACCAGCAATTGTCTTCAGGTAGCTTTAGGTGCACACTGTGCAAAGGACACAGTACACTAACTGCAAAATACTGCAGCTTCCTGCCTGTGGTATTAGTATGAAAACACCAGCAATTGTTTTCCGGTAGCTTTAGGTGCACACAGTGCAATGGACACAGTACACTAACTGAAAATACCGGAGCTCCCTCCCTGTGGTATTAGTATGAGAACATCAGCAATTGTATTCAGGGAGCTTTAGGTGCACACTGTGCAAAGGACACAGTACACCATCTGAAAATACTGCATCTCCCTGCCTTTGGTATTAGTATTAAAACACCAGCAATTGTCTTCAGGTAGCTTTTGGTGCACACTGTGGAAAGGACAAAGTACTCTAACTGAAAATACTGCAGCTCTCTGCCTGTGGTATTAGTATGAGAACACCAGCAATTGTATTCAGGTAACTTTAGGTGCACACTGTGCAAAGGACATTGTACACTAACTGAAAAAACTGCTGCTCCCTGCCTGTGGTATTAGTATGAGAACACCAGCAATTGTATTCAGGTAGCTTTAGGTGCACACTGTGCAAAGGACACAGTACACTAACTGAAAATACTGCGGCTCCCTGACTGTGGTATTAGTATGAGAACACCAGCAATTGTCTTCAGGTAGCTTTAGGTGCACACTGTGCAGGGGACACAGTACACTAACTGAAAATACTGCAGCTCCCTGCCTGTGGTATTAGTATGAGAACACCAGCAATTGTGTTCAGGTAGCTTTAGGTTCACACTGTGCAAAGGACACAGTACACTAACTTAAAATACTGCAGCTCATTGCCTGTGGTATTAGTATGAGAACACCAGCAATTGTCTTCAGGTAGATTTAGGTGCACACTGTGCAGAGGACACAGTACACTAACTGAGAATACTGCAGCTCCCTTGCCTGTGGTATTAGTATGAGAACACCAGCAATTGTATTCAGGTAGCTTTAGGTGCACACTGTGCAAAGGACACAGTACACTAACTGAAAATACTGCAGCTCAATACCTGTGGTATTAGTATGAGAACACCAGCAATTGTCTTCAGGTAGCTTTAGGTGCACAATGTGCAAAGGATACAGTATCCTAACTGAAAAATACTGCAGCTCCCTGCCTGTGGTATTAGTATGAGAACACCAGCAATTTTATTCAGGTAGCTTTAGGTGCACACTGTGGAAAGGACACAGTACACTAACTGAAAATACTGCAGCTTCCTGCCTGTGGTATTAGTATAAGAACACCAGCAATTGTCTTCAGGTAGCTTTAGGTACACACTGTGCAAAGGACACAGTACACTAACTGAAAATACTGCAGCTCCCTGCCTGTGGCATTATTATTATAACAACACCAGCAATTGTCTTCAGGTAGCTTTAGGTGCACACTGTGCAAAGGACACAGTATACTAACTGACAATCCTGCAGCTCCCTGCCTGTGGCATTATGAGAACACCAGCAATTGTATTCAGGTAACTTTAGGTGCACACTGTGCAAAGGACACAGTACACTAACTGAAAATACTTCAGCTCCCTGCCTGTGGTATTAGTATGAGAACACCAGCAATTGTCTTCAGGTAGCTTTAGGTGCACACTGTGCAAAGGACACCATATACTAACTGAAAATCCAGCAGCTCCCTGCCTGTGGTATTATGAGAACACCAGCATTTGTATTCAGGTAACTTTAGGTGCACACTGTGCAAAGGACACAGTACACTAACTGAAAATACTTCAGCTCCCTGCCTGTGGTATTAGTATGAGAACACCAGCAATTGTCTTCAGGTAGCTTTAGGTGCACACTGTGCAAAGGACACAGTACACTAACTGAAAATACTTCAGCTCCCTGCCTGTGGTATTAGTATGAGAACACCAGCAATTGTCTTCAGGTAGCTTTAGGTGCACACTGTGCAGAGGACACAGTACACTAACTGAAAATACTGCAGCTCCCTGCCTGTGGTATTAGTAGGAGAACACCAGCAATTTTATTCAGGTAGCTTTATGTGCACACTGTGCAAAAGACACAGTACACTAACTGGAAATACTGCAGCTCCCTGCCTGTGGTATTAGTATGAGAACACCAGCAATTGTATTCAGGTAGCTTTAGGTGCACACTGTGCAAAGGACACAGTACACTAACTGAAAATACTGTGGCTCCCTGCCTGTGGTATTAGTATGAGAACACCAGCAATTTTCTTCAGGTAGCTTAAGGTGCACACTGTACAGAGGACACAGTACACTAACTTAAAATACTGCAGCTCCCTGCCTGTGGTATTAGTATGAGAACACCAGCAATTGTCTTCAGGTAGCTTTAGGTACACACTGTGCAAAGGACACAGTACACTAACTGAAAATACTGCAGCTCCCTGCCTGTGGCATTATTATTATAACAACACCAGCAATTGTCTTCAGGTAGCTTTAGGTGCACACTGTGCAAAGGACACAGTATACTAACTGAAAATCCTGCAGCTCCCTGCCTGTGGCATTATGAGAACACCAGCAATTGTATTCAGGTAACTTTAGGTGCACACTGTGCAAAGGACACAGTACACTAACTGAAAATACTTCAGCTCCCTGCCTGTGGTATTAGTATGAGAACACCAGCAATTGTCTTCAGGTAGCTTTAGGTGCACACTGTGCAAAGGACACCATATACTAACTGAAAATCCAGCAGCTCCCTGCCTGTGGTATTATGAGAACACCAGCATTTGTATTCAGGTAACTTTAGGTGCACACTGTGCAAAGGACACAGTACACTAACTGAAAATACTTCAGCTCCCTGCCTGTGGTATTAGTATGAGAACACCAGCAATTGTCTTCAGGTAGCTTTAGGTGCACACTGTGCAAAGGACACAGTACACTAACTGAAAATACTTCAGCTCCCTGCCTGTGGTATTAGTATGAGAACACCAGCAATTGTCTTCAGGTAGCTTTAGGTGCACACTGTGCAGAGGACACAGTACACTAACTGAAAATACTGCAGCTCCCTGCCTGTGGTATTAGTAGGAGAACACCAGCAATTTTATTCAGGTAGCTTTATGTGCACACTGTGCAAAAGACACAGTACACTAACTGAAAATACTGCAGCTCCCTGCCTGTGGTATTAGTATGAGAACACCAGCAATTGTATTCAGGTAGCTTTAGGTGCACACTGTGCAAAGGACACAGTACACTAACTGAAAATACTGTGGCTCCCTGCCTGTGGTATTAGTATGAGAACACCAGCAATTTTCTTCAGGTAGCTTAAGGTGCACACTGTACAGAGGACACAGTACACTAACTTAAAATACTGCAGCTCCCTGCCTGTGGTATTAGTATGAGAACACCAGCAATTGTATTCAGGTAGCTTTAGGTACACACTGTGCAAAGGACACAGTACACTAACTGAAAATACTGCAGCTCCCTGCCTGTGGCATTAATATTATAACAACACCAGCAATTGTCTTCAGGTAGCTTTAGGTGCACACTGTGCAAAGGACACACTATACTAACTGAAAATCCTGCAGCTCCCTGCCTGTGGTATTATGAGAACACCAACAATTTTATTCAGGTAGCTTTATGTGCACACTGTGCAAAAGACACAGTACACTAACTGAAAATACTGCAGCTCCCTGCCTGTGGTATTAGTATGAGAACACCAGCAATTGTCTTCAGGTCGCTTTAGGTGCACACTTGCAAAGGACACAGTATACTATCTGAAAATCCTGCAGCTCACTGCCTGTGGTATTATGAGAACACCAGCAATTGTATTCAGGTAACTTTAGGTGCACACTGTGCAAAGGACACAGTATACTAACTGAAAATACTGCAGCTCTCTGCCTGTGGAATTAGTATGATAACACCAGCAATTGTCTTCAGGTAGCTTTAGGTGCACACTGTGCAAAGGACACAGTACACTAACTGAAAAATACTGCAGCTTCCTGCCTGTGGTATTAGTATGAGAACATCAGCAATTGTATTCAGGGAGCTTTAGGTGCACACTGTGCAAAGGACACAGTACACTAACTGAAAATACTGCAGCTCCCTGCCTTTGGTATTAGTATTAAAACACCAGCAATTGTCTTCAGGTAGCTTTAGGTGCACACTGTGGAAAGGACACAGTACTCTAACTGAAAATACTGCAGCTCCCTGTCTGTGGTATTATAATTATAAGAACACCAGCAATTGTCTTCAGGTAGCTTTAGGTGCACACTGTGCAAAGGACACAGTACACTAACTGAAAATACTGCAGCTCTCTGCCTGTGGTATTAGTATGAGAACACCAGCAATTGTATTCAGGTAACTTTAGGTGCACACTGTGCAAAGGACATGGTACACTAACTGAAAAACTGCTGCTCCCTGCCTGTGGTATTAATATTATAACAACACCAGCAATTGTCTTCAGGTAGCTTTAGGTGCACACTGTGCAAAGGACACAGTATACTAACTGAAAATCCTGCAGCTCCCTGCCTGTGGTATTATGAGAACACCAGCAATGTTATTCAGGTAGCTTTATGTGCACACTGTGCAAAAGACACAGTACACTAACTGAAAATACTGCAGCTCCCTGCCTGTGGTATTAGTATGAGAACACCAGCAATTGTCTTCAGGTAGCTTTAGGTGCACACTTGCAAAGGACACAGTATACTATCTGAAAATCCTGCAGCTCACTGCCTGTGGTATTATGAGAACACCAGCAATTGTATTCAGGTAACTTTAGGTGCACACTGTGCAAAGGACACAGTACACTAACTGAAAATACTGCAGCTCTCTGCCTGTGGAATTAGTATGATAACACCAGCAATTGTCTTCAGGTAGCTTTAGGTGCACACTGTGCAAAGGACACAGTACACTAACTGAAAAATACTGCAGCTTCCTGCCTGTGGTATTAGTATGAGAACATCAGCAATTGTATTCAGGGAGCTTTAGGTGCACACTGTGCAAAGGACACAGTACACTAACTGAAAATACTGCAGCTCCCTGCCTTTGGTATTAGTATTAAAACACCAGCAATTGTCTTCAGGTAGCTTTAGGTGCACACTGTGGAAAGGACACAGTACTCTAACTGAAAATACTGCAGCTCCCTGTCTGTGGTATTATAATTATAAGAACACCAGCAATTGTCTTCAGGTAGCTTTAGGTGCACACTGTGCAAAGGACACAGTACACTAACTGAAAATACTGCAGCTCTCTGCCTGTGGTATTAGTATGAGAACACCAGCAATTGTATTCAGGTAACTTTAGGTGCACACTGTGCAAAGGACATGGTACACTAGCTGAAAAACTGCTGCTCCCTGCCTGTGGTATTAGTATGAGAACACCAGCAATTGTCTTTAGGTAGCTTTATGTGCACACTGTGCAGAGGACACAGTACAGTAACTGAAAATACTGCAGCTCCCTGCCTGATGTATTATTATTATGAGAACACCAGCAATTGTATTCAGGTAACTTTAGGTGCACACTGTGCAAAGGACACCGTACACTAACTGAAAATACTGCAGCTCGCTGCCTGTGGTATTAGTATGAGAACACCAGCAATTGTATTCAGGTAGATTTAGGTGCACACTGTGCAAAGGACACAGTACACCAACTGAAAATACTGCAGCTCCTGCCTGGGGTATTAGTATGAGAACACCAAAAATTTTCTTCAGGTAGCTTTAGGTACACACTGTGCAGAGGACACAGTACAGTAACTGAAAATACTGCAGCTCCCTGCCTGTGGTATTAGTATGAGAACACCAGCAATTGTATTCAGGTAGCTTTAGGTACACTGTGCAAAATACACAGTACACTAACTGAAAATACTGCAGCTCCCTGCCTGTGGTATTAGTATGAGAACACCAGCAATTGTATTCAGGTAGCTTTAGGTGCACACCGTGCAGAGGACACAGTACACTAACTGAAAATACTGCAGCTCCCTGCCTGTGGTATTAGTATGAGAACACCAGCAATTGTATTCAGGTAAATTTAGGTGCACACTGTGCAAAGGACACAGTACACTAACTCAAAATACTGCAGCTCCCTGCCTGTGGTATTATTATTAAAAGAACACCAGCAATTGTCTTTGGGTAGCTTTAGGTGCACACTGTGCAAAGGACTGGGTAACACTAACTGAAAATACTGCAGCTCCCTGCCTGTGGTTTTAGTATGAGAACACCAGCAATTGCATTCAGGTAGATTTAGGTGCACACTGTGCAAAGGACACAGTACACCAACTGAAAATACTGCAGCTCCCTGCCTGTGGTATTCATATGAGAACACCAGAAATTGTCTTCAGGTAGCTTTAGGTACACACTGTGCAGAGGACACAGTACAGTAACTGAAAATACTGCAGCTCCCTGCCTGTGGTATTAGCATGAGAACACCAGCAATTGTATTCAGGTAGCTTTAGGTGCACACTGTGCAAAGTACACAGTACACTAACTGAAAATACTGCAGATCCCTGCCTGTGGTATTAGTATGAGAACACCAGCAATTGTATTCAGGTAGCTTTAGGTGCACACCGTGCAGAGGACACAGTACACTAACTGAAAATACTGCAGCTCCCTGCCTGTGGTATTAGTATGAGAACGACAGCAATTGTATTCAGGTAGCTTTAGATGCACACTGTGCAAAGGACACAGTACACTAACTGAAAATACTGCAGCTCCCTGCCTATGGTATTATTATAAGAACACCAGCAATTGTCTTTGGGTAGCTTTAGGTGCACACTGTGCAAAGGACACAGTACACTAACTGAAAATACTGTGGCTCCTTGCCTGTGGTATTAGTATGAGAACACCATCAATTGTATTCAGGTAGCTATAGAGACACTGTGCAGAGGACACCGTACACTAACTGAAAATACTGTGCCTCCCTGCCTGTGGTATTAGAATGAGAACACCAGCAATTGTCTTCAGGTAGCTTTAGGTGCACACTGTACAAAGGACACAGTACACTAACTGAAAATACTGCAGCTCCCTGCCTGTGGTATTATTATTATAAGAACACCAGCAATTGTCTTTGGGTAGCTTTAGGTGCACACTGTGCAAAGGACACAGTACACTAACTGAAAATACTGCGGCTCCTTGCCTGTGGTATTAGTATGAGAACACCAGCAATTGTCTTTAGGTAGCTTTATGTGCACACTGTGCAGAGGACACAGTACAGTAACTGAAAATACTGCAGCTCCCTGCCTGATGTATTATTATTATGAGAACACCAGCAATTGTATTCAGGTAGCTTTAGGTGCACACTGTGCAAAGGGCACAGTACGCTAACTGAAAATACTGCAGCTCCCTGCCTGTGGTATTAGTATGAGAACACCAGCAATTGTATTCAGGTAGATTTGGGTGCACACTGTGCAAAGGACACAGTACACCAACTGAAAATACTGCAGCTCCCTGCCTGTGGTATTAGTATGAGAACACCAGCAATTGTATTCAGGTGGCTTTAGGTGCACACTGTGCAAAGGACACAGTATACTAACTGAAAATACTGCAACTCCCTGCCTGTGGTATTAGTATGAGAACACAAGCAGTTGTCTTCAGGTAGCTGTAGGTGCACACTGTGCAAAGGACACAGTACATTAACTGAAAATACTGCAGCTCCCTACCTGTGGTATTATTATTATAAGAACACCAGCAATTGTATTCAGGTAGCTTTAGATGCACACTGTGCAAAGGACACAGTACAGTAACTAGAAATACTGCAGCTCCCTGCCTGTGGTATTAGTATGAGAACACCAGCAATTGTATTCAGGTAGCTTTAGGTGCACACTGTGCAAAGGACACAGTACACTAACTGAAAATACTGCGCTCCTTGCCTGTGGTATTAGTATGAGAACACCAGCAATTGTATTCAGGTAGCTTTAGGTGCACACTGTGCAGAGGACACCGTACACTAACTGAAAATACTGTGCCTCCCTGCCTATGGTATTAGTATGAGAACACCAGCAATTGTCTTCAGGTAGCTTTAGGTGCACACTGTGCAGAGGACACAGTACAGTAACTGAAAATACTGCAGCTCCCTGCCTGTGGTATTAGTATGAGAACACCAGCAATTGTATTCAGGTAGCTTTAGGTGCACACTGTGCAAAGGACACAGTACACTAACTGAAAATACTGCGGCTCCTTACCTGTGGTATTTGTATGAGAACACCAGCAATTGTCTTCAGGTAGCTTTAGGTGCACACTGTGCAGAGGACACAGTACAGTAACTGAAAATACTGCAGCTCCCTTCCTGTGGTATTAGTATGAGAACACCAGCAATTGTATTCAGGTAGCTTTAGGTGCACACTGTGCAGAGGGCACAGTACACTAACTGAGAATACTTCAGCTCCCTTGCCTGTGGTATTAGTATGAGAACACCAGCAATTGTATTCAGGTAGCTTTAGGTGCACACTGTGCAAAGGACACAGTACACTAACTGAAAATACTGCAGCTCAATACCTGTGATATTAGTATGAGAACACCAGCAATTGTCTTCAGGTAGCTTTAGGTGCACAATGTGCAAAGGATACAGTATCCTAACTGAAAAATAGTGCAGCTCCCTGCCTGTGGTATTAGTATGAGAACACCAGCAATTTTATTCAGGTAGCTTTAGGTGCACACTGTGCAAAAGACACAGTACACTAACTGAAAATACTGCAGCTCCCTGCCTGTGGTATTAGTATGAGAACACCAGCAATTGTATTCAGGTAACTTTAGGTGCACACTGTGCAAAGGACATGGTACACTAACTGAAAAACTGCTGCTCCCTGCCTGTGGTATTAATATTATAACAACACCAGCAATTGTCTTCAGGTAGCTTTAGGTGCACACTGTGCAAAGGACACAGTATACTAACTGAAAATCCTGCAGCTCCCTGCCTGTGGTATTATGAGAACACCAGCAATTTTATTCAGGTAGCTTTATGTGCACACTGTGCAAAAGACACAGTACACTAACTGAAAATACTGCAGCTCCCTGCCTGTGGTATTAGTATGAGAACACCAGCAATTGTCTTCAGGTAGCATTAGGTGCACACTTGCAAAGGACACAGTATACTATCTGAAAATCCTGCAGCTCACTGCCTGTGGTATTATGAGAACACCAGCAATTGTATTCAGGTAACTTTAGGTGCACACTGTGCAAAGGACACAGTACACTAACTGAAAATACTGCAGCTCTCTGCCTGTGGAATTAGTATGATAACACCAGCAATTGTCTTCAGGTAGCTTTAGGTGCACACTGTGCAAAGGACACAGTACACTAACTGAAAAATACTGCAGCTTCCTGCCTGTGGTATTAGTATGAGAACATCAGCAATTGTATTCAGGGAGCTTTAGGTGCACACTGTGCAAAGGACACAGTACACTAACTGAAAATACTGCAGCTCCCTGCCTTTGGTATTAGTATTAAAACACCAGCAATTGTCTTCAGGTAGCTTTAGGTGCACACTGTGGAAAGGACACAGTACTCTAACTGAAAATACTGCAGCTCCCTGTCTGTGGTATTATAATTATAAGAACACCAGCAATTGTCTTCAGGTAGCTTTAGGTGCACAATGTGCAAAGGATACAGTATCCTAACTGAAAAATACTGCAGCTCCCTGCCTGTGGTATTAGTATGAGAACACCAGCAATTTTATTCAGGTAGCTCTATGTGCACACTGTGCAAAAGACACAGTACACTAACTGAAAATACTGCAGCTCCCTGCCTGTGGTATTAGTATGAGAACACCAGCAATTGTATTCAGGTAGCTTTAGGTGCACACTGTGCAAAGGACACAGTACACTAACTGAAAATACTGTGGCTCCCTGCCTGTGGTATTAGTATGAGAACACCAGCTATTGTCTTCAGGTAGCTTTAGGTGCACACTGTACAGAGGACACAGTACACTAACTGAAAATACTGCAGCGCCCTGCCTGTGGTATTAGTATGAGAACACCAGCAATTGTATTCAGGTAGCTTTAGGTACACACTGTGCAAAGGACACAGTACACTAACTGAAAATACTGCAGCTCCCTGCCTGTGGCATTATTATTATAACAACACCAGCAATTGTCTTCAGGTAGCTTTAGGTGCACACTGTGCAAAGGACACAGTATACTAACTGAAAATCCTGCAGCTCCCTGCCTGTGGTATTATGAGAACACCAGCAATTGTATTCAGGTAACTTTAGGTGCACACTGTGCAAAGGACACAGTACACTAACTGAAAATACTTCAGCTCCCTGCCTGTGGCATTAGTATGAGAACACCAGCAATTGTCTTCAGGTAGCTTTAGGTGCACACTGTGCAGAGGACACAGTACACTAACTGAAAATGCTGCAGCTCCCTGCCTGTGGTATTAGTATGAGAACACCAGCAATTGTCTTCAGGTAGCTTTATGTGCACACTGTGCAAAAGACACAGTACACTAACTGAAAATACTGCAGCTCCCTGCCTGTGGTATTAGTATGAGAAAACCAGCAATTGTATTCAGGTATCTTTAGGTGCACACTGTGCAAAGGACACAGTACACTAACTGAAAATACTGCGGCTCCCTGCCTGTGGTATTAGTATGAGAACACCATCAATTGTCTTCAGGTAGCTTTAGGTGCACACTCTACAGAGGACACAGTACACTAACTGAAAATACTGCAGTTCCCTGCCTGTGGTATTAGTATGAGAACACCAGCAATTGTATTCAGGTAGCTTTAGGTACACACTGTGCAAAGGACACAGTACACTAACTGAAAATACTGCAGCTCCCTGCCTGTGGCATTATTATTATAACAACACCAGCAATTGTCTTCAGGTAGCTTTAGGAGCACACTGTGCAGAGGACACAGTACACTAACTGAAAATGCTGCAGCTCCCTGCCTGTGGTATTAGTATGAGAACACCAGCAATTGTCTTCAGGTAGATTTAGGTGCACACTGTGCAGAGGACACAGTACACTAAATGAAAATACTGCAGCTCCCTGCCTGTGGTATTAGTATGAGAACACCAGCAATTGTATTCAGGTAGCTTTAGGTGCACACTGTCCAAAGGACACAGTACACTAACTGAAAATACTGAAGCTCCCTGCCTGTGGAATTAGTATGATAACACCAGCAATTGTCTTCAGGTAGCTTTAGGTGCACACAGTGCAAAGGACACAGTACACTAACTGAAAAATACTGCAGCTTCCTGCCTGTGGTATTAGTATGAAAACACCAGCAATTGTATTCAGGTAGCTTTAGGTGCACACTGTGCAAAAGACACAGTACACTAACTGAAAATACTGCAGCTCCCTCCCTGTGGTATTAGTATGAGAACACCAGCAATTGTATTCAGGTAGCTTTAGGTTCACACTGTGCAAAGGACATGGTACACTAACTGAAAATACTGCAGCTCTCTGCCTGTGGAATTAGTATGATAACACCAGCAATTGTCTTCAGGTAGCTTTAGGTGCACACTGTGCAAAGGACACAGTACACTAACTGCAAAATACTGCAGCTTCCTGCCTGTGCTTTTAGTATGAAAACACCAGCAATTGTATTCCGGTAGCTTTAGGTGCACACAGTGCAATGGACACAGTACACTAACTGAAAATACCGGAGCTCCCTCCCTGTGGTATTAGTATGAGAACACCAGCAATTGTGTTCAGGTAGCTTTAGGTGCACACTGTGCAAAGGACACAGTACACTAACTGAAAATACTGCAGCTCTCTGCCTGTGGTATTAGTATGAGAACACCAGCAATTGTATTCAGGTAACTTTAGGTGCACACTGTGCAAAGGACATGGTACACTAACTGAAAAAACTGCTGCTCCCTGCCTGTGGTATTAGTATGAGAACACCAGCAATTGTATTCAGGTAGCTTTAGGTGCACACTGTGCAAAGGACACAGTACACTATCTGAAAATACTGTGGCTCCCTGACTGTGGTATTAGTATGAGAACACCAGCAATTGTCTTCAGGTAGATTTAGGTGCACACTGTGCAGAGGACACAGTACACTAACTGAGAATACTGCAGCTCCCTTGCCTGTGGTATTAGTATGAGAACACCAGCAATTGTATTCAGGTAGCTTTAGGTGCACACTGTGCAAAGGACACAGTACACTAACTAAAAATACTGCAGCTCAATACCTGTGGTATTAGTATGAGAACACCAGCAATTGTCTTCAGGTAGCTTTAGGTGCACAATTTGCAAAGGATACAGTATCCTAACTGAAAAATACTGCAGCTCCCCGCCTGTGGTATTAGTATGAGAACACCAGCAATTTTATTCAGGTAGCTCTATGTGCACACTGTGCAAAAGACACAGTACACTAACTGAAAATACTGCAGCTCCCTGCCTGTGGTATTAGTATGAGAACACCAGCAATTGTATTCAGGTAGCTTTAGGTGCACACTGTGCAAAGGACACAGTACACTAACTGAAAATACTGTGGCTCCCTGCCTGTGGTATTAGTATGAGAACACCAGCTATTGTCTTCAGGTAGCTTTAGGTGCACACTGTGGAAAGGACAAAGTACTCTAACTGAAAATACTGCAGCTCTCTGCCTGTGGTATTAGTATGAGAACACCAGCAATTTTATTCAGGTAACTTTAGGTGCACACTGTGCAAAGGACATGGTACACTATCTGAAAAAACTGCTGCTCCCTGCCTGTGGTATTAGTATGAGAACACCAGCAATTGTATTCAGGTAGCTTTAGGTGCACACTGTGCAAAGGACACAGTACACTATCTGAAAATACTGTGGCTCCCTGACTGTGGTATTAGTATGAGAACACCAGCAATTGTCTTCACGTAGATTTAGGTGCACACTGTGCAGAGGACACAGTACACTAACTAAAAATACTGCAGCTCTCTGCCTGTGGTATTAGTATGAGAACACCAGAAATTCTATTCAGGTAGCTTTAGGTACACACTGTGCAAAGGACACAGTACACTAACTGAAAATACTGCAGCTCCTTGCCTGTGGCATTATTATTATAACAACACCAGCAATTGTCTTTGGGTAGCTTTAGGTGCACACTGTGCAAAGGACACAGTACACTAACTGAAAATACTGCGGCTCCTTGCCTGTGGTATTAGTATGAGAACACCAGCAATTGTCTTTAGGCAGCTTTATGTGCACACTGTGCAGAGGACACAGTACAGTAACTGAAAATACTGCAGCTCCCTGCCTGATGTATTATTATTATGAGAACACCAGCAATTGTATTCAGGTAGCTTTAGGTGCACACTGTGCAAAGGACACAGTACGCTAACTGAAAATACTGCAGCTCCCTGCCTGTGGTATTAGTATGAGAACACCAGCAATTGTATTCAGGTAGATTTGGGTGCACACTGTGCAAAGGACACAGTACACCACCTGAAAATACTGCATCTCCCTGCCTGTGGCATTATTATTATAACAACACCAGCAATTGTCTTCAGGTAGCTTTAGGTGCACACTGTGCAAAGGACACAGTATACTAACTGAAAATCCTGCAGCTCCCTGCCTGTGGTATTATGAGAACACCAGCAATTGTATTCAGGTAACTTTAGGTGCACACTGTGCAAAGGACACAGTACACTAACTGGAAATACTTCAGCTCCCTGCCTGTGGTATTAGTATGAGAACACCAGCAATTGTCTTCAGGTAGCTTTAGGAGCACACTGTTCAGAGGACACAGTACACTAACTGAAAAATGCTGCAGCTCCCTGCCTGTGGTATTAGTATGAGAACACCAGCAATTGTCTTCAGGTAGCTTTAGGTGCACACTGTGCAGAGGACACAGTACACTAACTGAAAATACTGCAGCTCCCTGCCTGTGGTATTAGTATGAGAACACCAGCAATTGTATTCAGGTAGCTTTAGGTGCACACTGTCCAAAGGACACAGTACACTAACTGAAAATACTGCAGCTCCCTGCCTGTGGAATTAGTATGATAACACCAACAATTGTCTTCAGGTAGCTTTAGGTGCACACAGTGCAAAGGACACAGTACACTAACTGAAAAATACTGCAGCTTCCTGCCTGTGGTATTAGTATGAAAACATCAGCAATTGTATTCAGGTAGCTTTAGGTGCACACTGTGCAAAAGACACAGTACACTAACTGAAAATACTGCAGCTCCCTCCCTGTGGTATTAGTATGAGAACACCAGCAATTGTATTCAGGTAGCTTTAGGTTCACACTGTGCAAAGGACACGGTACACTAACTGAAAATACTGCAGCTCTCTGCCTGTGGAATTAGTATGATAACACCAGCAATTGTCTTCAGGTAGCTTTAGGTGCACACTGTGCAAAGGACACAGTACACTAACTGCAAAATACTGCAGCTTCCTGCCTGTGGTATTAGTATGAAAACACCAGCAATTGTATTCCGGTAGCTTTAGGTGCACACAGTGCAATGGACACAGTACACTAACTGAAAATACCGGAGCTCCCTCCCTGTGGTATTAGTATGAGAACATCAGCAATTGTATTCAGGGAGCTTTAGGTGCACACTGTGCAAAGGACACAGTACACTAACTGAAAATACTGCATCTCCCTGCCTTTGGTATTAGTATTAAAACACCAGCAATTGTCTTCAGGTAGCTTTAGGTGCACACTGTGGAAAGGACAAAGTACTCTAACTGAAAATACTGCAGCTCTCTGCCTGTGGTATTAGTATGAGAACACCAGCAATTGTATTCAGGTAACTTTAGGTGCACACTGTGCAAAGGACATGGTACACTAACTGAAAAAACTGCTGCTCCCTGCCTGTGGTATTAGTATGAGAACACCAGCAATTGTATTCAGGTAGCTTTAGGTGCACACTGTGCAAAGGACACAGTACACTAACTGAAAATACTGCGGCTCCCTGACTGTGGTATTAGTATGAGAACACCAGCAATTGTCTTCAGGTAGCTTTAGGTGCACACTGTGCAGGGGACACAGTACACTAACTGAAAATACTGCAGCTCCCTGCCTGTGGTATTAGTATGAGAACACCAGCAATTGTGTTCAGGTAGCTTTAGGTGCACACTGTGCAAAGGACACAGTACACTAACTTAAAATACTGCAGCTCATTGCCTGTGGTATTAGTATGAGAACACCAGCAATTGTCTTCAGGTAGATTTAGGTGCACACTGTGCAGAGGACACAGTACACTAACTGAGAATACTGCAGCTCAATACCTGTGGTATTAGTATGAGAACACCAGCAATTGTCTTCAGGTAGCTTTAGGTGCACAATGTGCAAAGGATACAGTATCCTAACTGAAAAATACTGCAGCTCCCTGCCTGTGGTATTAGTATGAGAACACCAGCAATTTTATTCAGGTAGCTCTATGTGCACACTGTGCAAAAGACACAGTACACTAACTGAAAATACTGCAGCTCCCTGCCTGTGGTATTAGTATGAGAACACCAGCAATTGTATTCAGGTAGCTTTAGGTGCACACTGTGCAAAGGACACAGTACACTAACTGAAAATACTGTGGCTCCCTGCCTGTGGTATTAGTATGAGAATACCAGCTATTGTCTTCAGGTAGCTTTAGGTGCACACTGTACAGAGGACACAGTACACTAACTGAAAATACTGCAGCGCCCTGCCTGTGGTATTAGTATGAGAACACCAGCAATTGTATTCAGGTAGCTTTAGGTACACACTGTGCAAAGGACACAGTACACTAACTGAAAATACTGCAGCTCCCTGCCTGTGGCATTATTATTATAACAACACCAGCAATTGTCTTCAGGTAGCTTTAGGTGCACACTGTGCAAAGGACACAGTATACTAACTGAAAATCCTGCAGCTCCCTGCCTGTGGTATTATGAGAACACCAGAAATTGTATTCAGGTAACTTTAGGTGCACACTGTGCAAAGGACACAGTACACTAACTGAAAATACTTCAGCTCCCTGCCTGTGGCATTAGTATGAGAACACCAGCAATTGTCTTCAGGTAGCTTTAGGTGCACACTGTGCAGAGGACACAGTACACTAACTGAAAATGCTGCAGCTCCCTGCCTGTGGTATTAGTATGAGAACACCAGCAATTGTCTTCAGGTAGCTTTATGTGCACACTGTGCAAAAGACACAGTACACTAACTGAAAATACTGCAGCTCCCTGCCTGTGGTATTAGTATGAGAAAACCAGCAATTGTATTCAGGTATCTTTAGGTGCACACTGTGCAAAGGACACAGTACACTAACTGAAAATACTGCGGCTCCCTGCCTGTGGTATTAGTATGAGAACACCATCAATTGTCTTCAGGTAGCTTTAGGTGCACACTGTACAGAGGACACAGTACACTAACTGAAAATACTGCAGTTCCCTGCCTGTGGTATTAGTATGAGAACACCAGCAATTGTATTCAGGTAGCTTTAGGTACACACTGTGCAAAGGACACAGTACACTAACTGAAAATACTGCAGCTCCCTGCCTGTGGCATTATTATTATAACAACACCAGCAATTGTCTTCAGGTAGCTTTAGGAGCACACTGTGCAGAGGACACAGTACACTAACTGAAAATGCTGCAGCCCCCTGCCTGTGGTATTAGTATGAGAACACCAGCAATTGTCTTCAGGTAGATTTAGGTGCACACTGTGCAGAGGACACAGTACACTAAATGAAAATACTGCAGCTCCCTGCCTGTGGTATTAGTATGAGAACACCAGCAATTGTATTCAGGTAGCTTTAGGTGCACACTGTCCAAAGGACACAGTACACTAACTGAAAATACTGAAGCTCCCTGCCTGTGGAATTAGTATGATAACACCAGCAATTGTCTTCAGGTAGCTTTAGGTGCACACAGTGCAAAGGACACAGTACACTAACTGAAAAATACTGCAGCTTCCTGCCTGTGGTATTAGTATGAAAACACCAGCAATTGTATTCAGGTAGCTTTAGGTGCACACTGTGCAAAAGACACAGTACACTAACTGAAAATACTGCAGCTCCCTCCCTGTGGTATTAGTATGAGAACACCAGCAATTGTATTCAGGTAGCTTTAGGTTCACACTGTGCAAAGGACACGGTACACTAACTGAAAATACTGCAGCTCTCTGCCTGTGGAATTAGTATGATAACACCAGCAATTGTCTTCAGGTAGCTTTAGGTGCACAATGTGCAAAGGACACAGTACACTAACTGCAAAATACTGCAGCTTCCTGCCTGTGGTATTAGTATGAAAACACCAGCAATTGTATTCCAGTAGCTTTAGGTGCACACAGTGCAATGGACACAGTACACTAACTGAAAATACCGGAGCTCCCTCCCTGTGGTATTAGTATGAGAACACCAGCAATTGTGTTCAGGTAGCTTTAGGTGCACACTGTGCAAAGGACACAGTACACTAACTGAAAATACTGCAGCTCTCTGCCTGTGGTATTAGTATGAGAACACCAGCAATTGTATTCAGGTAACTTTAGGTGCACACTGTGCAAAGGACATGGTACACTAACTGAAAAAACTGCTGCTCCCTGCCTGTGGTATTAGTATGAGAACACCAGCAATTGTATTCAGGTAGCTTTAGGTGCACACTGTGCAAAGGACACAGTACACTATCTGAAAATACTGTGGCTCCCTGACTGTGGTATTAGTATGAGAACACCAGCAATTGTCTTCAGGTAGATTTAGGTGCACACTGTGCAGCGGACACAGTACACTAACTGAGAATACTGCAGCTCCCTTGTCTGTGGTATTAGTATGAGAACACCAGCAATTGTATTCAGGTAGCTTTAGGTGCACACTGTGCAAAGGACACAGTACACTAACTAAAAATACTGCAGCTCAATACCTGTGGTATTAGTATGAGAACACCAGCAATTGTCTTCAGGTAGCTTTAGGTGCACAATGTGCAAAGGATACAGTATCCTAACTGAAAAATACTGCAGCTCCCTGCCTGTGGTATTAGTATGAGAACACCAGCAATTTTATTCAGGTAGCTCTATGTGCACACTGTGCAAAAGACACAGTACACTAAATGAAAATACTGCAGCTCCCTGCCTGTGGTATTAGTATGAGAACACCAGCAATTGTATTCAGGTAGCTTTAGGTGCACACTGTGCAAAGGACACAGTACACTAACTGAAAATACTGTGGCTCCCTGCCTGTGGTATTAGTATGAGAACACCAGCTATTGTCTTCAGGTAGCTTTAGGTGCACACTGTGGAAAGGACAAAGTACTCTAACTGAAAATACTGCAGCTCTCTGCCTGTGGTATTAGTATGAGAACACCAGCAATTGTATTCAGGTAGCTTTAGGTGCACACTGTGCAAAGGACACAGTACACTAACTGAAAATACTGCGGCTCCCTGCCTGTGGTATTAGTATGAGAACACCATCAATTGTCTTCAGGTAGCTTTAGGTGCACACTGTACAGAGGACACAGTACACTAACTGAAAATACTGCAGTTCCCTGCCTGTGGTATTAGTATGAGAACACCAGCAATTGTATTCAGGTAGCTTTAGGTACACACTGTGCAAAGGACACAGTACACTAACTGAAAATACTGCAGCTCCCTACCTGTGGCATTATTATTATAACAACACCAGCAATTGTCTTCAGGTAGCTTTAGGAGCACACTGTGCAGAGGACACAGTACACTAACTGAAAATGCTGCAGCCCCCTGCCTGTGGTATTAGTATGAGAACACCAGCAATTGTCTTCAGGTAGATTTAGGTGCACACTGTGCAGAGGACACAGTACACTAAATGAAAATACTGCAGCTCCCTGCCTGTGGTATTAGTATGAGAACACCAGCAATTGTATTCAGGTAGCTTTAGGTGCACACTGTCCAAAGGACACAGTACACTAACTGAAAATACTGAAGCTCCCTGCCTGTGGAATTAGTATGATAACACCAGCAATTGTCTTCAGGTAGCTTTAGGTGCACACAGTGCAAAGGACACAGTACACTAACTGAAAAATACTGCAGCTTCCTGCCTGTGGTATTAGTATGAAAACACCAGCAATTGTATTCAGGTAGCTTTAGGTGCACACTGTGCAAAAGACACAGTACACTAACTGAAAATACTGCAGCTCCCTCCCTGTGGTATTAGTATGAGAACACCAGCAATTGTATTCAGGTAGCTTTAGGTTCACACTGTGCAAAGGACACGGTACACTAACTGAAAATACTGCAGCTCTCTGCCTGTGGAATTAGTATGATAACACCAGCAATTGTCTTCAGGTAGCTTTAGGTGCACAATGTGCAAAGGACACAGTACACTAACTGCAAAATACTGCAGCTTCCTGCCTGTGGTATTAGTATGAAAACACCAGCAATTGTATTCCAGTAGCTTTAGGTGCACACAGTGCAATGGACACAGTACACTAACTGAAAATACCGGAGCTCCCTCCCTGTGGTATTAGTATGAGAACACCAGCAATTGTGTTCAGGTAGCTTTAGGTGCACACTGTGCAAAGGACACAGTACACTAACTGAAAATACTGCAGCTCTCTGCCTGTGGTATTAGTATGAGAACACCAGCAATTGTATTCAGGTAACTTTAGGTGCACACTGTGCAAAGGACATGGTACACTAACTGAAAAAACTGCTGCTCCCTGCCTGTGGTATTAGTATGAGAACACCAGCAATTGTATTCAGGTAGCTTTAGGTGCACACTGTGCAAAGGACACAGTACACTATCTGAAAATACTGTGGCTCCCTGACTGTGGTATTAGTATGAGAACACCAGCAATTGTCTTCAGGTAGATTTAGGTGCACACTGTGCAGAGGACACAGTACACTAACTGAGAATACTGCAGCTCCCTTGCCTGTGGTATTAGTATGAGAACACCAGCAATTGTATTCAGGTAGCTTTAGGTGCACACTGTGCAAAGGACACAGTACACTAACTAAAAATACTGCAGCTCAATACCTGTGGTATTAGTATGAGAACACCAGCAATTGTCTTCAGGTAGCTTTAGGTGCACAATGTGCAAAGGATACAGTATCCTAACTGAAAAATACTGCAGCTCCCTGCCTGTGGTATTAGTATGAGAACACCAGCAATTTTATTCAGGTAGCTCTATGTGCACACTGTGCAAAAGACACAGTACACTAACTGAAAATACTGCAGCTCCCTGCCTGTGGTATTAGTATGAGAACACCAGCAATTGTATTCAGGTAGCTTTAGGTGCACACTGTGCAAAGGACACAGTACACTAACTGAAAATACTGTGGCTCCCTGCCTGTGGTATTAGTATGAGAACACCAGCTATTGTCTTCAGGTAGCTTTAGGTGCACACTGTGGAAAGGACAAAGTACTCTAACTGAAAATACTGCAGCTCTCTGCCTGTGGTATTAGTATGAGAACACCAGCAATTGTATTCAGGTAACTTTAGGTGCACACTGTGCAAAGGACATGGTACACTAACTGAAAAAACTGCTGCTCCCTGCCTGTGGTATTAGTATGAGAACACCAGCAATTGTATTCAGGTAGCTTTAGGTGCACACTGTGCAAAGGACACAGTACACTATCTGAAAATACTGTGGCTCCCTGACTGTGGTATTAGTATGAGAACACCAGCAATTGTCTTCAGGTAGATTTAGGTGCACACTGTGCAGAGGACACAGTACACTAACTAAAAATACTGCAGCTCTCTGCCTGTGGTATTAGTATGAGAACACCAGCAATTGTATTCAGGTAGCTTTAGGTACACACTGTGCAAAGGACACAGTACACTAACTGAAAATACTGCAGCTCCTTGCCTGTGGCATTATTATTATAACAGCACCAGCAATTGTCTTCAGGTAGCTTTAGGTGCACACTGTGCAAAGGACACAGTATACTAACTGAAAATCCTGCAGCTCCCTGCCTGTGGTATTATGAGAACACCAGCAAATGTATTCAGGTAACTTTAGGTGCACACTGTGCAAAGGACACAGTACACTAACTGAAAATACTTCAGCTCCCTGCCTGTGGTATTAGTATGAGAACACCAGCAATTGTCTTCAGGTAGCTTTAGGTGCACACTGTGCAGAGGACACAGTACACTAACTGAAAATGCTGCAGCTCCCTGACTGTGGTATTAGTATGAGAACACCAGCAATTGTCTTCAGGTAGCTTTAGGTGCACAATGTGCAGAGGACACAGTACACTAACTGAAAATACTGCAGCTCCCTGCCTGTGATATTAGTATGAGAACACCAGCAATTTTATTCAGGTAGCTTTATGTGCACACTGTGCAAAAGACACAGTACACTAACTGAAAATACTGCAGCTCCCTGCCTGTGGTATTAGTATGAGAACACCAGCAATTGTATTCAGGTATCTTTAGGTGCACACTGTGCAAAGGACACAGTACACTAACTGAAAATACTGCAGCTTCCTGCCTGTGGTATTAGTATGAAAACACCAGCAATTGTATTCAGGTAGCTTTAGGTGCACACTGTGCAAAAGACACAGTACACTAACTGAAAATACTGCAGCTCCCTCCCTGTGGTATTAGTATGAGAACACCAGCAATTGTATTCAGGTAGCTTTAGGTGCACACTGTGCAAAGGACACAGTACACTAACTGAAAATACTGCAGCTCCCTGCCTGTGGTATTAGTATGAGAACACCAGCAATTGTCTTCAGGTAGCTTTAGGTACACACTGTGCAGAGGACACAGTACACTAACTGAAGATACTGCAGCTCCCTGCCTGTAGTATTAGTATGAGAACACCAGCAATTGTATTCAGGTAGCTTTAGGTGCACACAGTGCAAAGGACACAGTACACTAACTGAAAAATACTGCAGCTTCCTGCCTGTGGTATTAGTATGAAAACACCAGCAATGGTATTCAGGTAGCTTTAGGTGCACACTGTGCAAAAGACTGTACACTAACTGAAAATACTGCAGCTCCCTCCCTGTGGTATTAGTATGAGAACACCAGCAGTTGTATTCAGGGAGCTTTAGGTGCACACTGTGCAAAGGACACAGTACACTAACTGAAAATACTGCAGCTCCCTGCCTTTGGTATTAGTATTAAAACACCAGCAATTGTCTTCAGGTAGCTTTAGGTGCACACTGTGGAAAGGACACAGTACTCTAACTGAAAATACTGCAGCTCCCTGCCTGTGGTATTATTATTATAAGAACACCAGCAATTGTCTTCAGGTAGCTTTAGGTGCACACTGTGCAAAGGACACAGTACACTAACTGAAAATGCTACAGCTCCCTGCCTGTGGTATTAGTATGAGAACACCAGCAATTGTATTCAATTAGCTTTAGGTGCAAACTGTGCAAAGGACACAGTACACTAATTGAAAATACTGCAGCTCCCTGCCTGTGGTATTAGTATGAGAACACCAGCGATTGTATTCAGGTAGCTTTAGGTGCACACTGTGCAATGGACACAGTACACTAACTGAAAATACTGCGGCTCCCTGCCTGTGGTATTAGTATGAGAACACCAGCAATTGTCTTCAGGTAGCTTTAGGTGCACACTGTGCAGAGGACACAGTACACTAACTGAAAATACTGCCGCTCCCTGCCTGTGGTATTAGTATGAGAACACCAGCAATTGTATTCAGGTAGCTTTAGGTGCACACTGTCCAAAGGACACAGTACACTAACTGAAAATACTGCAGCTCCCTGCCTGTGGTATTAGTATGAGAACACCAGCAATTGTCTTCAGGTAGCTTTAGGTGCACACTGTGCAGAGGACACAGTACACTAACTGAAAATACTGCAGCTCCCTGCCTGTGGTATTAGTATGAGAACACCAGAAATTGTATTCAGGTAGTTTTAGGTGCACACTGTGCAGAGGACACAGTACACTAACTGAAAATACTGCAGCTCCCTGCCTGTGGAATTAGTATGATAACACAAGCAATTGTCTTCAGGTAGCTTTAGGTGCACACAGTGTAAAGGACACAGTACACTAACTGAAAATACTGCATCTCCCTGCCTTTGGTATTAGTATTAAAACACCAGCAATTGTCTTCAGGTAGCTTTAGGTGCACACTGTGGAAAGGACAAAGTACTCTAACTGAAAATACTGCAGCTCTCTGCCTGTGGTATTAGTATGAGAACACCAGCAATTGTATTCAGGTAACTTTAGGTGCACACTGTGCAAAGGACATGGTACACTAACTGAAAAAACTGCTGCTCCCTGCCTGTGGTATTAGTATGAGAACACCAGCAATTGTATTCAGGTAGCTTTAGGTGCACACTGTGCAAAGGACACAGTACACTATCTGAAAATACTGTGGCTCCCTGACTGTGGTATTAGTATGAGAACACCAGCAATTGTCTTCAGGTAGATTTAGGTGCACACTGTGCAGAGGACACAGTACACTAACTGAGAATACTGCAGCTCCCTTGCCTGTGGTATTAGTATGAGAACACCAGCAATTGTATTCAGGTAGCTTTAGGTGCACACTGTGCAAAGGACACAGTACACTAACTAAAAATACTGCAGCTCAATACCTGTGGTATTAGTATGAGAACACCAGCAATTGTCTTCAGGTAGCTTTAGGTGCACAATGTGCAAAGGATACAGTGTCCTAACTGAAAAATACTGCAGCTCCCTGCCTGTGGTATTAGTATGAGAACACCAGCAATTTTATTCAGGTAGCTCTATGTGCACACTGTGCAAAAGACACAGTACACTAACTGAAAATACTGCAGCTCCCTGCCTGTGGTATTAGTATGAGAACACCAGCAATTGTATTCAGGTAGCTTTAGGTGCACACTGTGCAAAGGACACAGTACACTAACTGAAAATACTGTGGCTCCCTGCCTGTGGTATTAGTATGAGAACACCAGCTATTGTCTTCAGGTAGCTTTAGGTGCACACTGTACAGAGGACACAGTACACTAACTGAAAATACTGCAGCGCCCTGCCTGTGGTATTAGTATGAGAACACCAGCAATTGTATTCAGGTAGCTTTAGGTACACACTGTGCAAAGGACACAGTACACTAACTGAAAATACTGCAGCTCCTTGCCTGTGGCATTATTATTATAACAACACCAGCAATTGTCTTCAGGTAGCTTTAGGTGCACACTGTGCAAATGACACAGTATACTAACTGGAAATCCTGCAGCTCCCTGCCTGTGGTATTATGAGAACAACAGCAAATGTATTCAGGTAACTTTAGGTGCACACTGTGCAAAGGACACAGTACACTAACTGAAAATACTTCAGCTCCCTGCCTGTGGTATTAGTATGATAACACCAACAATTGTATTCAGGTAGCTTTAGGTACACACTTTGCAAAGGACACAGTACACTAACTGAAAAATACTGCAGCTTCCTGCCTGTGGTATTAGTATGAAAACACCAGCAATTGTATTCCGGTAGCTTTAGGTGAACACAGTGGAAAGGACACAGTACACTAACTGAAAATACCGGAGCTCCCTCCCTGTGGTATTAGTATGAGAACACCAGCAATTGTGTTCAGGTAGCTTTAGGTGCACACTGTGCAAAGGACACAGTACACTAACTGAAAATACTGCAGCTCCCTGCCTTTGGTATTAGTATTAAAACACCAGCAATTGTCTTCAGGTAGCTTTAGGGGCACACTGTGCAAAGGACACAGTACACTAACTGAAAATACTGCAGCTCTCTGCCTGTGGTATTAGTATGAGAACACCAGCAATTGTATTCAGGTAACTTTAGGTGCACACTGTGCAAAGGACATGGTACACTAACTGAAAAAACTGCTGCTCCCTGCCTGTGGTATTAGTATGAGAACACCAGCAATTGTCTTCAGGTAGCTTTAGGTGCACAATGTGCAAAGGATACAGTATCCTAACTGAAAAATACTGCAGCTCCCTGCCTGTGGTATTAGTATGAGAACACCAGCAATTTTATTCAGGTAGCTCTATGTGCACACTGTGCAAAAGACACAGTACACTAACTGAAAATACTGCAGCTCCCTGCCTGTGGTATTAGTATGAGAACACCAGCAATTGTATTCAGGTAGCTTTAGGTGCACACTGTGCAAAGGACACAGTACACTAACTGAAAATACTGTGGCTCCCTGCCTGTGGTATTAGTATGAGAACACCAGCTATTGTCTTCAGGTAGCTTTAGGTGCACACTGTACAGAGGACACAGTACACTAACTGAAAATACTGCAGCGCCCTGCCTGTGGTATTAGTATGAGAACACCAGCAATTGTATTCAGGTAGCTTTAGGTACACACTGTGCAAAGGACACAGTACACTAACTGAAAATACTGCAGCTCCTTGCCTGTGGCATTATTATTATAACAACACCAGCAATTGTCTTCAGGTAGCTTTAGGTGCACACTGTGCAAAGGACACAGTACACTAACTGAAAATACTTCAGCTCCCTGCCTGTGGTATTAGTATGAGAACACCAGCAATTGTCTTCAGGTAGCTTTAGGTGCACACTGTGCAGAGGACACAGTACACTAACTGAAAATGCTGCAGCTCCCTGCCTGTGGTATTAGTATGAGAACACCAGCAATTGTCTTCAGGTAGCTTTAGGTGCACAATGTGCAGAGGACACAGTACACTAACTGAAAATACTGCAGCTCCCAGCCTGTGATATTAGTATGAGAACACCAGCAATTTTATTCAGGTAGCTTTATGTGCACACTGTGCAAAAGACACAGTACACTAACTGAAAATACTGCAGCTCCCTGCCTGTGGTATTAGTATGAGAACACCAGCAATTGTATTCAGGTATCTTTAGGTGCACACTGTGCAAAGGACACAGTACACTAACTGAAAATACTGCGGCTCCCTGCCTGTGGTATTAGTATGAGAACACCAGCAATTGTCTTCAGGTAGCTTTAGGTGCACACTGTACAGAGGACACAGTACACTAACTGAAAATACTGCAGTTCCCTGCCTGTGGTATTAGTATGATAACACCAAGAATTGTATTCAGGTAGCTTTAGGTACACACTTTGCAAAGGACACAGTACACTAACTGAAAAATACTGCAGCTTCTTGCCTGTGGTATTAGTATGAAAACACCAGCAATTGTATTCCGGTAGCTTTAGGTGAACACAGTGGAAAGGACACAGTACACTAACTGAAAATACCGGAGCTCCCTCCCTGTGGTATTAGTATGAGAACACCAGCAATTGTGTTCAGGTAGCTTTAGGTGCACACTGTGCAAAGGACACAGTACACTAACTGAAAATACTGCAGCTCCCTGCCTTTGGTATTAGTATTAAAACACCAGCAATTGTCTTCAGGTAGCTTTAGGGGCACACTGTGCAAAGGACACAGTACACTAACTGAAAATACTGCAGCTCTCTGCCTGTGGTATTAGTATGAGAACACCAGCAATTGTATTCAGGTAACTTTAGGTGCACACTGTGCAAAGGACATGGTACACTAACTGAAAAAACTGCTGCTCCCTGCCTGTGGTATTAGTATGAGAACACCAGCAATTGTCGTCAGGTAGCTTTAGGTGCACACTGTGTAGAGGACATAGTACACTAACTGAAAATACTGAAGCTCCCTGCCTGTGGAATTAGTATGATAACACCAGCAATTGTCTTCAGGTAGCTTTAGGTGCACACAGTGCAAAGGACACAGTACACTAACTGAAAAATACTGCAGCTTCCTGCCTGTGGTATTAGTATGAGAACACCAGCAATTGTATTCAGGTAGCTTTAGGTACACACTGTGCAAAGGACACAGTACACTAACTGAAAATACTGCAGCTCCCTGCCTGTGGCATTATTATTATAACAACACCAGCAATTGTCTTCAGGTAGCTTTAGGAGCACACTGTGCAGAGGACACAGTACACTAACTGAAAATGCTGCAGCTCCCTGCCTGTGGTATTAGTATGAGAACACCAGCAATTGTCTTCAGGTAGATTTAGGTGCACACTGTGCAGAGGACACAGTACACTAAATGAAAATACTGCAGCTCCCTGCCTGTGGTATTAGTATGAGAACACTAGCAATTGTATTCAGGTAGCTTTAGGTGCACACTGTCCAAAGGACACAGTACACTAACTGAAAATACTGAAGCTCCCTGCCTGTGGAATTAGTATGATAACACCAGCAATTGTCTTCAGGTAGCTTTAGGTGCACACAGTGCAAAGGACACAGTACACTAACTGAAAAATACTGCAGCTTCCTGCCTGTGGTATTAGTATGAAAACACCAGCAATTGTATTCAGGTAGCTTTAGGTGCACACTGTGCAAAAGACACAGTACACTAACTGAAAATACTGCAGCTCCCTCCCTGTGGTATTAGTATGAGAACACCAGCAATTGTATTCAGGTAGCTTTAGGTTCACACTGTGCAAAGGACACGGTACACTAACTGAAAATACTGCAGCTCTCTGCCTGTGGAATTAGTATGATAACACCAGCAATTGTCTTCAGGTAGCTTTAGGTGCACACTGTGCAAAGGACACAGTACACTAACTGCAAAATACTGCAGCTTCCTGCCTGTGGTATTAGTATGAAAACACCAGCAATTGTATTCCAGTAGCTTTAGGTGCACACAGTGCAATGGACACAGTACACTAACTGAAAATACCAGAGCTCCCTCCCTGTGGTATTAGTATGAGAACACCAGCAATTGTGTTCAGGTAGCTTTAGGTGCACACTGTGCAAAGGACACAGTACACTAACTGAAAATACTGCAGCTCTCTGCCTGTGGTATTAGTATGAGAACACCAGCAATTGTATTCAGGTAACTTTAGGTGCACACTGTGCAAAGGACATGGTACACTAACTGAAAAAACTGCTGCTCCCTGCCTGTGGTATTAGTATGAGAACACCAGCAATTGTATTCAGGTAGCTTTAGGTGCACACTGTGCAAAGGACACAGTACACTATCTGAAAATACTGTGGCTCCCTGACTGTGGTATTAGTATGAGAACACCAGCAATTGTCTTCAGGTAGATTTAGGTGCACACTGTGCAGAGGACACAGTACACTAACTGAGAATACTGCAGCTCCCTTGCCTGTGGTATTAGTATGAGAACACCAGCAATTGTATTCAGGTAGCTTTAGGTGCACACTGTGCAAAGGACACAGTACACTAACTAAAAATACTGCAGCTCAATACCTGTGGTATTAGTATGAGAACACCAGCAATTGTCTTCAGGTAGCTTTAGGTGCACAATGTGCAAAGGATACAGTATCCTAACTGAAAAATACTGCAGCTCCCTGCCTGTGGTATTAGTATGAGAACACCAGCAATTTTATTCAGGTAGCTCTATGTGCACACTGTGCAAAAGACACAGTACACTAACTGAAAATACTGCAGCTCCCTGCCTGTGGTATTAGTATGAGAACACCAGCAATTGTATTCAGGTAGCTTTAGGTGCACACTGTGCAAAGGACACAGTACACTAACTGAAAATACTGTGGCTCCCTGCCTGTGGTATTAGTATGAGAACACCAGCTATTGTCTTCAGGTAGCTTTAGGTGCACACTGTGGAAAGGACAAAGTACTCTAACTGAAAATACTGCAGCTCTCTGCCTGTGGTATTAGTATGAGAACACCAGCAATTGTATTCAGGTAACTTTAGGTGCACACTGTGCAAAGGACATGGTACACTAACTGAAAAAACTGCTGCTTCCTTCCCAGAGTATTAGTATGAGAACACCAGCAATTGTATTCAGGTAGCTTTAGGTGCACACTGTGCAAAGGACACAGTACACTATCTGAAAATACTGTGGCTCCCTGACTGTGGTATTAGTATGAGAACACCAGCAATTGTCTTCAGGTAGATTTAGGTGCACACTGTGCAGAGGACACAGTACACTAACTAAAAATACTGCAGCTCTCTGCCTGTGGTATTAGTATGAGAACACCAGCAATTGTATTCAGGTAGCTTTAGGTACACACTGTGCAAAGGACACAGTACACTAACTGAAAATACTGCAGCTCCTTGCCTGTGGCATTATTATTATAACAACACCAGCAATTGTCTTCAGGTAGCTTTAGGTGCACACTGTGCAAAGGACACAGTATACTAACTGAAAATCCTGCAGCTCCCTGCCTGTGGTATTATGAGTACACCAGCAAATGTATTCAGGTAACTTTAGGTGCACACTGTGCAAAGGACACAGTACACTAACTGAAAATACTTCAGCTCCCTGCCTGTGGTATTAGTATGAGAACACCAGCAATTGTCTTCAGGTAGCTTTAGGTGCACACTGTGCAGAGGACACAGTACACTAACTGAAAATGCTGCAGCTCCCTGACTGTGGTATTAGTATGAGAACACCAGCAATTGTCTTCAGGTAGCTTTAGGTGCACAATGTGCAGAGGACACAGTACACTAACTGAAAATACTGCAGCTCCCTGCCTGTGATATTAGTATGAGAACACCAGCAATTTTATTCAGGTAGCTTTATGTGCACACTGTGCAAAAGACACAGTACACTAACTGAAAATACTGCAGCTCCCTGCCTGTGGTATTAGTATGAGAACACCAGCAATTGTATTCAGGTATCTTTAGGTGCACACTGTGCAAAGGACACAGTACACTAACTGAAAATACTGCAGTTCCCTGCCTGTGGTATTAGTATGATAACACCAACAATTGTATTCAGGTAGCTTTAGGTACACACTTTGCAAAGGACACAGTACACTAACTGAAAAATACTGCAGCTTCCTGCCTGTGGTATTAGTATGAAAACACCAGCAATTGTATTCCGGTAGCTTTAGGTGAACACAGTGGAAAGGACACAGTACACTAACTGAAAATACCGGAGCTCCCTCCCTGTGGTATTAGTATGAGAACACCAGCAATTGTGTTCAGGTAGCTTTAGGTGCACACAGTGCAAAGGACACAGTACACTAACTGAAAAATACTGCAGCTTCCTGCCTGTGGTATTAGTATGAAAACACCAGCAATTGTATTCAGGTAGCTTTAGGTGCACACTGTGCAAAAGACACAGTACACTAACTGAAAATACTGCAGCTCCCTCCCTGTGGTATTAGTATGAGAACACCAGCAATTGTATTCAGGTAGCTTTAGGTGCACACTGTGCAAAGGACACAGTACACTAACTGAAAATACTGTGGCTCCCTGCCTGTGGTATTAGTATGAGAACACCAGCAATTGTCTTCAGGTAGCTTTAGGTACACACTGTGCAGAGGACACAGTACACTAACTGAAAATACTGCAGCTCCCTGCCTGTAGTATTAGTATGAGAACACCAGCAATTGTGTTCAGGTAGCTTTAGGTGCACACAGTGCAAAGGACACAGTACACTAACTGAAAAATACTGCAGCTTCCTGCCTGTGGTATTAGTATGAAAACACCAGCAATTGTATTCAGGTAGCTTTAGGTGCACACTGTGCAAAAGACAGTACACTAACTGAAAATACTGCAGCTCCCTCCCTGTGGTATTAGTATGAGAACACCAGCAGTTGTATTCAGGGAGCTTTAGGTGCACACTGTGCAAAGGACACAGTACACTAACTGAAAATACTGCAGCTCCCTGCCTTTGGTATTAGTATTAAAACACCAGCAATTGTCTTCAGGTAGCTTTAGGTGCACACTGTGGAAAGGACACAGTACTCTAACTGAAAATACTGCAGCTCCCTGCCTGTGGTATTATTATTATAAGAACACCAGCAATTGTCTTCAGGTAGCTTTAGGTGCACACTGTGCAAAGGACACAGTACACTAACTGAAAATGCTACAGCTCCCTGCCTGTGGTATTAGTATGAGAACACCAGCAATTGTATTCAATTAGCTTTAGGTGCAAACTGTGCAAAGGACACAGTACACTAATTGAAAATACTGCAGCTCCCTGCCTGTGGTATTAGTATGAGAACACCAGTGATTGTATTCAGGTAGCTTTAGGTGCACACTGTGCAATGGACACAGTACACTAACTGAAAATACTGCGGCTCCCTGCCTGTGGTATTAGTATGAGAACACCAGCAATTGTCTTCAGGTAGCTTTAGGTGCACACTGTGCAGAGGACACAGTACACTAACTGAAAATACTGCAGCTCCCTGCCTGTGGTATTAGTATGAGAACACCAGCAATTGTCTTCAGGTAGCTTTAGGTGCACACTGTGCAGAGGACACAGTACACTAACTGAAAATACTGCAGCTCCCTGCCTGTGGTATTAGTATGAGAACACCAGCAATTGTATTCAGGTAGCTTTAGGTGCACACTGTGCAGAGGACACAGTACACTAACTGAAAATACTGCTGCTCCCTGCCTGTGGTATTAGTATGAGAACACCAGCAATTGTATTCAGGTAGCTTTAGGTGCACACTGTGCAAAGGACACAGTACACTATCTGAAAATACTGTGGCTCCCTGACTGTGGTATTAGTATGAGAACACCAGCAATTGTCTTCAGGTAGATTTAGGTGCACACTGTGCAGAGGACACAGTACACTAACTGAGAATACTGCAGCTCCCTTGCCTGTGGTATTAGTATGAGAACACCAGCAATTGTATTCAGGTAGCTTTAGGTGCACACTGTGCAAAGGACACAGTACACTAACTAAAAATACTGCAGCTCAATACCTGTGGTATTAGTATGAGAACACCAGCAATTGTCTTCAGGTAGCTTTAGGTGCACAATGTGCAAAGGATACAGTGTCCTAACTGAAAAATACTGCAGCTCCCTGCCTGTGGTATTAGTATGAGAACACCAGCAATTTTATTCAGGTAGCTCTATGTGCACACTGTGCAAAAGACACAGTACACTAACTGAAAATACTGCAGCTCCCTGCCTGTGGTATTAGTATGAGAACACCAGCAATTGTATTCAGGTAGCTTTAGGTGCACACTGTGCAAAGGACACAGTACACTAACTGAAAATACTGAGGCTCCCTGCCTGTGGTATTAGTATGAGAACACCAGCTATTGTCTTCAGGTAGCTTTAGGTGCACACTGTACAGAGGACACAGTACACTAACTGAAAATACTGCAGCGCCCTGCCTGTGGTATTAGTATGAGAACACCAGCAATTGTATTCAGGTAGCTTTAGGTACACACTGTGCAAAGGACACAGTACACTAACTGAAAATACTGCAGCTCCTTGCCTGTGGCATTATTATTATAACAACACCAGCAATTGTCTTCAGGTAGCTTTAGGTGCACACTGTGCAAAGGACACAGTATACTAACTGGAAATCCTGCAGCTCCCTGCCTGTGGTATTATGAGAACAACAGCAAATGTATTCAGGTAACTTTAGGTGCACACTGTGCAAAGGACACAGTACGCTAACTGAAAATACTTCAGCTCCCTGCCTGTGGTATTAGTATGAGAACACCAGCAATTGTCTTCAGGTAGCTTTAGGTGCACACTGTGCAGAGGACACAGTACACTAACTGAAAATGCTGCAGCTCCCTGCCTGTGGTATTAGTATGAGAACACCAGCAATTGTCTTCAGGTAGCTTTAGGTGCACAATGTGCAGAGGACACAGTACACTAACTGAAAATACTGCAGCTCCCTGCCTGTGATATTAGTATGAGAACACCAGCAATTTTATTCAGGTAGCTTTATGTGCACACTGTGCAAAAGACACAGTACACTAACTGAAAATACTGCAGCTCCCTGCCTGTGGTATTAGTATGAGAACACCAGCAATTGTATTCAGGTATCTTTAGGTGCACACTGTGCAAAGGACACAGTACACTAACTGAAAATACTGCGGCTCCCTGCCTGTGGTATTAGTATGAGAACACCAGCAATTGTCTTCAGGTAGCTTTAGGTGCACACTGTACAGAGGACACAGTACACTAACTGAAAATACTGCAGTTCCCTGCCTGTGGTATTAGTATGATAACACCAACAATTGTATTCAGGTAGCTGTAGGTACACACTTTGCAAAGGACACAGTACACTAACTGAAAAATACTGCAGCTTCCTGCCTGTGGTATTAGTATGAAAACACCAGCAATTGTATTCCGGTAGCTTTAGGTGAACACAGTGGAAAGGACACAGTACACTAACTGAAAATACCGGAGCTCCCTCCCTGTGGTATTAGTATGAGAACACCAGCAATTGTGTTCAGGTAGCTTTAGGTGCACACTGTGCAAAGGACACAGTACACTAACTGAAAATACTGCAGCTCCCTGCCTTTGGTATTAGTATTAAAACACCAGCAATTGTCTTCAGGTAGCTTTAGGGGCACACTGTGCAAAGGACACAGTACACTAACTGAAAATACTGCAGCTCTCTGCCTGTGGTATTAGTATGAGAACACCAGCAATTGTATTCAGGTAACTTTAGGTGCACACTGTGCAAAGGACATGGTACACTAACTGAAAAAACTGCTGCTCCCTGCCTGTGGTATTAGTATGAGAACACCAGCAATTGTCTTCAGGTAGCTTTAGGTGCACAATGTGCAAAGGATACAGTATCCTAACTGAAAAATACTGCAGCTCCCTGCCTGTGGTATTAGTATGAGAACACCAGCAATTTTATTCAGGTAGCTCTATGTGCACACTGTGCAAAAGACACAGTACACTAACTGAAAATACTGCAGCTCCCTGCCTGTGGTATTAGTATGAGAACACCAGCAATTGTATTCAGGTAGCTTTAGGTGCACACTGTGCAAAGGACACAGTACACTAACTGAAAATACTGTGGCTCCCTGCCTGTGGTATTAGTATGAGAACACCAGCTATTGTCTTCAGGTAGCTTTAGGTGCACACTGTACAGAGGACACAGTACACTAACTGAAAATACTGCAGCGCCCTGCCTGTGGTAT
This sequence comes from Rana muscosa, assembly GCA_029206835.1. NCBI lineage: Eukaryota > Metazoa > Chordata > Amphibia > Anura > Ranidae > Rana > Rana muscosa. Next base: position 6,705,083 of record JARGYO010000125.1, on the reverse strand, counting down.
TAGTATGAGAACACCAGCAATTGTATTCAGGTAGCTTTAGGTACACACTGTGCAAAGGACACAGTACACTAACTGAAAATACTGCAGCTCCTTGCCTGTGGCATTATTATTATAACAACACCAGCAATTGTCTTCAGGTAGCTTTAGGTGCACACTGTGCAAAGGACACAGTACACTAACTGAAAATACTTCAGCTCCCTGCCTGTGGTATTAGTATGAGAACACCAGCAATTGTCTTCAGGTAGCTTTAGGTGCACACTGTGCAGAGGACACAGTACACTAACTGAAAATGCTGCAGCTCCCTGCCTGTGGTATTAGTATGAGAACACCAGCAATTGTCTTCAGGTAGCTTTAGGTGCACAATGTGCAGAGGACACAGTACACTAACTGAAAATACTGCAGCTCCCTGCCTGTGATATTAGTATGAGAACACCAGCAATTTTATTCAGGTAGCTTTATGTGCACACTGTGCAAAAGACACAGTACACTAACTGAAAATACTGCAGCTCCCTGCCTGTGGTATTAGTATGAGAACACCAGCAATTGTATTCAGGTATCTTTAGGTGCACACTGTGCAAAGGACACAGTACACTAACTGAAAATACTGCGGCTCCCTGCCTGTGGTATTAGTATGAGAACACCAGCAATTGTCTTCAGGTAGCTTTAGGTGCACACTGTACAGAGGACACAGTACACTAACTGAAAATACTGCAGTTCCCTGCCTGTGGTATTAGTATGATAACACCAACAATTGTATTCAGGTAGCTTTAGGTACACACTTTGCAAAGGACACAGTACACTAACTGAAAAATACTGCAGCTTCTTGCCTGTGGTATTAGTATGAAAACACCAGCAATTGTATTCCGGTAGCTTTAGGTGAACACAGTGGAAAGGACACAGTACACTAACTGAAAATACCGGAGCTCCCTCCCTGTGGTATTAGTATGAGAACACCAGCAATTGTGTTCAGGTAGCTTTAGGTGCACACTGTGCAAAGGACACAGTACACTAACTGAAAATACTGCAGCTCCCTGCCTTTGGTATTAGTATTAAAACACCAGCAATTGTCTTCAGGTAGCTTTAGGGGCACACTGTGCAAAGGACACAGTACACTAACTGAAAATACTGCAGCTCTCTGCCTGTGGTATTAGTATGAGAACACCAGCAATTGTATTCAGGTAACTTTAGGTGCACACTGTGCAAAGGACATGGTACACTAACTGAAAAAACTGCTGCTCCCTGCCTGTGGTATTAGTATGAGAACACCAGCAATTGTCTTCAGGTAGCTTTAGGTGCACACTGTGTAGAGGACACAGTACACTAACTGAAAATACTGCAGTTCCCTGCCTGTGGTATTAGTATGATAACACCAACAATTGTATTCAGGTAGCTTTAGGTACACACTTTGCAAAGGACACAGTACACTAACTGAAAAATACTGCAGCTTCTTGCCTGTGGTATTAGTATGAAAACACCAGCAATTGTATTCCGGTAGCTTTAGGTGAACACAGTGGAAAGGACACAGTACACTAACTGAAAATACCGGAGCTCCCTCCCTGTGGTATTAGTATGAGAACACCAGCAATTGTGTTCAGGTAGCTTTAGGTGCACACTGTGCAAAGGACACAGTACACTAACTGAAAATACTGCAGCTCCCTGCCTTTGGTATTAGTATTAAAACACCAGCAATTGTCTTCAGGTAGCTTTAGGGGCACACTGTGCAAAGGACACAGTACACTAACTGAAAATACTGCAGCTCTCTGCCTGTGGTATTAGTATGAGAACACCAGCAATTGTATTCAGGTAACTTTAGGTGCACACTGTGCAAAGGACATGGTACACTAACTGAAAAAACTGCTGCTCCCTGCCTGTGGTATTAGTATGAGAACACCAGCAATTGTCTTCAGGTAGCTTTAGGTGCACACTGTGTAGAGGACACAGTACACTAACTGAAAATACTGCAGCTCCCTGCCTGTGGTATTAGTATGAGAATACCAGCAATTGTCTTTAGGTAGCTTTAGGTGCACACTGTGCAGAGGACACAGTACACTAACTGAAAATACTGCAGCTCCCTGCCTGTGGTATTAGTATGAGAATACCAGCAATTGTGTTCAGGTAGCTTTAGGTGCACACAGTGCAAAGGACACAGTACACTAACTGAAAAATACTGCAGCTTCTTGCCTGTGGTATTAGTATGAAAACACCAGCAATTGTATTCAGGTAGCTTTTGGTGCACACTGTGCAAAAGACACAGTACACTAACTGAAAATACTGCAGCTCCCTCCCTGTGGTATTAGTATGAGAACACCAGCAGTTGTATTCAGGGAGCTTTAGGTGCACACTGTGCAAAGGACACAGTACACTAACTGAAAATACTGCAGCTCCCTGCCTTTGGTATTAGTATTAAAACACCAGCAATTGTCTTCAGGTAGGTTTAGGTGCACACTGTGGAAAGGACACAGTACTCTAACTGAAAATACTGCAGCTCTCTGCCTGTGGTATTATTATTATAAGAACACCAGAAATTGTCTTCAGTTAGCTTTAGGTGCACACTGTGCAAAGGACACAGTACTCTAACTGAAAATACTTCAGCTCCCTGCCTGTGGTATTAGTATGAGAACACCAGCAATTGCCTTCAGGTAGCTTTAGGTGCACACTGTGCAGAGGACACAGTACACCAACTGAAAATGATACAGCTGCCTGCCTGTGGTATTAGTATGAGAACACCAGCAATTGTATTCAATTAGCTTTAGGTGCAAACTGTGCAAAGGACACAGTACACTAATTGAAAATACTGCAGCTCCCTGCCTGTGGTATTAGTATGAGAACACCAGCGATCGTATTCAGGTAGCTTTAGGTGCACACTGTGCAAAGGACACAGTACACTAACTGAAAATACTGCAGCTGCCTGCCTGTGGTATTAGTATGAGAATATCACCAATTGTTATCAGGTAGCTTTAGGTGCACACTGTGCAAAGGACACAGTACACTAACTGAAAATACTGCAGCTCCCTACCTGTGGCATTACTATTATAAGAACACATGCAATTGTCTTCAGGAAGCTTTAGGTGCACACTGTGCAAAGGACACAGTATACTAACTGAAAATACTGCAGCTCCCTGCCTGTGGTATTAGTATGAGAACACCAGCAATTGTATTCAGGTATCTTTAGGTGCACACTGTGCAAAGGACACAGTACACTAACTGAAAATACTGCGGCTCCCTGCCTGTGGTATTAGTATGAGAACACCAGCAATTGTCTTCAGGTAGCTTTAGGTGCACACTGTACAGAGGACACAGTACACTAACTGAAAATACTGCAGTTCCCTGCCTGTGGTATTAGTATGATAACACCAACAATTGTATTCAGGTAGCTGTAGGTACACACTTTGCAAAGGACACAGTACACTAACTGAAAAATACTGCAGCTTCCTGCCTGTGGTATTAGTATGAAAACACCAGCAATTGTATTCCGGTAGCTTTAGGTGAACACAGTGGAAAGGACACAGTACACTAACTGAAAATACCGGAGCTCCCTCCCTGTGGTATTAGTATGAGAACACCAGCAATTGTGTTCAGGTAGCTTTAGGTGCACACTGTGCAAAGGACACAGTACACTAACTGAAAATACTGCAGCTCCCTGCCTTTGGTATTAGTATTAAAACACCAGCAATTGTCTTCAGGTAGCTTTAGGGGCACACTGTGCAAAGGACACAGTACACTAACTGAAAATACTGCAGCTCTCTGCCTGTGGTATTAGTATGAGAACACCAGCAATTGTATTCAGGTAACTTTAGGTGCACACTGTGCAAAGGACATGGTACACTAACTGAAAAAACTGCTGCTCCCTGCCTGTGGTATTAGTATGAGAACACCAGCAATTGTCTTCAGGTAGCTTTAGGTGCACAATGTGCAAAGGATACAGTATCCTAACTGAAAAATACTGCAGCTCCCTGCCTGTGGTATTAGTATGAGAACACCAGCAATTTTATTCAGGTAGCTCTATGTGCACACTGTGCAAAAGACACAGTACACTAACTGAAAATACTGCAGCTCCCTGCCTGTGGTATTAGTATGAGAACACCAGCAATTGTATTCAGGTAGCTTTAGGTGCACACTGTGCAAAGGACACAGTACACTAACTGAAAATACTGTGGCTCCCTGCCTGTGGTATTAGTATGAGAACACCAGCTATTGTCTTCAGGTAGCTTTAGGTGCACACTGTACAGAGGACACAGTACACTAACTGAAAATACTGCAGCGCCCTGCCTGTGGTATTAGTATGAGAACACCAGCAATTGTATTCAGGTAGCTTTAGGTACACACTGTGCAAAGGACACAGTACACTAACTGAAAATACTGCAGCTCCTTGCCTGTGGCATTATTATTATAACAACACCAGCAATTGTCTTCAGGTAGCTTTAGGTGCACACTGTGCAAAGGACACAGTACACTAACTGAAAATACTTCAGCTCCCTGCCTGTGGTATTAGTATGAGAACACCAGCAATTGTCTTCAGGTAGCTTTAGGTGCACACTGTGCAGAGGACACAGTACACTAACTGAAAATGCTGCAGCTCCCTGCCTGTGGTATTAGTATGAGAACACCAGCAATTGTCTTCAGGTAGCTTTAGGTGCACAATGTGCAGAGGACACAGTACACTAACTGAAAATACTGCAGCTCCCTGCCTGTGATATTAGTATGAGAACACCAGCAATTTTATTCAGGTAGCTTTATGTGCACACTGTGCAAAAGACACAGTACACTAACTGAAAATACTGCAGCTCCCTGCCTGTGGTATTAGTATGAGAACACCAGCAATTGTATTCAGGTATCTTTAGGTGCACACTGTGCAAAGGACACAGTACACTAACTGAAAATACTGCGGCTCCCTGCCTGTGGTATTAGTATGAGAACACCAGCAATTGTCTTCAGGTAGCTTTAGGTGCACACTGTACAGAGGACACAGTACACTAACTGAAAATACTGCAGTTCCCTGCCTGTGGTATTAGTATGATAACACCAACAATTGTATTCAGGTAGCTTTAGGTACACACTTTGCAAAGGACACAGTACACTAACTGAAAAATACTGCAGCTTCTTGCCTGTGGTATTAGTATGAAAACACCAGCAATTGTATTCCGGTAGCTTTAGGTGAACACAGTGGAAAGGACACAGTACACTAACTGAAAATACCGGAGCTCCCTCCCTGTGGTATTAGTATGAGAACACCAGCAATTGTGTTCAGGTAGCTTTAGGTGCACACTGTGCAAAGGACACAGTACACTAACTGAAAATACTGCAGCTCCCTGCCTTTGGTATTAGTATTAAAACACCAGCAATTGTCTTCAGGTAGCTTTAGGGGCACACTGTGCAAAGGACACAGTACACTAACTGAAAATACTGCAGCTCTCTGCCTGTGGTATTAGTATGAGAACACCAGCAATTGTATTCAGGTAACTTTAGGTGCACACTGTGCAAAGGACATGGTACACTAACTGAAAAAACTGCTGCTCCCTGCCTGTGGTATTAGTATGAGAACACCAGCAATTGTCTTCAGGTAGCTTTAGGTGCACACTGTGTAGAGGACACAGTACACTAACTGAAAATACTGCAGTTCCCTGCCTGTGGTATTAGTATGATAACACCAACAATTGTATTCAGGTAGCTTTAGGTACACACTTTGCAAAGGACACAGTACACTAACTGAAAAATACTGCAGCTTCTTGCCTGTGGTATTAGTATGAAAACACCAGCAATTGTATTCCGGTAGCTTTAGGTGAACACAGTGGAAAGGACACAGTACACTAACTGAAAATACCGGAGCTCCCTCCCTGTGGTATTAGTATGAGAACACCAGCAATTGTGTTCAGGTAGCTTTAGGTGCACACTGTGCAAAGGACACAGTACACTAACTGAAAATACTGCAGCTCCCTGCCTTTGGTATTAGTATTAAAACACCAGCAATTGTCTTCAGGTAGCTTTAGGGGCACACTGTGCAAAGGACACAGTACACTAACTGAAAATACTGCAGCTCTCTGCCTGTGGTATTAGTATGAGAACACCAGCAATTGTATTCAGGTAACTTTAGGTGCACACTGTGCAAAGGACATGGTACACTAACTGAAAAAACTGCTGCTCCCTGCCTGTGGTATTAGTATGAGAACACCAGCAATTGTCTTCAGGTAGCTTTAGGTGCACACTGTGTAGAGGACACAGTACACTAACTGAAAATACTGCAGCTCCCTGCCTGTGGTATTAGTATGAGAATACCAGCAATTGTCTTTAGGTAGCTTTAGGTGCACACTGTGCAGAGGACACAGTACACTAACTGAAAATACTGCAGCTCCCTGCCTGTGGTATTAGTATGAGAATACCAGCAATTGTGTTCAGGTAGCTTTAGGTGCACACAGTGCAAAGGACACAGTACACTAACTGAAAAATACTGCAGCTTCTTGCCTGTGGTATTAGTATGAAAACACCAGCAATTGTATTCAGGTAGCTTTTGGTGCACACTGTGCAAAAGACACAGTACACTAACTGAAAATACTGCAGCTCCCTCCCTGTGGTATTAGTATGAGAACACCAGCAGTTGTATTCAGGGAGCTTTAGGTGCACACTGTGCAAAGGACACAGTACACTAACTGAAAATACTGCAGCTCCCTGCCTTTGGTATTAGTATTAAAACACCAGCAATTGTCTTCAGGTAGGTTTAGGTGCACACTGTGGAAAGGACACAGTACTCTAACTGAAAATACTGCAGCTCTCTGCCTGTGGTATTATTATTATAAGAACACCAGAAATTGTCTTCAGGTAGCTTTAGGTGCACACTGTGCAAAGGACACAGTACTCTAACTGAAAATACTTCAGCTCCCTGCCTGTGGTATTAGTATGAGAACACCAGCAATTGCCTTCAGGTAGCTTTAGGTGCACACTGTGCAGAGGACACAGTACACCAACTGAAAATGATACAGCTGCCTGCCTGTGGTATTAGTATGAGAACACCAGCAATTGTATTCAATTAGCTTTAGGTGCAAACTGTGCAAAGGACACAGTACACTAATTGAAAATACTGCAGCTCCCTGCCTGTGGTATTAGTATGAGAACACCAGCGATCGTATTCAGGTAGCTTTAGGTGCACACTGTGCAAAGGACACAGTACACTAACTGAAAATACTGCAGCTGCCTGCCTGTGGTATTAGTATGAGAATATCACCAATTGTTATCAGGTAGCTTTAGGTGCACACTGTGCAAAGGACACAGTACACTAACTGAAAATACTGCAGCTCCCTACCTGTGGCATTACTATTATAAGAACACATGCAATTGTCTTCAGGAAGCTTTAGGTGCACACTGTGCAAAGGACACAGTATACTAACTGAAAATACTGCAGCTCCCTGCCTGTGGTATTAGTATGAGAACACCAGAAATTATCTTCATGTAGCTTTAGGTGCACACTGTGCAAAGGACACAGTACACTAACTGAAAATACTGAAGCTCCCTGCCTATGGTATTATTAATATAGGAACACCAGCAATTGTCTTCATGTAGCTTTAGGTGCACACTGTGCAAAGGACACAGTACACTAACTGAAAATACTGCAGCTCCCTGCCTGTGGTATTAGTATGAGAACACTGGCATTTGTATTCAGGTAGCTTTAGGTGCACACTGTGCAGAGGACACAGTACACTAACTGAAAATACTGAAGCTTCCTGCCTGTGGTATTAGTATGAGAACACCAGCAATTGTATTCAGGTCGCATTAGGTGCACACTGTGCAATGGATACAGTAGACTAACTGAAAATACTGCTGCTCCCTGCCTGTGGTATTAGTATGAGAACACCAGCAATTGTATTCAGGTAGCTTTAGGTGCACACTGTGCAAAGGACACAGTACACTATCTGAAAATACTGTGGCTCCCTGACTGTGGTATTAGTATGAGAACACCAGCAATTGTCTTCAGGTAGATTTAGGTGCACACTGTGCAGAGGACACAGTACACTAACTGAGAATACTGCAGCTCCCTTGCCTGTGGTATTAGTATGAGAACACCAGCAATTGTATTCAGGTAGCTTTAGGTGCACACTGTGCAAAGGACACAGTACACTAACTAAAAATACTGCAGCTCAATACCTGTGGTATTAGTATGAGAACACCAGCAATTGTCTTCAGGTAGCTTTAGGTGCACAATGTGCAAAGGATACAGTGTCCTAACTGAAAAATACTGCAGCTCCCTGCCTGTGGTATTAGTATGAGAACACCAGCAATTTTATTCAGGTAGCTCTATGTGCACACTGTGCAAAAGACACAGTACACTAACTGAAAATACTGCAGCTCCCTGCCTGTGGTATTAGTATGAGAACACCAGCAATTGTATTCAGGTAGCTTTAGGTGCACACTGTGCAAAGGACACAGTACACTAACTGAAAATACTGAGGCTCCCTGCCTGTGGTATTAGTATGAGAACACCAGCTATTGTCTTCAGGTAGCTTTAGGTGCACACTGTACAGAGGACACAGTACACTAACTGAAAATACTGCAGCGCCCTGCCTGTGGTATTAGTATGAGAACACCAGCAATTGTATTCAGGTAGCTTTAGGTACACACTGTGCAAAGGACACAGTACACTAACTGAAAATACTGCAGCTCCTTGCCTGTGGCATTATTATTATAACAACACCAGCAATTGTCTTCAGGTAGCTTTAGGTGCACACTGTGCAAAGGACACAGTATACTAACTGGAAATCCTGCAGCTCCCTGCCTGTGGTATTATGAGAACAACAGCAAATGTATTCAGGTAACTTTAGGTGCACACTGTGCAAAGGACACAGTACGCTAACTGAAAATACTTCAGCTCCCTGCCTGTGGTATTAGTATGAGAACACCAGCAATTGTCTTCAGGTAGCTTTAGGTGCACACTGTGCAGAGGACACAGTACACTAACTGAAAATGCTGCAGCTCCCTGCCTGTGGTATTAGTATGAGAACACCAGCAATTGTCTTCAGGTAGCTTTAGGTGCACAATGTGCAGAGGACACAGTACACTAACTGAAAATACTGCAGCTCCCTGCCTGTGATATTAGTATGAGAACACCAGCAATTTTATTCAGGTAGCTTTATGTGCACACTGTGCAAAAGACACAGTACACTAACTGAAAATACTGCAGCTCCCTGCCTGTGGTATTAGTATGAGAACACCAGCAATTGTATTCAGGTATCTTTAGGTGCACACTGTGCAAAGGACACAGTACACTAACTGAAAATACTGCGGCTCCCTGCCTGTGGTATTAGTATGAGAACACCAGCAATTGTCTTCAGGTAGCTTTAGGTGCACACTGTACAGAGGACACAGTACACTAACTGAAAATACTGCAGTTCCCTGCCTGTGGTATTAGTATGATAACACCAACAATTGTATTCAGGTAGCTGTAGGTACACACTTTGCAAAGGACACAGTACACTAACTGAAAAATACTGCAGCTTCCTGCCTGTGGTATTAGTATGAAAACACCAGCAATTGTATTCCGGTAGCTTTAGGTGAACACAGTGGAAAGGACACAGTACACTAACTGAAAATACCGGAGCTCCCTCCCTGTGGTATTAGTATGAGAACACCAGCAATTGTGTTCAGGTAGCTTTAGGTGCACACTGTGCAAAGGACACAGTACACTAACTGAAAATACTGCAGCTCCCTGCCTTTGGTATTAGTATTAAAACACCAGCAATTGTCTTCAGGTAGCTTTAGGGGCACACTGTGCAAAGGACACAGTACACTAACTGAAAATACTGCAGCTCTCTGCCTGTGGTATTAGTATGAGAACACCAGCAATTGTATTCAGGTAACTTTAGGTGCACACTGTGCAAAGGACATGGTACACTAACTGAAAAAACTGCTGCTCCCTGCCTGTGGTATTAGTATGAGAACACCAGCAATTGTCTTCAGGTAGCTTTAGGTGCACAATGTGCAAAGGATACAGTATCCTAACTGAAAAATACTGCAGCTCCCTGCCTGTGGTATTAGTATGAGAACACCAGCAATTTTATTCAGGTAGCTCTATGTGCACACTGTGCAAAAGACACAGTACACTAACTGAAAATACTGCAGCTCCCTGCCTGTGGTATTAGTATGAGAACACCAGCAATTGTATTCAGGTAGCTTTAGGTGCACACTGTGCAAAGGACACAGTACACTAACTGAAAATACTGTGGCTCCCTGCCTGTGGTATTAGTATGAGAACACCAGCTATTGTCTTCAGGTAGCTTTAGGTGCACACTGTACAGAGGACACAGTACACTAACTGAAAATACTGCAGCGCCCTGCCTGTGGTATTAGTATGAGAACACCAGCAATTGTATTCAGGTAGCTTTAGGTACACACTGTGCAAAGGACACAGTACACTAACTGAAAATACTGCAGCTCCTTGCCTGTGGCATTATTATTATAACAACACCAGCAATTGTCTTCAGGTAGCTTTAGGTGCACACTGTGCAAAGGACACAGTACACTAACTGAAAATACTTCAGCTCCCTGCCTGTGGTATTAGTATGAGAACACCAGCAATTGTCTTCAGGTAGCTTTAGGTGCACACTGTGCAGAGGACACAGTACACTAACTGAAAATGCTGCAGCTCCCTGCCTGTGGTATTAGTATGAGAACACCAGCAATTGTCTTCAGGTAGCTTTAGGTGCACAATGTGCAGAGGACACAGTACACTAACTGAAAATACTGCAGCTCCCTGCCTGTGATATTAGTATGAGAACACCAGCAATTTTATTCAGGTAGCTTTATGTGCACACTGTGCAAAAGACACAGTACACTAACTGAAAATACTGCAGCTCCCTGCCTGTGGTATTAGTATGAGAACACCAGCAATTGTATTCAGGTATCTTTAGGTGCACACTGTGCAAAGGACACAGTACACTAACTGAAAATACTGCGGCTCCCTGCCTGTGGTATTAGTATGAGAACACCAGCAATTGTCTTCAGGTAGCTTTAGGTGCACACTGTACAGAGGACACAGTACACTAACTGAAAATACTGCAGTTCCCTGCCTGTGGTATTAGTATGATAACACCAACAATTGTATTCAGGTAGCTTTAGGTACACACTTTGCAAAGGACACAGTACACTAACTGAAAAATACTGCAGCTTCTTGCCTGTGGTATTAGTATGAAAACACCAGCAATTGTATTCCGGTAGCTTTAGGTGAACACAGTGGAAAGGACACAGTACACTAACTGAAAATACCGGAGCTCCCTCCCTGTGGTATTAGTATGAGAACACCAGCAATTGTGTTCAGGTAGCTTTAGGTGCACACTGTGCAAAGGACACAGTACACTAACTGAAAATACTGCAGCTCCCTGCCTTTGGTATTAGTATTAAAACACCAGCAATTGTCTTCAGGTAGCTTTAGGGGCACACTGTGCAAAGGACACAGTACACTAACTGAAAATACTGCAGCTCTCTGCCTGTGGTATTAGTATGAGAACACCAGCAATTGTATTCAGGTAACTTTAGGTGCACACTGTGCAAAGGACATGGTACACTAACTGAAAAAACTGCTGCTCCCTGCCTGTGGTATTAGTATGAGAACACCAGCAATTGTCTTCAGGTAGCTTTAGGTGCACACTGTGTAGAGGACACAGTACACTAACTGAAAATACTGCAGTTCCCTGCCTGTGGTATTAGTATGATAACACCAACAATTGTATTCAGGTAGCTTTAGGTACACACTTTGCAAAGGACACAGTACACTAACTGAAAAATACTGCAGCTTCTTGCCTGTGGTATTAGTATGAAAACACCAGCAATTGTATTCCGGTAGCTTTAGGTGAACACAGTGGAAAGGACACAGTACACTAACTGAAAATACCGGAGCTCCCTCCCTGTGGTATTAGTATGAGAACACCAGCAATTGTGTTCAGGTAGCTTTAGGTGCACACTGTGCAAAGGACACAGTACACTAACTGAAAATACTGCAGCTCCCTGCCTTTGGTATTAGTATTAAAACACCAGCAATTGTCTTCAGGTAGCTTTAGGGGCACACTGTGCAAAGGACACAGTACACTAACTGAAAATACTGCAGCTCTCTGCCTGTGGTATTAGTATGAGAACACCAGCAATTGTATTCAGGTAACTTTAGGTGCACACTGTGCAAAGGACATGGTACACTAACTGAAAAAACTGCTGCTCCCTGCCTGTGGTATTAGTATGAGAACACCAGCAATTGTCTTCAGGTAGCTTTAGGTGCACACTGTGTAGAGGACACAGTACACTAACTGAAAATACTGCAGCTCCCTGCCTGTGGTATTAGTATGAGAATACCAGCAATTGTCTTCAGGTAGCTTTAGGTGCACACTGTGCAGAGGACACAGTACACTAACTGAAAATACTGCAGCTCCCTGCCTGTGGTATTAGTATGAGAATACCAGCAATTGTGTTCAGGTAGCTTTAGGTGCACACAGTGCAAAGGACACAGTACACTAACTGAAAAATACTGCAGCTTCTTGCCTGTGGTATTAGTATGAAAACACCAGCAATTGTATTCAGGTAGCTTTTGGTGCACACTGTGCAAAAGACACAGTACACTAACTGAAAATACTGCAGCTCCCTCCCTGTGGTATTAGTATGAGAACACCAGCAGTTGTATTCAGGGAGCTTTAGGTGCACAATGTGCAAAGGACACAGTACACTAACTGAAAATACTGCAGCTCCCTGCCTTTGGTATTAGTATTAAAACACCAGCAATTGTCTTCAGGTAGGTTTAGGTGCACACTGTGCAAAGGACACAGTACTCTAACTGAAAATACTGCAGCTCTCTGCCTGTGGTATTATTATTATAAGAACACCAGAAATTGTCTTCAGGTAGCTTTAGGTGCACACTGTGCAAAGGACACAGTACTCTAACTGAAAATACTTCAGCTCCCTGCCTGTGGTATTAGTACGAGAACACCAGCAATTGCCTTCAGGTAGCTTTAGGTGCACACTGTGCAGAGGACACAGTACACCAACTGAAAATGATACAGCTGCCTGCCTGTGGTATTAGTATGAGAACACCAGCAATTGTATTCAATTAGCTTTAGGTGCAAACTGTGCAAAGGACACAGTACACTAATTGAAAATACTGCAGCTCCCTGCCTGTGGTATTAGTATGAGAACACCAGCGATCGTATTCAGGTAGCTTTAGGTGCACACTGTGCAAAGGACACAGTACACTTACTGAAAATACTGCAGCTGCCTGCCTGTGGTATTAGTATGAGAATATCACCAATTGTTATCAGGTAGCTTTAGGTGCACACTGTGCAAAGGACACAGTACACTAACTGAAAATACTGCAGCTCCCTACCTGTGGCATTACTATTATAAGAACACATGCAATTGTCTTCAGGAAGCTTTAGGTGCACACTGTGCAAAGGACACAGTATACTAACTGAAAATACTGCAGCTCCCTGCCTGTGGTATTAGTATGAGAACACCAGAAATTATCTTCATGTAGCTTTAGGTGCACACTGTGCAAAGGACACAGTACACTAACTGAAAATACTGAAGCTCCCTGCCTATGGTATTATTAATATAGGAACACCAGCAATTGTCTTCATGTAGCTTTAGGTGCACACTGTGCAAAGGACACAGTACACTAACTGAAAATACTGCAGCTCCCTGCCTGTGGTATTAGTATGAGAACACTGGCATTTGTATTCAGGTAGCTTTAGGTGCACACTGTGCAGAGGACACAGTACACTAACTGAAAATACTGAAGCTTCCTGCCTGTGGTATTAGTATGAGAACACCAGCAATTGTATTCAGGTCGCATTAGGTGCACACTGTGCAATGGATACAGTAGACTAACTGAAAATACTGCAGCTACCTGCCTGTGGTATTAGTATGAGAACACCAGCAATTGTACTCAGGTAGCTTTAGGTGCACACTGTGCAAAGGACATGGTACACTAACTGAAAATACTGCAGCTCTCTGCCTGTGGAATTAGTATGATAACACCAGTAATTGTATTCAGGTAGCTTTAGGTGCACACTGTGCAAAGGACACAGTACACTAACTGAAAATACTGCAGCTCCCTGCCTGTGGCATTACTATTATAAGAACACATGCAATTGTCTTCAGGTAGCTTTAGGTGCACACTGTGCAAAGGACACAGTACACTAACTGAAAATACTGCAGCTCCCTGCCTGTGGTATTAATATGAGAACACCAGCAATTATATTTAGGTAGCTTTAGGTGAACACTGTGCAAAGGACACAGTACACTAACTGAAAATACTTCAGCTCCCTGCCTGTGGTATTAGTATGAGAGCACTGGCATTTGTATTCAGGTAGCTTTAGGTGCACACTGTGCAAAGGACAAGAATACACTAACTGAAAATACTGCCGCTCCCTGCCTGTGATATTAGTATGAGAACACCGGCAATTGTCTTCAGGTAGCTTTAGGTGCACACTGTGCAGAGGACACAGTACACTAACTGAAAATACTGAAGCTTCCTGCCTGTGGTATTAGTATGAGAACACCAGCAATTGTATTCAGGTCGCATTAGGTGCACACTGTGCAATGGACACAGTACACTAACTGAAAATACTGCAGCTACCTGCCTGTGGTATTAGTATGAGAACACCAGCAATTGTACTCAGGTAGCTTTAGGTGCACACTGTGCAAAGGACATGGTACACTAACTGAAAATACTGCAGCTCCCTGCCTGTGGCATTACTATTATAAGAACACATGCAATTGTCTTCAGGTAGCTTTAGGTGCACACTGTGCAAAGGACACAGTATACTAACTGAAAATACTGCAGCTCCCTGCCTGTGGTATTAGTATGGGAACACCAGAAATTATCTTCCGGTAGCTTTAGGTGCACACTGTGCAAAGGACACAGTACACTAACTGAAAATACTGAAACTCCCTGCCTGTGGTATTATTAATATAGGAACACCAGCAATTGTCTTCATGTAGCTTTAGGTGCACACTGTGCAAAGGACACAGTACACTAACTGAAAATACTGCAGCTCCCTGCCTGTGGTATTAGTATGAGAACACCAGCAATTGTATTCAGGTAGCTTTAGTTGCACACTGTGCAAAGGACACAGTACACTAACTGAAAATACTGCTGCTTCCTGCCTGTGATATTAGTATGAGAACACCAGCAATTGTCTTCAGGTAGCATTTGGTGCACACTGTGCAGAGGACACAGTACACTAACTGATAATACTGCAGCTCCCTGCATGTGGTATTAGTATGAGAACACCAGCAATTGTATTCAGGTAGCTTTAGGTGCACACAGTGCAAATGACACAGTACACTAACTGAAAATACTGCTGCTCCCTGCCTGTGGTATTATTATTATAAGAACTCCAGAAATTGTCTTCAGGTAGCTTTAGGTGCACACTGTGCAAAGGACACAGTACACTAACTGAAAATACTGCAGCTCCCTGCTTGTGGTATTATTAATATAAGAACACCACCAATTGTCTTCAGGTAGCTTTGGGTGCACACTGTGCAAAGGACACAGTACACTAACTGAAAATACTGCAGCTCCCTGCCTGTGGTATTAGTATGAGAACACCAGCAATTGTATTCAGGTAGCTATAGGTGCACACTGTGCAAAGGACACAGTACACTAACTGAAAATACTGCTGCTCCCTGCCTGTGATATTACTATGAGAACACCAGCAATTGTCTTCAGGTAGCTTTAGGTGCACACTGTGCAAAGGACACAGTACACTAACTGAAAATCCTGCAGCTCCCTGCCTGTGGTATTAGTATGAGAACACCAGCAGTTGTATTCAGGTAGCTTTAGGTGCACACTGTGCAAAGGACACAGTACACTAACTGAAAATACTGCAGCTGCCTGCATGTGGTATTAGTATGAGAATACCACCATTTGTATTCAGGTAGCTTTAGGTGCACACTGTGCAAAGGACACAGTACACTAACTGAAAATACTGCAACTCCCTGCCTGTGGCATTACTATTATAAGAACACATGCAATTGTCTTCAGGTAGCTTTAGGTGTACACTGTGCAAAGGACACAGTACACTTACTGAAAATACTGAAGCTTCCTGCCTGTGGTATTAGTATGAGAACACCAGAAATTATCTTCAGGTAGCTTTAGGTGCACACTGTGCAAAGGACACAGTACACTAACTGAAAATACTGAAACTCCCTGCCTGTGGTATTATTAATATAGGAACACCAGCAATTGTCTTCATGTAGCTTTAGGTGCACACTGTGCAAAGGACACAGTACACTAACTGAAAATACTGCAGCTCCCTGCCTGTGGTATTAGTATGAGAACACCAGCAATTGTATTCAGGTAGCTTTAGTTGCACACTGTGCAAAGGACACAGTACACTAACTGAAAATACTGCTGCTTCCTGCCTGTGATATTAGTATGAGAACACCAGCAATTGTCTTCAGGTAGAATTTGGTGCACACTGTGCAGAGGACACAGTACACTAACTGATAATACTGCAGCTCCCTGCATGTGGTATTAGTATGAGAACACCAGCAATTGTATTCAGGTAGCTTTAGGTGCACACAGTGCAAATGACACAGTACACTAACTGAAAATACTGCTGCTCCCTGCCTGTGGTATTATTATTATAAGAACTCCAGAAATTGTCTTCAGGTAGCTTTAGGTGCACACTGTGCAAAGGACACAGTACACTAACTGAAAATACTGCAGCTCCCTGCTTGTGGTATTATTAATATAAGAACACCACCAATTGTCTTCAGGTAGCTTTGGGTGCACACTGTGCAAAGGACACAGTACACTAACTGAAAATACTGCAGCTCCCTGCCTGTGGTATTAGTATGAGAACACCAGCAATTGTATTCAGGTAGCTTTAGGTGCACACTGTGCAAAGGACACAGTACACTAACTGAAAATACTGCTGCTCCCTGCCTGTGATATTACTATGAGAACACCAGCAATTGTCTTCAGGTAGCTTTAGGTGCACACTGTGCAAAGGACACAGTACACTAACTGAAAATCCTGCAGCTCCCTGCCTGTGGTATTAGTATGAGAACACCAGCAGTTGTATTCAGGTAGCTTTAGGTGCACACTGTGCAAAGGACACAGTACACTAACTGAAAATACTGCAGCTGCCTGCATGTGGTATTAGTATGAGAATACCACCATTTGTATTCAGGTAGCTTTAGGTGCACACTGTGCAAAGGACACAGTACACTAACTGAAAATACTGCAACTCCCTGCCTGTGGCATTACTATTATAAGAACACATGCAATTGTCTTCAGGTAGCTTTAGGTGCACACTGTGCAAAGGACACAGTACACTTACTGAAAATGCTGAAGCTTCCTGCCTGTGGTATTAGTATGAGAACACCAGCAATTGTATTCAGGTAGATTTAGGTGCACACTGTGCAAAGGACACAGTACACTAACTGAAAATACTGCAGCTGCCTGCCTGTGGTATTAGTATAAGAATACCACCAATTGTATTCAGGTAGCTTTAGGTGCACACTGTGCAAAGGACACAGTACACTAACTGAAAATACTGCAGCTCCCTGCCTGTGGTATTAGTATGAGAATACCACCAATTGTATTCAGGTAGCTTTAGGTGCACACTGTGCAAAGGACACAGTACACTAACTGAAAATACTGCAGCTCCCTGCCTGTGGCATTACTATTATAAGAACACATGCAATTGTATTCAGGTAGCTTTAGGTGCACACTGTGCAAAGGACACAGTACACTAACTGAAAATACTGCAGCTCCCTGCCTGTGGCATTACTATTATAAGAACACATGCAATTGTATTCAGGTAGCTTTAGGTGCACACTGTGCAAAGGACAAGAATACACTAACTGAAAATACTGCCGCTCCCTGCCTGTGATATTAGTATGAGAACACCAGCAATTGTCTTCAGGTAGCTTTAGGTGCACACTGTGCAGAGGACACAGTACACTAACTGAAAATACTGAAGCTTCCTGCCTGTGGTATTAGTATGAGAACACCAGCAATTGTATTTAGGTCGCATTAGGTGCACACTGTGCAATGGACACAGTACACTAACTGAAAATACTGCAGCTACCTGCCTGTGGTATTAGTATGAGAACACCAGCAATTGTACTCAGGTAGCTTTAGGTGCACACTGTGCAAAGGACATGGTACACTAACTGAAAATACTGCAGCTCTCTGCCTGTGGAATTAGTATGATAACACCAGTAATTGTATTCAGGTAGCTTTAGGTGCACACTGTGCAAAGGACACAGTACACTAACTGAAAATACTGCAGCTCCCTGCCTGTGGCATTACTATTATAAGAACACATGCAATTGTCTTCAGGTAGCTTTAGGTGCACACTGTGCAAAGGACACAGTATACTAACTGAAAATACTGCAGCTCCCTGCCTGTGGTATTAGTATGAGAACACCAGAAATTATCTTCAGGTAGCTTTAGGTGCACACTGTGCAAAGGACACAGTACACTAACTGAAAATACTGAAGCTCCCTGCCTGTGGTATTATTAATATAGGAACACCAGCAATTGTCTTCATGTAGCTTTAGGTGCACACTGTGCAAAGGACACAGTACACTAACTGAAAATACTGCTGCTCCCTGCCTGTGATATTAGTATGAGAACACCAGCAATTGTCTTCAGGTAGCATTTGGTGCACACTGTGCAGAGGACACAGTACACTAACTGATAATACTGCAGCTCCCTGCATGTGGTATTAGTATGAGAACACCAGCAATTGTATTCAGGTAGCTTTAGGTGCACACTGTGCAGAGGACACAGTACACTAACTGAAAATACTGCAGCTCCCTGCCTGTGGCATTAGTATGAGAATACCAGCAATTGTCTTCAGGTAGCTTTAGGTGCACACTGTGCAAAGGACACAGTATACTAACTGAAAATACTGCAGCTCCCTGCCTGTGGTATTAGTATGAGAACACCAGCAGTTGTATTCAGGTAGCTTTAGGTGCACACTGTGCAAAGGACACAGTACACTAACTGAAAATACTGCAGCTGCCTGCCTGTGGTATTAGTATAAGAATACCGCCAATTGTATTCAGGTAGCTTTAGGTTCACACTGTGCAAAGGACACAGTACACTAACTGAAAATACTGCAGCTCCCTGCCTGTGGTATTAGTATGAGAACACCAGCAATTGTTTTCAGGTAGCTTTAGGTGCACACTGTGCAGAGGACACAGTACACTAACTGAAAATACTGCATCTCCCTGCCTGTGGTATTAGTATGAGAACACCAGCAATTGTGTTCAGGTATCTTTAGGTGCACACTGTGCAAAGGACACAGTACACTAACTGAAAATACTGCAGCTGCCTGCCTGTGGTATTAGTATAAGAATACCGCCAATTGTATTCAGGTAGCTTTAGGTTCACACTGTGCAAAGGACACAGTACACTAACTGAAAATACTGCTGCTCCCTGCCTGTGGTATTATTATTATAAGAACTCCAGAAATTGTCTTCAGGTAGCTTTAGGTGCACACTGTGCAAAGGACACAGTACACTAACTGAAAATACTGCAGCTCCCTGCTTGTGGTATTATTAATATAAGAACACCACCAATTGTCTTCAGGTAGCTTTGGGTGCACACTGTGCAAAGGACACAGTACACTAACTGAAAATACTGCAGCTCCCTGCCTGTGGTATTAGTATGAGAACACCAGCAATTGTATTCAGGTAGCTTTAGGTGCACACTGTGCAAAGGACACAGTACACTAACTGAAAATACTGCTGCTCCCTGCCTGTGATATTACTATGAGAACACCAGCAATTGTCTTCAGGTAGCTTTAGGTGCACACTGTGCAAAGGACACAGTACACTAACTGAAAATCCTGCAGCTCCCTGCCTGTGGTATTAGTATGAGAACACCAGCAGTTGTATTCAGGTAGCTTTAGGTGCACACTGTGCAAAGGACACAGTACACTAACTGAAAATACTGCAGCTGCCTGCATGTGGTATTAGTATGAGAATACCACCATTTGTATTCAGGTAGCTTTAGGTGCACACTGTGCAAAGGACACAGTACACTAACTGAAAATACTGCAACTCCCTGCCTGTGGCATTACTATTATAAGAACACATGCAATTGTCTTCAGGTAGCTTTAGGTGCACACTGTGCAAAGGACACAGTACACTTACTGAAAATACTGAAGCTTCCTGCCTGTGGTATTAGTATGAGAACACCAGCAATTGTATTCAGGTAGATTTAGGTGCACACTGTGCAAAGGACACAGTACACTAACTGAAAATAAAACAGCTACCTGCCTGTGGTATTAGTATGAGAACACCAGCAGTTGTATTCAGGTAGCTTTAGGTGCACACTGTGCAAAGGACACAGTACACTAACTGAAAATACTGCAGCTGCCTGCCTGTGGTATTAGTATAAGAATACCACCAATTGTATTCAGGTAGCTTTAGGTGCACACTGTGCAAAGGACACAGTACACTAACTGAAAATACTGCAGCTCCCTGCCTGTGGTATTAGTATGAGAATACCACCAATTGTATTCAGGTAGCTTTAGGTGCACACTGTGCAAAGGACACAGTACACTAACTGAAAATACTGCAGCTCCCTGCCTGTGGCATTACTATTATAAGAACACATGCAATTGTATTCAGGTAGCTTTAGGTGCACACTGTGCAAAGGACACAGTACACTAACTGAAAATACTGCAGCTCCCTGCCTGTGGCATTACTATTATAAGAACACATGCAATTGTATTCAGGTAGCTTTAGGTGCACACTGTGCAAAGGACAAGAATACACTAACTGAAAATACTGCCGCTCCCTGCCTGTGATATTAGTATGAGAACACCAGCAATTGTCTTCAGGTAGCTTTAGGTGCACACTGTGCAGAGGACACAGTACACTAACTGAAAATACTGAAGCTTCCTGCCTGTGGTATTAGTATGAGAACACCAGCAATTGTATTTAGGTCGCATTAGGTGCACACTGTGCAATGGACACAGTACACTAACTGAAAATACTGCAGCTACCTGCCTGTGGTATTAGTATGAGAACACCAGCAATTGTACTCAGGTAGCTTTAGGTGCACACTGTGCAAAGGACATGGTACACTAACTGAAAATACTGCAGCTCTCTGCCTGTGGAATTAGTATGATAACACCAGTAATTGTATTCAGGTAGCTTTAGGTGCACACTGTGCAAAGGACACAGTACACTAACTGAAAATACTGCAGCTCCCTGCCTGTGGCATTACTATTATAAGAACACATGCAATTGTCTTCAGGTAGCTTTAGGTGCACACTGTGCAAAGGACACAGTATACTAACTGAAAATACTGCAGCTCCCTGCCTGTGGTATTAGTATGAGAACACCAGAAATTATCTTCAGGTAGCTTTAGGTGCACACTGTGCAAAGGACACAGTACACTAACTGAAAATACTGAAGCTCCCTGCCTGTGGTATTATTAATATAGGAACACCAGCAATTGTCTTCATGTAGCTTTAGGTGCACACTGTGCAAAGGACACAGTACACTAACTGAAAATACTGCTGCTCCCTGCCTGTGATATTAGTATGAGAACACCAGCAATTGTCTTCAGGTAGCATTTGGTGCACACTGTGCAGAGGACACAGTACACTAACTGATAATACTGCAGCTCCCTGCATGTGGTATTAGTATGAGAACACCAGCAATTGTATTCAGGTAGCTTTAGGTGCACACTGTGCAGAGGACACAGTACACTAACTGAAAATACTGCAGCTCCCTGCCTGTGGCATTAGTATGAGAATACCAGCAATTGTCTTCAGGTAGCTTTAGGTGCACACTGTGCAAAGGACACAGTATACTAACTGAAAATACTGCAGCTCCCTGCCTGTGGTATTAGTATGAGAACACCAGCAGTTGTATTCAGGTAGCTTTAGGTGCACACTGTGCAAAGGACACAGTACACTAACTGAAAATACTGCAGCTGCCTGCCTGTGGTATTAGTATAAGAATACCGCCAATTGTATTCAGGTAGCTTTAGGTTCACACTGTGCAAAGGACACAGTACACTAACTGAAAATACTGCAGCTCCCTGCCTGTGGTATTAGTATGAGAACACCAGCAATTGTTTTCAGGTAGCTTTAGGTGCACACTGTGCAGAGGACACAGTACACTAACTGAAAATACTGCATCTCCCTGCCTGTGGTATTAGTATGAGAACACCAGCAATTGTGTTCAGGTATCTTTAGGTGCACACTGTGCAAAGGACACAGTACACTAACTGAAAATACTGCAGCTCCCTGCCTGTGGTATTAGTATGAGAACACCAGAAATTGTGTTCAGGTAGCTTTAGGTGCACACTGTGCAGAGGACACAGTACACTAACTGAAAATACTGCAGCTCCCTGCCTGTGGCATTATTATTATAACAACACCAGAAATTGTCTTCAGGTAGCTTTAGGTGCACACTGTGCAAAGGACACAGTATACTAACTGAAAATCCTGCAGCTCCCTGCCCGTGGTATTATGAGAACACCAGCAATTGTATTCAGGTAGCTTTAGGTGCACACTGTGCAAAGGACACAGTACACTAACTGAAAATACTTCAGCTCCCTGCCTGTGGTATTAGTATGAGAACACCAGCAATTGTCTTCAGGTAGCTTTAGGTGCACACTGTGCAGAGGACACAGTACACTAACTGAAAATGCTGCAGCTCCCTGCCTGTGGTATTAGTATGAGAACACCAGCAATTGTATTCAGGTAGCTTTAGGTGCACACTGTATAAAGGACACAGTAGACTAACTGAAAATACTGCAGCTCCCTGCCTGTGGTATTAATATGAGAACACCAGCAATTATATTTAGGTAGCTTTAGGTGAACACTGTGCAAAGGACACAGTACACTAACTGAAAATACTGCAGCTCCCTGCCTGTGGTATTAGTATGAGAACACTGGCAATTGTATTCAGGTAGCTTTAGGTGCACACTGTGCAATGGACACAGTACACTAACTGAAAATACTGCAGCTACCTGCCTGTGGTATTAGTATGAGAACACCAGCAATTGTATTCAGGTCGCATTAGGTGCACACTGTGCAATGGACACAGTACACTAACTGAAAATACTGCAGCTACCTGCCTGTGGTATTAGTATGAGAACACCAGCAATTGTATTCAGGTAGCTTTAGGTGCACACTGTGCAAAGGACACGGTACACTAACTGAAAATACTGCAGCTCTCTGCCTGTGGAATTAGTATGAGAACACGAGCAATTGTCTTCAGGTAGCTTTAGGTGCACACTGTGCAAAGGAAACAGTATACTAACTGAAAATCCTGCAGCTCCCTGCCTGTGGTATTATGAGAACACCAGCAATCGTATTCAGGTAACTTTAGGTGCACACTGTGCAAAGGACACAGTAAACTAACTGAAAATACTTCAGCTCCCTGCCTGTGGTATTAGTATGAGAACACCAGCAATTGTCTTCAGGTAGCTTTAGGTGCACACTGTGCAGAGGACACAGTACACTAACTGAAAATACTGTAGCTCCCTGCCTGTGGTATTAGTATGAGAACACCAGCAATTGTATTCAGGTAGCTTTAGGTGCACACTGTGCAAAAGACACAGTACACTAACTGAAAATACTGCAGCTCCCTCTCTGTGGTATTAGTATGAGAACACCAGCAATTGTATTCAGGTTGCTTTAGGTTCACACTCTGCAAAGGACACGGTACACGAACTGAAAATACTGCAGCTCAATACCTGTGGAATTAGTATGATAACACCAGCAATTGTCTTCAGGTAGCTTTAGGTGCACACTGTGGAAAGGACACAGTACTCTAACTGAAAATACTGAAGCCCTCTGCCTGTGGTATTAGTATGAGAACACCAGCAATTGTATTCAGGTAACTTTAGTTGCACACTTTGCAAAGGACATGGTACACTAACTGAAAAAACTGCTGCTCCCTGCCTGTGGTATTAGTATGAGAACACCAGCAATTGTGTTCAGGTAGCTTTAGGTGCACACTGTGCAAAGGACACAGTACACTAACTGAAAATACTGCAGCTCCCTGCCTGTGGTATTAGTATGAGAACACCAGCAATTGTGTTCAGGTAGCTTTAGGTGCACACTTGCAGAGGACACAGTACACTAACTGAAAATACTGCAGCTCCCTGCCTGTGGCATTATTTTTATAACAACACCAGAAATTGTCTTCAGGTAGCTTTAGGTGCACACTGTGCAAAGGACACAGTACACTAACTGAAAATGCTGCAGCTCCCTGCCTGTGGTATTAGTATAAGAACACCAGCAATTGTATTCAGGTAGCTTAAGGTGCACATTATGCAGAGGACACAGTACACTAACTGAAAATACTGCAGCTCCCTGCCTGTGGTATAAGTATGAGAACACCAGCAATTGTATTCAGGTAGCTTTAGGTGCACACTGTGCAAATGACACAGTACACTAACTGAAAATACTGCAGCTCCCTGCCTGTGGTATTAATATGAGAACACCAGCAATTATATTTAGGTAGCTTTAGGTGAACACTGTGCAAAGGACACAGTACACTAACTGAAAATACTTCAGCTCCCTGCCTGTGGTATTAGTATGAGAACACTGGCATTTGTATTCAGGTAGCTTTAGGTGCACACTGTGCAAAGGACAAGAATACACTAACTGAAAATACTGCCGCTCCCTGCCTGTGATATTAGTATGAGAACACCAGCAATTGTCTTCAGGTAGCTTTAGGTGCACACTGTGCAGAGGACACAGTACACTAAATGAAAATACTGAAGCTTCCTGCCTGTGGTATTAGTATGAGAACACCAGCAATTGTATTCAGGTCGCATTAGGTGCACACTGTGCAATAGACACAGTACACTAACTGAAAATACTGCAGCTACCTGCCTGTGGTATTAGTATGAGAACACCAGCAATTGTACTCAGGTAGCTTTAGGTGCACACTGTGCAAAGGACATGGTACACTAACTGAAAATACTGCAGCTCCCTGCCTGTGGTATTAGTATGAGAACACCAGAAATTATCTTCAGGTAGCTTTAGGTGTACACTGTGCAAAGGACACAGTACACTAACTGAAAATACTGCAGCTCCCTGCCTGTGGTATTAGTATGAGAACACCAGCAATTGTATTCAGGTAGCTTTAGGTGCACACTGTGCAAAGGACACAGTACACTAACTGAAAATACTGCTGCTCCCTGCCTGTGATATTAGTATGAGAACACCAGCAATTGTCTTCAGGTAGCATTTGGTGCACACTGTGCAGAGGACACAGTACACTAACTGAAAATACTGCAGCTCCCTGCATGTGGTATTAGTATGAGAACACCAGCAATTGTATTCAGGTAGCTTTAGGTGCACACTGTGCAAATGACACAGTACACTAACTGAAAATACTGCTGCTCCCTGCCTGTGGTATTATTATTATAAGAACACCAGAAATTGTCTTCAGGTAGCTTTAGGTGCACACTGTGCAAAGGACACAGTATACTAACTGAAAATCCTGCAGCTCCCTGCCCGTGGTATTATGAGAACACCAGCAATTGTATTCAGGTAGCTTTAGGTGCACACTGTGCAAAGGACACAGTACACTAGCTGAAAATACTTCAGCTCCCTGCCTGTGGTATTAGTATGAGAACACCAGCAATTGTCTTCAGGTAGCTTTAGGTGCACACTGTGCAGAGGACACAGTACACTAACTGAAAATGCTGCAGCTCCCTGCCTGTGGTATTAGTATGAGAACACCAGCAATTGTATTCAGGTAGCTTTAGGTGCACATTGTATAAAGGACACAGTAGACTAACTGAAAATCCTGCAGCTCCCTGCCCGTGGTATTATGAGAACACCAGCAATTGTATTCAGGTAGCTTTAGGTGCACACTGTGCAAAGGACACAGTACACTAACTGAAAATACTTCAGCTCCCTGCCTGTGGTATTAGTATGAGAACACCAGCAATTGTCTTCAGGTAGCTTTAGGTGCACACTGTGCAGAGGACACAGTACACTAACTGAAAATGCTGCAGCTCCCTGCCTGTGGTATTAGTATGAGAACACCAGCAATTGTATTCAGGTAGCTTTAGGTGCACACTGTATAAAGGACACAGTAGACTAACTGAAAATACTGCAGCTCCCTGCCTGTGGTATTAATATGAGAACACCAGCAATTATATTTAGGTAGCTTTAGGTGAACACTGTGCAAAGGACACAGTACACTAACTGAAAATACTGCAGCTCCCTGCCTGTGGTATTAGTATGAGAACACTGGCAATTGTATTCAGGTAGCTTTAGGTGCACACTGTGCAATGGACACAGTACACTAACTGAAAATACTGCAGCTACCTGCCTGTGGTATTAGTATGAGAACACCAGCAATTGTATTCAGGTCGCATTAGGTGCACACTGTGCAATGGACACAGTACACTAACTGAAAATACTGCAGCTACCTGCCTGTGGTATTAGTATGAGAACACCAGCAATTGTATTCAGGTAGCTTTAGGTGCACACTGTGCAAAGGAAACAGTATACTAACTGAAAATCCTGCAGCTCCCTGCCTGTGGTATTATGAGAACACCAGCAATTGTATTCAGGTAACTTTAGGTGCACACTGTGCAAAGGACACAGTAAACTAACTGAAAATACTTCAGCTCCCTGCCTGTGGTATTAGTATGAGAACACCAGCAATTGTCTTCAGGTAGCTTTAGGTGCACACTGTGCAGAGGACACAGTACACTAACTGAAAATACTGCAGCTCCCTGCCTGTGGTATTAGTATGAGAACACCAGCAATTGTATTCAGGTAGCTTTAGGTGCACACTGTGCAAAAGACACAGTACACTAACTGAAAATACTGCAGCTCCCTCTCTGTGGTATTAGTATGAGAACACCAGCAATTGTATTCAGGTAGCTTTAGGTTCACACTCTGCAAAGGACACGGTACACGAACTGAAAATACTGCAGCTCAATACCTGTGGAATTAGTATGATAACACCAGCAATTGTCTTCAGGTAGCTTTAGGTGCACACTGTGGAAAGGACACAGTACTCTAACTGAAAATACTGAAGCCCTCTGCCTGTGGTATTAGTATGAGAACACCAGCAATTGTATTCAGGTAACTTTAGTTGCACACTTTGCAAAGGACATGGTACACTAACTGAAAAAACTGCTGCTCCCTGCCTGTGGTATTAGTATGAGAACACCAGCAATTGTGTTCAGGTAGCTTTAGGTGCACACTGTGCAAAGGACACAGTACACTAACTGAAAATACTGCAGCTCCCTGCCTGTGGTATTAGTATGAGAACACCAGCAATTGTATTCAATTAGCTTTAGGTGCAAACTGTGCAAAGGACACAGTACACTAATTGAAAATACTGCAGCTCCCTGCCTGTGGTATTAGTATGAGAACACCAGCGATCGTATTCAGGTAGCTTTAGGTGCACACTGTGCAAAGGACACAGTACACTTACTGAAAATACTGCAGCTGCCTGCCTGTGGTATTAGTATGAGAATATCACCAATTGTTATCAGGTAGCTTTAGGTGCACACTGTGCAAAGGACACAGTACACTAACTGAAAATACTGCAGCTCCCTACCTGTGGCATTACTATTATAAGAACACATGCAATTGTCTTCAGGAAGCTTTAGGTGCACACTGTGCAAAGGACACAGTATACTAACTGAAAATACTGCAGCTCCCTGCCTGTGGTATTAGTATGAGAACACCAGAAATTATCTTCATGTAGCTTTAGGTGCACACTGTGCAAAGGACACAGTACACTAACTGAAAATACTGAAGCTCCCTGCCTATGGTATTATTAATATAGGAACACCAGCAATTGTCTTCATGTAGCTTTAGGTGCACACTGTGCAAAGGACACAGTACACTAACTGAAAATACTGCAGCTCCCTGCCTGTGGTATTAGTATGAGAACACTGGCATTTGTATTCAGGTAGCTTTAGGTGCACACTGTGCAGAGGACACAGTACACTAACTGAAAATACTGAAGCTTCCTGCCTGTGGTATTAGTATGAGAACACCAGCAATTGTATTCAGGTCGCATTAGGTGCACACTGTGCAATGGATACAGTAGACTAACTGAAAATACTGCAGCTACCTGCCTGTGGTATTAGTATGAGAACACCAGCAATTGTACTCAGGTAGCTTTAGGTGCACACTGTGCAAAGGACATGGTACACTAACTGAAAATACTGCAGCTCTCTGCCTGTGGAATTAGTATGATAACACCAGTAATTGTATTCAGGTAGCTTTAGGTGCACACTGTGCAAAGGACACAGTACACTAACTGAAAATACTGCAGCTCCCTGCCTGTGGCATTACTATTATAAGAACACATGCAATTGTCTTCAGGTAGCTTTAGGTGCACACTGTGCAAAGGACACAGTACACTAACTGAAAATACTGCAGCTCCCTGCCTGTGGTATTAATATGAGAACACCAGCAATTATATTTAGGTAGCTTTAGGTGAACACTGTGCAAAGGACACAGTACACTAACTGAAAATACTTCAGCTCCCTGCCTGTGGTATTAGTATGAGAGCACTGGCATTTGTATTCAGGTAGCTTTAGGTGCACACTGTGCAAAGGACAAGAATACACTAACTGAAAATACTGCCGCTCCCTGCCTGTGATATTAGTATGAGAACACCGGCAATTGTCTTCAGGTAGCTTTAGGTGCACACTGTGCAGAGGACACAGTACACTAACTGAAAATACTGAAGCTTCCTGCCTGTGGTATTAGTATGAGAACACCAGCAATTGTATTCAGGTCGCATTAGGTGCACACTGTGCAATGGACACAGTACACTAACTGAAAATACTGCAGCTACCTGCCTGTGGTATTAGTATGAGAACACCAGCAATTGTACTCAGGTAGCTTTAGGTGCACACTGTGCAAAGGACATGGTACACTAACTGAAAATACTGCAGCTCCCTGCCTGTGGCATTACTATTATAAGAACACATGCAATTGTCTTCAGGTAGCTTTAGGTGCACACTGTGCAAAGGACACAGTATACTAACTGAAAATACTGCAGCTCCCTGCCTGTGGTATTAGTATGGGAACACCAGAAATTATCTTCAGGTAGCTTTAGGTGCACACTGTGCAAAGGACACAGTACACTAACTGAAAATACTGAAACTCCCTGCCTGTGGTATTATTAATATAGGAACACCAGCAATTGTCTTCATGTAGCTTTAGGTGCACACTGTGCAAAGGACACAGTACACTAACTGAAAATACTGCAGCTCCCTGCCTGTGGTATTAGTATGAGAACACCAGCAATTGTATTCAGGTAGCTTTAGTTGCACACTGTGCAAAGGACACAGTACACTAACTGAAAATACTGCTGCTTCCTGCCTGTGATATTAGTATGAGAACACCAGCAATTGTCTTCAGGTAGCATTTGGTGCACACTGTGCAGAGGACACAGTACACTAACTGATAATACTGCAGCTCCCTGCATGTGGTATTAGTATGAGAACACCAGCAATTGTATTCAGGTAGCTTTAGGTGCACACAGTGCAAATGACACAGTACACTAACTGAAAATACTGCTGCTCCCTGCCTGTGGTATTATTATTATAAGAACTCCAGAAATTGTCTTCAGGTAGCTTTAGGTGCACACTGTGCAAAGGACACAGTACACTAACTGAAAATACTGCAGCTCCCTGCTTGTGGTATTATTAATATAAGAACACCACCAATTGTCTTCAGGTAGCTTTGGGTGCACACTGTGCAAAGGACACAGTACACTAACTGAAAATACTGCAGCTCCCTGCCTGTGGTATTAGTATGAGAACACCAGCAATTGTATTCAGGTAGCTATAGGTGCACACTGTGCAAAGGACACAGTACACTAACTGAAAATACTGCTGCTCCCTGCCTGTGATATTACTATGAGAACACCAGCAATTGTCTTCAGGTAGCTTTAGGTGCACACTGTGCAAAGGACACAGTACACTAACTGAAAATCCTGCAGCTCCCTGCCTGTGGTATTAGTATGAGAACACCAGCAGTTGTATTCAGGTAGCTTTAGGTGCACACTGTGCAAAGGACACAGTACACTAACTGAAAATACTGCAGCTGCCTGCATGTGGTATTAGTATGAGAATACCACCATTTGTATTCAGGTAGCTTTAGGTGCACACTGTGCAAAGGACACAGTACACTAACTGAAAATACTGCAACTCCCTGCCTGTGGCATTACTATTATAAGAACACATGCAATTGTCTTCAGGTAGCTTTAGGTGTACACTGTGCAAAGGACACAGTACACTTACTGAAAATACTGAAGCTTCCTGCCTGTGGTATTAGTATGAGAACACCAGAAATTATCTTCAGGTAGCTTTAGGTGCACACTGTGCAAAGGACACAGTACACTAACTGAAAATACTGAAACTCCCTGCCTGTGGTATTATTAATATAGGAACACCAGCAATTGTCTTCATGTAGCTTTAGGTGCACACTGTGCAAAGGACACAGTACACTAACTGAAAATACTGCAGCTCCCTGCCTGTGGTATTAGTATGAGAACACCAGCAATTGTATTCAGGTAGCTTTAGTTGCACACTGTGCAAAGGACACAGTACACTAACTGAAAATACTGCTGCTTCCTGCCTGTGATATTAGTATGAGAACACCAGCAATTGTCTTCAGGTAGAATTTGGTGCACACTGTGCAGAGGACACAGTACACTAACTGATAATACTGCAGCTCCCTGCATGTGGTATTAGTATGAGAACACCAGCAATTGTATTCAGGTAGCTTTAGGTGCACACAGTGCAAATGACACAGTACACTAACTGAAAATACTGCTGCTCCCTGCCTGTGGTATTATTATTATAAGAACTCCAGAAATTGTCTTCAGGTAGCTTTAGGTGCACACTGTGCAAAGGACACAGTACACTAACTGAAAATACTGCAGCTCCCTGCTTGTGGTATTATTAATATAAGAACACCACCAATTGTCTTCAGGTAGCTTTGGGTGCACACTGTGCAAAGGACACAGTACACTAACTGAAAATACTGCAGCTCCCTGCCTGTGGTATTAGTATGAGAACACCAGCAATTGTATTCAGGTAGCTTTAGGTGCACACTGTGCAAAGGACACAGTACACTAACTGAAAATACTGCTGCTCCCTGCCTGTGATATTACTATGAGAACACCAGCAATTGTCTTCAGGTAGCTTTAGGTGCACACTGTGCAAAGGACACAGTACACTAACTGAAAATCCTGCAGCTCCCTGCCTGTGGTATTAGTATGAGAACACCAGCAGTTGTATTCAGGTAGCTTTAGGTGCACACTGTGCAAAGGACACAGTACACTAACTGAAAATACTGCAGCTGCCTGCATGTGGTATTAGTATGAGAATACCACCATTTGTATTCAGGTAGCTTTAGGTGCACACTGTGCAAAGGACACAGTACACTAACTGAAAATACTGCAACTCCCTGCCTGTGGCATTACTATTATAAGAACACATGCAATTGTCTTCAGGTAGCTTTAGGTGCACACTGTGCAAAGGACACAGTACACTTACTGAAAATGCTGAAGCTTCCTGCCTGTGGTATTAGTATGAGAACACCAGCAATTGTATTCAGGTAGATTTAGGTGCACACTGTGCAAAGGACACAGTACACTAACTGAAAATACTGCAGCTGCCTGCCTGTGGTATTAGTATAAGAATACCACCAATTGTATTCAGGTAGCTTTAGGTGCACACTGTGCAAAGGACACAGTACACTAACTGAAAATACTGCAGCTCCCTGCCTGTGGTATTAGTATGAGAATACCACCAATTGTATTCAGGTAGCTTTAGGTGCACACTGTGCAAAGGACACAGTACACTAACTGAAAATACTGCAGCTCCCTGCCTGTGGCATTACTATTATAAGAACACATGCAATTGTATTCAGGTAGCTTTAGGTGCACACTGTGCAAAGGACACAGTACACTAACTGAAAATACTGCAGCTCCCTGCCTGTGGCATTACTATTATAAGAACACATGCAATTGTATTCAGGTAGCTTTAGGTGCACACTGTGCAAAGGACAAGAATACACTAACTGAAAATACTGCCGCTCCCTGCCTGTGATATTAGTATGAGAACACCAGCAATTGTCTTCAGGTAGCTTTAGGTGCACACTGTGCAGAGGACACAGTACACTAACTGAAAATACTGAAGCTTCCTGCCTGTGGTATTAGTATGAGAACACCAGCAATTGTATTTAGGTCGCATTAGGTGCACACTGTGCAATGGACACAGTACACTAACTGAAAATACTGCAGCTACCTGCCTGTGGTATTAGTATGAGAACACCAGCAATTGTACTCAGGTAGCTTTAGGTGCACACTGTGCAAAGGACATGGTACACTAACTGAAAATACTGCAGCTCTCTGCCTGTGGAATTAGTATGATAACACCAGTAATTGTATTCAGGTAGCTTTAGGTGCACACTGTGCAAAGGACACAGTACACTAACTGAAAATACTGCAGCTCCCTGCCTGTGGCATTACTATTATAAGAACACATGCAATTGTCTTCAGGTAGCTTTAGGTGCACACTGTGCAAAGGACACAGTATACTAACTGAAAATACTGCAGCTCCCTGCCTGTGGTATTAGTATGAGAACACCAGAAATTATCTTCAGGTAGCTTTAGGTGCACACTGTGCAAAGGACACAGTACACTAACTGAAAATACTGAAGCTCCCTGCCTGTGGTATTATTAATATAGGAACACCAGCAATTGTCTTCATGTAGCTTTAGGTGCACACTGTGCAAAGGACACAGTACACTAACTGAAAATACTGCTGCTCCCTGCCTGTGATATTAGTATGAGAACACCAGCAATTGTCTTCAGGTAGCATTTGGTGCACACTGTGCAGAGGACACAGTACACTAACTGATAATACTGCAGCTCCCTGCATGTGGTATTAGTATGAGAACACCAGCAATTGTATTCAGGTAGCTTTAGGTGCACACTGTGCAGAGGACACAGTACACTAACTGAAAATACTGCAGCTCCCTGCCTGTGGCATTAGTATGAGAATACCAGCAATTGTCTTCAGGTAGCTTTAGGTGCACACTGTGCAAAGGACACAGTATACTAACTGAAAATACTGCAGCTCCCTGCCTGTGGTATTAGTATGAGAACACCAGCAGTTGTATTCAGGTAGCTTTAGGTGCACACTGTGCAAAGGACACAGTACACTAACTGAAAATACTGCAGCTGCCTGCCTGTGGTATTAGTATAAGAATACCGCCAATTGTATTCAGGTAGCTTTAGGTTCACACTGTGCAAAGGACACAGTACACTAACTGAAAATACTGCAGCTCCCTGCCTGTGGTATTAGTATGAGAACACCAGCAATTGTTTTCAGGTAGCTTTAGGTGCACACTGTGCAGAGGACACAGTACACTAACTGAAAATACTGCATCTCCCTGCCTGTGGTATTAGTATGAGAACACCAGCAATTGTGTTCAGGTATCTTTAGGTGCACACTGTGCAAAGGACACAGTACACTAACTGAAAATACTGCAGCTGCCTGCCTGTGGTATTAGTATAAGAATACCGCCAATTGTATTCAGGTAGCTTTAGGTTCACACTGTGCAAAGGACACAGTACACTAACTGAAAATACTGCTGCTCCCTGCCTGTGGTATTATTATTATAAGAACTCCAGAAATTGTCTTCAGGTAGCTTTAGGTGCACACTGTGCAAAGGACACAGTACACTAACTGAAAATACTGCAGCTCCCTGCTTGTGGTATTATTAATATAAGAACACCACCAATTGTCTTCAGGTAGCTTTGGGTGCACACTGTGCAAAGGACACAGTACACTAACTGAAAATACTGCAGCTCCCTGCCTGTGGTATTAGTATGAGAACACCAGCAATTGTATTCAGGTAGCTTTAGGTGCACACTGTGCAAAGGACACAGTACACTAACTGAAAATACTGCTGCTCCCTGCCTGTGATATTACTATGAGAACACCAGCAATTGTCTTCAGGTAGCTTTAGGTGCACACTGTGCAAAGGACACAGTACACTAACTGAAAATCCTGCAGCTCCCTGCCTGTGGTATTAGTATGAGAACACCAGCAGTTGTATTCAGGTAGCTTTAGGTGCACACTGTGCAAAGGACACAGTACACTAACTGAAAATACTGCAGCTGCCTGCATGTGGTATTAGTATGAGAATACCACCATTTGTATTCAGGTAGCTTTAGGTGCACACTGTGCAAAGGACACAGTACACTAACTGAAAATACTGCAACTCCCTGCCTGTGGCATTACTATTATAAGAACACATGCAATTGTCTTCAGGTAGCTTTAGGTGCACACTGTGCAAAGGACACAGTACACTTACTGAAAATACTGAAGCTTCCTGCCTGTGGTATTAGTATGAGAACACCAGCAATTGTATTCAGGTAGATTTAGGTGCACACTGTGCAAAGGACACAGTACACTAACTGAAAATAAAACAGCTACCTGCCTGTGGTATTAGTATGAGAACACCAGCAGTTGTATTCAGGTAGCTTTAGGTGCACACTGTGCAAAGGACACAGTACACTAACTGAAAATACTGCAGCTGCCTGCCTGTGGTATTAGTATAAGAATACCACCAATTGTATTCAGGTAGCTTTAGGTGCACACTGTGCAAAGGACACAGTACACTAACTGAAAATACTGCAGCTCCCTGCCTGTGGTATTAGTATGAGAATACCACCAATTGTATTCAGGTAGCTTTAGGTGCACACTGTGCAAAGGACACAGTACACTAACTGAAAATACTGCAGCTCCCTGCCTGTGGCATTACTATTATAAGAACACATGCAATTGTATTCAGGTAGCTTTAGGTGCACACTGTGCAAAGGACACAGTACACTAACTGAAAATACTGCAGCTCCCTGCCTGTGGCATTACTATTATAAGAACACATGCAATTGTATTCAGGTAGCTTTAGGTGCACACTGTGCAAAGGACAAGAATACACTAACTGAAAATACTGCCGCTCCCTGCCTGTGATATTAGTATGAGAACACCAGCAATTGTCTTCAGGTAGCTTTAGGTGCACACTGTGCAGAGGACACAGTACACTAACTGAAAATACTGAAGCTTCCTGCCTGTGGTATTAGTATGAGAACACCAGCAATTGTATTTAGGTCGCATTAGGTGCACACTGTGCAATGGACACAGTACACTAACTGAAAATACTGCAGCTACCTGCCTGTGGTATTAGTATGAGAACACCAGCAATTGTACTCAGGTAGCTTTAGGTGCACACTGTGCAAAGGACATGGTACACTAACTGAAAATACTGCAGCTCTCTGCCTGTGGAATTAGTATGATAACACCAGTAATTGTATTCAGGTAGCTTTAGGTGCACACTGTGCAAAGGACACAGTACACTAACTGAAAATACTGCAGCTCCCTGCCTGTGGCATTACTATTATAAGAACACATGCAATTGTCTTCAGGTAGCTTTAGGTGCACACTGTGCAAAGGACACAGTATACTAACTGAAAATACTGCAGCTCCCTGCCTGTGGTATTAGTATGAGAACACCAGAAATTATCTTCAGGTAGCTTTAGGTGCACACTGTGCAAAGGACACAGTACACTAACTGAAAATACTGAAGCTCCCTGCCTGTGGTATTATTAATATAGGAACACCAGCAATTGTCTTCATGTAGCTTTAGGTGCACACTGTGCAAAGGACACAGTACACTAACTGAAAATACTGCTGCTCCCTGCCTGTGATATTAGTATGAGAACACCAGCAATTGTCTTCAGGTAGCATTTGGTGCACACTGTGCAGAGGACACAGTACACTAACTGATAATACTGCAGCTCCCTGCATGTGGTATTAGTATGAGAACACCAGCAATTGTATTCAGGTAGCTTTAGGTGCACACTGTGCAGAGGACACAGTACACTAACTGAAAATACTGCAGCTCCCTGCCTGTGGCATTAGTATGAGAATACCAGCAATTGTCTTCAGGTAGCTTTAGGTGCACACTGTGCAAAGGACACAGTATACTAACTGAAAATACTGCAGCTCCCTGCCTGTGGTATTAGTATGAGAACACCAGCAGTTGTATTCAGGTAGCTTTAGGTGCACACTGTGCAAAGGACACAGTACACTAACTGAAAATACTGCAGCTGCCTGCCTGTGGTATTAGTATAAGAATACCGCCAATTGTATTCAGGTAGCTTTAGGTTCACACTGTGCAAAGGACACAGTACACTAACTGAAAATACTGCAGCTCCCTGCCTGTGGTATTAGTATGAGAACACCAGCAATTGTTTTCAGGTAGCTTTAGGTGCACACTGTGCAGAGGACACAGTACACTAACTGAAAATACTGCATCTCCCTGCCTGTGGTATTAGTATGAGAACACCAGCAATTGTGTTCAGGTATCTTTAGGTGCACACTGTGCAAAGGACACAGTACACTAACTGAAAATACTGCAGCTCCCTGCCTGTGGTATTAGTATGAGAACACCAGAAATTGTGTTCAGGTAGCTTTAGGTGCACACTGTGCAGAGGACACAGTACACTAACTGAAAATACTGCAGCTCCCTGCCTGTGGCATTATTATTATAACAACACCAGAAATTGTCTTCAGGTAGCTTTAGGTGCACACTGTGCAAAGGACACAGTATACTAACTGAAAATCCTGCAGCTCCCTGCCCGTGGTATTATGAGAACACCAGCAATTGTATTCAGGTAGCTTTAGGTGCACACTGTGCAAAGGACACAGTACACTAACTGAAAATACTTCAGCTCCCTGCCTGTGGTATTAGTATGAGAACACCAGCAATTGTCTTCAGGTAGCTTTAGGTGCACACTGTGCAGAGGACACAGTACACTAACTGAAAATGCTGCAGCTCCCTGCCTGTGGTATTAGTATGAGAACACCAGCAATTGTATTCAGGTAGCTTTAGGTGCACACTGTATAAAGGACACAGTAGACTAACTGAAAATACTGCAGCTCCCTGCCTGTGGTATTAATATGAGAACACCAGCAATTATATTTAGGTAGCTTTAGGTGAACACTGTGCAAAGGACACAGTACACTAACTGAAAATACTGCAGCTCCCTGCCTGTGGTATTAGTATGAGAACACTGGCAATTGTATTCAGGTAGCTTTAGGTGCACACTGTGCAATGGACACAGTACACTAACTGAAAATACTGCAGCTACCTGCCTGTGGTATTAGTATGAGAACACCAGCAATTGTATTCAGGTCGCATTAGGTGCACACTGTGCAATGGACACAGTACACTAACTGAAAATACTGCAGCTACCTGCCTGTGGTATTAGTATGAGAACACCAGCAATTGTATTCAGGTAGCTTTAGGTGCACACTGTGCAAAGGACACGGTACACTAACTGAAAATACTGCAGCTCTCTGCCTGTGGAATTAGTATGAGAACACGAGCAATTGTCTTCAGGTAGCTTTAGGTGCACACTGTGCAAAGGAAACAGTATACTAACTGAAAATCCTGCAGCTCCCTGCCTGTGGTATTATGAGAACACCAGCAATCGTATTCAGGTAACTTTAGGTGCACACTGTGCAAAGGACACAGTAAACTAACTGAAAATACTTCAGCTCCCTGCCTGTGGTATTAGTATGAGAACACCAGCAATTGTCTTCAGGTAGCTTTAGGTGCACACTGTGCAGAGGACACAGTACACTAACTGAAAATACTGTAGCTCCCTGCCTGTGGTATTAGTATGAGAACACCAGCAATTGTATTCAGGTAGCTTTAGGTGCACACTGTGCAAAAGACACAGTACACTAACTGAAAATACTGCAGCTCCCTCTCTGTGGTATTAGTATGAGAACACCAGCAATTGTATTCAGGTTGCTTTAGGTTCACACTCTGCAAAGGACACGGTACACGAACTGAAAATACTGCAGCTCAATACCTGTGGAATTAGTATGATAACACCAGCAATTGTCTTCAGGTAGCTTTAGGTGCACACTGTGGAAAGGACACAGTACTCTAACTGAAAATACTGAAGCCCTCTGCCTGTGGTATTAGTATGAGAACACCAGCAATTGTATTCAGGTAACTTTAGTTGCACACTTTGCAAAGGACATGGTACACTAACTGAAAAAACTGCTGCTCCCTGCCTGTGGTATTAGTATGAGAACACCAGCAATTGTGTTCAGGTAGCTTTAGGTGCACACTGTGCAAAGGACACAGTACACTAACTGAAAATACTGCAGCTCCCTGCCTGTGGTATTAGTATGAGAACACCAGCAATTGTGTTCAGATAGCTTTAGGTGCACACTTGCAGAGGACACAGTACACTAACTGAAAATACTGCAGCTCCCTGCCTGTGGCATTATTTTTATAACAACACCAGAAATTGTCTTCAGGTAGCTTTAGGTGCACACTGTGCAAAGGTCACAGTACACTAACTGAAAATGCTGCAGCTCCCTGCCTGTGGTATTAGTATAAGAACACCAGCAATTGTATTCAGGTAGCTTAAGGTGCACATTATGCAGAGGACACAGTACACTAACTGAAAATACTGCAGCTCCCTGCCTGTGGTATAAGTATGAGAACACCAGCAATTGTATTCAGGTAGCTTTAGGTGCACACTGTGCAAATGACACAGTACACTAACTGAAAATACTGCAGCTCCCTGCCTGTGGTATTAATATGAGAACACCAGCAATTATATTTAGGTAGCTTTAGGTGAACACTGTGCAAAGGACACAGTACACTAACTGAAAATACTTCAGCTCCCTGCCTGTGGTATTAGTATGAGAACACTGGCATTTGTATTCAGGTAGCTTTAGGTGCACACTGTGCAAAGGACAAGAATACACTAACTGAAAATACTGCCGCTCCCTGCCTGTGATATTAGTATGAGAACACCAGCAATTGTCTTCAGGTAGCTTTAGGTGCACACTGTGCAGAGGACACAGTACACTAAATGAAAATACTGAAGCTTCCTGCCTGTGGTATTAGTATGAGAACACCAGCAATTGTATTCAGGTCGCATTAGGTGCACACTGTGCAATAGACACAGTACACTAACTGAAAATACTGCAGCTACCTGCCTGTGGTATTAGTATGAGAACACCAGCAATTGTACTCAGGTAGCTTTAGGTGCACACTGTGCAAAGGACATGGTACACTAACTGAAAATACTGCAGCTCCCTGCCTGTGGTATTAGTATGAGAACACCAGAAATTATCTTCAGGTAGCTTTAGGTGTACACTGTGCAAAGGACACAGTACACTAACTGAAAATACTGCAGCTCCCTGCCTGTGGTATTAGTATGAGAACACCAGCAATTGTATTCAGGCAGCTTTAGGTGCACACTGTGCAAAGGACACAGTACACTAACTGAAAATACTGCTGCTCCCTGCCTGTGATATTAGTATGAGAACACCAGCAATTGTCTTCAGGTAGCATTTGGTGCACACTGTGCAGAGGACACAGTACACTAACTGAAAATACTGCAGCTCCCTGCATGTGGTATTAGTATGAGAACACCAGCAATTGTATTCAGGTAGCTTTAGGTGCACACTGTGCAAATGACACAGTACACTAACTGAAAATACTGCTGCTCCCTGCCTGTGGTATTATTATTATAAGAACACCAGAAATTGTCTTCAGGTAGCTTTAGGTGCACACTGTGCAAAGGACACAGTATACTAACTGAAAATCCTGCAGCTCCCTGCCCGTGGTATTATGAGAACACCAGCAATTGTATTCAGGTAGCTTTAGGTGCACACTGTGCAAAGGACACAGTACACTAGCTGAAAATACTTCAGCTCCCTGCCTGTGGTATTAGTATGAGAACACCAGCAATTGTCTTCAGGTAGCTTTAGGTGCACACTGTGCAGAGGACACAGTACACTAACTGAAAATGCTGCAGCTCCCTGCCTGTGGTATTAGTATGAGAACACCAGCAATTGTATTCAGGTAGCTTTAGGTGCACATTGTATAAAGGACACA
This sequence comes from Rana muscosa, assembly GCA_029206835.1. Lineage (NCBI taxonomy): Eukaryota > Metazoa > Chordata > Amphibia > Anura > Ranidae > Rana > Rana muscosa. Next base: position 6,665,112 of record JARGYO010000125.1, on the reverse strand, counting down.
GTAGACTAACTGAAAATCCTGCAGCTCCCTGCCCGTGGTATTATGAGAACACCAGCAATTGTATTCAGGTAGCTTTAGGTGCACACTGTGCAAAGGACACAGTACACTAACTGAAAATACTTCAGCTCCCTGCCTGTGGTATTAGTATGAGAACACCAGCAATTGTCTTCAGGTAGCTTTAGGTGCACACTGTGCAGAGGACACAGTACACTAACTGAAAATGCTGCAGCTCCCTGCCTGTGGTATTAGTATGAGAACACCAGCAATTGTATTCAGGTAGCTTTAGGTGCACACTGTATAAAGGACACAGTAGACTAACTGAAAATACTGCAGCTCCCTGCCTGTGGTATTAATATGAGAACACCAGCAATTATATTTAGGTAGCTTTAGGTGAACACTGTGCAAAGGACACAGTACACTAACTGAAAATACTGCAGCTCCCTGCCTGTGGTATTAGTATGAGAACACTGGCAATTGTATTCAGGTAGCTTTAGGTGCACACTGTGCAATGGACACAGTACACTAACTGAAAATACTGCAGCTACCTGCCTGTGGTATTAGTATGAGAACACCAGCAATTGTATTCAGGTCGCATTAGGTGCACACTGTGCAATGGACACAGTACACTAACTGAAAATACTGCAGCTACCTGCCTGTGGTATTAGTATGAGAACACCAGCAATTGTATTCAGGTAGCTTTAGGTGCACACTGTGCAAAGGAAACAGTATACTAACTGAAAATCCTGCAGCTCCCTGCCTGTGGTATTATGAGAACACCAGCAATTGTATTCAGGTAACTTTAGGTGCACACTGTGCAAAGGACACAGTAAACTAACTGAAAATACTTCAGCTCCCTGCCTGTGGTATTAGTATGAGAACACCAGCAATTGTCTTCAGGTAGCTTTAGGTGCACACTGTGCAGAGGACACAGTACACTAACTGAAAATACTGCAGCTCCCTGCCTGTGGTATTAGTATGAGAACACCAGCAATTGTATTCAGGTAGCTTTAGGTGCACACTGTGCAAAAGACACAGTACACTAACTGAAAATACTGCAGCTCCCTCTCTGTGGTATTAGTATGAGAACACCAGCAATTGTATTCAGGTAGCTTTAGGTTCACACTCTGCAAAGGACACGGTACACGAACTGAAAATGCTGCAGCTCAATACCTGTGGAATTAGTATGATAACACCAGCAATTGTCTTCAGGTAGCTTTAGGTGCACACTGTGGAAAGGACACAGTACTCTAACTGAAAATACTGAAGCCCTCTGCCTGTGGTATTAGTATGAGAACACCAGCAATTGTATTCAGGTAACTTTAGTTGCACACTTTGCAAAGGACATGGTACACTAACTGAAAAAACTGCTGCTCCCTGCCTGTGGTATTAGTATGAGAACACCAGCAATTGTGTTCAGGTAGCTTTAGGTGCACACTGTGCAAAGGACACAGTACACTAACTGAAAATACTGCAGCTCCCTGCCTGTGGTATTAGTATGAGAACACCAGCAATTGTGTTCAGGTAGCTTTAGGTGCACACTGTGCAGAGGACACAGTACACTAACTGAAAATACTGCAGCTCCCTGCCTGTGGCATTATTTTTATAACAACACCAGAAATTGTCTTCAGGTAGCTTTAGGTGCACACTGTGCAAAGGACACAGTACACTAACTGAAAATGCTGCAGCTCCCTGCCTGTGGTATTAGTATAAGAACACCAGCAATTGTATTCAGGTAGCTTAAGGTGCACATTATGCAGAGGACACAGTACACTAACTGAAAATACTGCAGCTCCCTGCCTGTGGTATAAGTATGAGAACACCAGCAATTGTATTCAGGTAGCTTTAGGTGCACACTGTGCAAAGGACACAGTACACTAACTGAAAATACTGCAGCTCCCTGCCTGTGGTATTAATATGAGAACACCAGCAATTATATTTAGGTAGCTTTAGGTGAACACTGTGCAAAGGACACAGTACACTAACTGAAAATACTGCAGCTCCCTGCCTGTGGTATTAGTATGAGAACACTGACATTTGTATTCAGGTAGCTTTAGGTGCACACTGTGCAAAGGACAAGAATACACTAACTGAAAATACTGCCGCTCCCTGCCTGTGGTATTAGTATGAGAACACCAGAAATTATCTTCAGGTAGCTTTAGGTGTACACTGTGCAAAGGACACAGTACACTAAATGAAAATACTGAAGCTTCCTGCCTGTGGTATTAGTATGAGAACACCAGCAATTGTATTCAGGTCGCATTAGGTGCACACTGTGCAATAGACACAGTACACTAACTGAAAATACTGCAGCTACCTGCCTGTGGTATTAGTATGAGAACACCAGCAATTGTACTCAGGTAGCTTTAGGTGCACACCGTGCAAAGGACATGGTACACTAACTGAAAATACTGCAGCTCCCTGCCTGTGGTATTAGTATGAGAACACCAGAAATTATCTTCAGGTAGCTTTAGGTGTACACTGTGCAAAGGACACAGTACACTAACTGAAAATACTGCAGCTCCCTGCCTGTGGTATTAGTATGAGAACACCAGCAATTGTATTCAGGTAGCTTTAGGTGCACACTGTGCAAAGGACACAGTACACTAACTGAAAATACTGCTGCTCCCTGCCTGTGATATTAGTATGAGAACACCAGCAATTGTCTTCAGGTAGCATTTGGTGCACACTGTGCAGAGGACACAGTACACTAACTGATAATACTGCAGCTCCCTGCATGTGGTATTAGTATGAGAACACCAGCAATTGTATTCAGGTAGCTTTAGGTGCACACTGTGCAAATGACACAGTACACTAACTGAAAATACTGCTGCTCCCTGCCTGTGGTATTATTATTATAAGAACACCAGAAATTGTCTTCAGGTAGCTTTAGGTGCACACTGTGCAAAGGACACAGTACACTAACTGAAAATACTGCAGCTCCCTGCTTGTGGTATTATTAATATAAGAACACCAGCAATTGTCTTCAGGTAGCTTTAGGTGCACACTGTGCAAAGGACACAGTACACTAACTGAGAATACTGCAGCTCCCTGCCTGTGGTATTAGTATGAGAACACCAGCAATTGTATTCAGGTAGCTTTAGGTGCACACTGTGCAAATGACACAGTACACTAACTGAAAATACTGCTGCTCCCTGCCTGTAATATTAGTATGAGAACACCAGCAATTGTCTTCAGGTAGCTTTAGGTGCACACTGTGCAAAGGACACAGTACACTAACTGAAAATACTGCAGCTCCCTGCCTGTGGTATTAGTATGAGAACACCAGCAGTTGTATTCAGGTAGCTTTAGGTGCACACTGTGCAAAGGACACAGTACACTAACTGAAAATACTGCAGCTGCCTGCCTGTGGTATTAGTATGAGAATACCACCATTTGTATTTAGGTAGCTTTAGGTGCACACTGTGCAAAGGACACAGTACACTAACTGAAAATACTGCAACTTCCTGCCTATGGCATTACTATTATAAGAACACATGCAATTGTCTTCAGGTAGCTTTAGGTACACACTGTGCAAAGGACACAGTACACTTACTGAAAATACTGAAGCTCCCTGCCTGTGGTATTAGTATGAGAACACCAGCAATTGTATTCAGGTAGATTTAGGTGCACACTGTGCAAAGGACACAGTACACTAACTGAAAATAAAACAGCTCCCTGCCTGTGGTATTAGTATGAGAACACCAGCAGTTGTATTCAGGTAGCTTTAGGTGCACACTGTGCAAAGGACACAGTATACTAACTGAAAATACTGCAGCTCCCTGCCTGTGGTATTAGTATGAGAACACCAGAAATTGTCTTCAGGTAGCTTTAGGTGCACACTGTGCAAAGGACACAGTACACTAACTGAAAATACTGAAGCTCCCTGCCTGTGGTATTATTAATATAGGAACAACAGGAATTGTCTTCATGTAGCTTTAGGTGCACACTGTGCAAAGGACACAGTACACTAACTGAAAATACTGCAGCTCCCTGCCTGTGGTATTAGTATGAGAACACTGGCATTTGTATTCCGGTAGCTTTAGGTGCACACTGTGCAAAGGACAAGAATACACTAACTGAAAATACTGCCGCTCCCTGCCTGTGATATTAGTATGAGAACACCAGCAATTGTCTTCAGGTAGCTTTAGGTGCACACTGTGCAGAGGACACAGTACACTAACTGAAGATACTGAAGCTTCCTGCCTGTGGTATTAGTATGAGAACACCAGCAATTGTATTCAGGTCGCATTAGGTGCACACTGTTCAATGGACACAGTACACTAACTGAAAATACTGCAGCTACCTGCCTGTGGAATTAGTATGATAACACCAGTAATTGTATTCAGGTAGCTTTAGGTGCACACTGTGCAAAGGACACAGTACACTAACTGAAAAAACTGCTGCTCCCTGCCTGTGGTATTAGTATGAGAACACCAGCAATTGTATTCAGGTAGCTTTAGGTGCACACTGTGCAAAGGACACAGTACACTATCTGAAAATACTGTGGCTCCCTGACTGTGGTATTAGTATGAGAACACCAGCAATTGTCTTCAGGTAGCTTTAGGTGCACAATGTGCAAAGGATACAGTATCCTAACTGAAAAATACTGTAGCTCCCTGCCTGTGGTATTAGTATGAGAACACCAGCAATTTTATTCAGGTAGCTCTATGTGCACACTGTGCAAAAGACACAGTATACTAACTGAAAATACTGCAGCTCCCTGCCTGTGGTATTAGTATGAGAACACCAGAAATTGTCTTCAGGTAGCTTTAGGTGCACACTGTGCAAAGGACACAGTACACTAACTGAAAATACTGAAGCTCCCTGCCTGTGGTATTATTAATATAGGAACACCAGCAATTGTCTTCATGTAGCTTTAGGTGCACACTGTGCAAAGGACACAGTACACTAACTGAAAATACTGCAGCTCCCTGCCTGTGGTATTAGTATGAGAACACTGGCATTTGTATTCCGGTAGCTTTAGGTGCACACTGTGCAAAGGACAAGAATACACTAACTGAAAATACTGCCGCTCCCTGCCTGTGATATTAGTATGAGAACACCAGCAATTGTCTTCAGGTAGCTTTAGGTGCACATTGTGCAGAGGACACAGTACACTAACTGAAGATACTGAAGCTTCCTGCCTGTGGTATTAGTATGAGAACACCAGCAATTGTATTCAGGTCGCATTAGGTGCACACTGTTCAATGGACACAGTACACTAACTGAAAATACTGCAGCTACCTGCCTGTGGAATTAGTATGATAACACCAGTAATTGTATTCAGGTAGCTTTAGGTGCACACTGTGCAGAGGACACAGTACACTAACTGAGAATACTGCAGCTCCCTTGCCTGTGGTATTAGTATGAGAACACCAGCAATTGTATTCAGGTAGCTTTAGGTGCACACTGTGCAAAGGACACAGTACACTAACTAAAAATACTGCAGCTCAATACCTGTGGTATTAGTATGAGAACACCAGCAATTGTCTTCAGGTAGCTTTAGGTGCACAATGTGCAAAGGATACAGTATCCTAACTGAAAAATACTGCAGCTCCCTGCCTGTGGTATTAGTATGAGAACACCAGCAATTTTATTCAGGTAGCTCTATGTGCACACTGTGCAAAAGACACAGTACACTAACTGAAAATACTGCAGCTCCCTGCCTGTGGTATTAGTATGAGAACACCAGCAATTGTATTCAGGTAGCTTTAGGTGCACACTGTGCAAAGGACACAGTACACTAACTGAAAATACTGTGGCTCCCTGCCTGTGGTATTAGTATGAGAACACCAGCTATTGTCTTCAGGTAGCTTTAGGTGCACACTGTACAGAGGACACAGTACACTAGCTGAAAATACTGCAGCGCCCTGCCTGTGGTATTAGTATGAGAACACCAGCAATTGTATTCAGGTAGCTTTAGGTACACACTGTGCAAAGGACACAGTACACTAACTGAAAATACTGCAGCTCCTTGCCTGTGGCATTATTATTATAACAACACCAGCAATTGTCTTCAGGTAGCTTTAGGTGCACACTGTGCAAAGGACACAGTATACTAACTGAAAATCCTGCAGCTCCCTGCCTGTGGTATTATGAGAACACCAGCAAATGTATTCAGGTAACTTTAGGTGCACACTGTGCAAAGGACACAGTACACTAACTGAAAATACTTCAGCTCCCTGCCTGTGGTATTAGTATGAGAACACCAGCAATTGTCTTCAGGTAGCTTTAGGTGCACACTGTGCAGAGGACACAGTACACTAACTGAAAATGCTGCAGCTCCCTGCCTGTGGTATTAGTATGAGAACACCAGCAATTGTCTTCAGGTAGCTTTAGGTGCACAATGTGCAGAGGACACAGTACACTAACTGAAAATACTGCAGCTCCCTGCCTGTGATATTAGTATGAGAACACCAGCAATTTTATTCAGGTAGCTTTATGTGCACACTGTGCAAAAGACACAGTACACTAACTGAAAATACTGCAGCTCCCTGCCTGTGGTATTAGTATGAGAACACCAGCAATTGTATTCAGGTATCTTTAGGTGCACACTGTGCAAAGGACACAGTACACTAACTGAAAATACTGCGGCTCCCTGCCTGTGGTATTAGTATGAGAACACCAGCAATTGTCTTCAGGTAGCTTTAGGTGCACACTGTACAGAGGACACAGTACACTAACTGAAAATACTGCAGTTCCCTGCCTGTGGTATTAGTATGATAACACCAACAATTGTATTCAGGTAGCTTTAGGTACACACTTTGCAAAGGACACAGTACACTAACTGAAAAATACTGCAGCGTCCTGCCTGTGGTATTAGTATGAGAACACCAGCAATTGTATTCCGGTAGCTTTAGGTGAACACAGTGGAAAGGACACAGTACACTAACTGAAAATACCGGAGCTCCCTCCCTGTGGTATTAGTATGAGAACACCAGCAATTGTGTTCAGGTAGCTTTAGGTGCACACTGTGCAAAGGACACAGTACACTAACTGAAAATACTGCAGCTCCCTGCCTTTGGTATTAGTATTAAAACACCAGCAATTGTCTTCAGGTAGCTTTAGGGGCACACTGTGCAAAGGACACAGTACACTAACTGAAAATACTGCAGCTCTCTGCCTGTGGTATTAGTATGAGAACACCAGCAATTGTATTCAGGTAACTTTAGGTGCACACTGTGCAAAGGACATGGTACACTAACTGAAAAAACTGCTGCTCCCTGCCTGTGGTATTAGTATGAGAACACCAGCAATTGTCTTCAGGTAGCTTTAGGTGCACACTGTGTAGAGGACACAGTACACTAACTGAAAATACTGCAGCTCCCTGCCTGTGGTATTAGTATGAGAATACCAGCAATTGTCTTCAGGTAGCTTTAGGTGCACACTGTGCAGAGGACACAGTACACTAACTGAAAATACTGCAGCTCCCTGCCTGTGGTATTAGTATGAGAACACCAGCAATTGTGTTCAGGTAGCTTTAGGTGCACACAGTGCAAAGGACACAGTACACTAACTGAAAAATACTGCAGCTTCTTGCCTGTGGTATTAGTATGAAAACACCAGCAATTGTATTCAGGTAGCTTTTGGTGCACACTGTGCAAAAGACACAGTACACTAACTGAAAATACTGCAGCTCCCTCCCTGTGGTATTAGTATGAGAACACCAGCAGTTGTATTCAGGGAGCTTTAGGTGCACACTGTGCAAAGGACACAGTACACTAACTGAAAATACTGCAGCTCCCTGTCTTTGGTATTAGTATTAAAACACCAGCAATTGTCTTCAGGTAGCTTTAGGTGCACACTGTGGAAAGGACACAGTACTCTAACTGAAAATACTGCAGCTCTCTGCCTGTGGTATTATTATTATAAGAACACCAGAAATTGTCTTCAGGTAGCTTTAGGTGCACACTGTGCAAAGGACACAGTACTCTAACTGAAAATACTTCAGCTCCCTGCCTGTGGTATTAGTATGAGAACACCAGCAATTGTCTTCAGGTAGCTTTAGGTGCACACTGTGCAGAGGACACAGTACACCAACTGAAAATGATACAGCTGCCTGCCTGTGGTATTAGTATGAGAACACCAGCAATTGTATTCAATTAGCTTTAGGTGCAAACTGTGCAAAGGACACAGTACACTAATTGAAAATACTGCAGCTCCCTGCCTGTGGTATTAGTATGAGAACACCAGCGATCGTATTCAGGTAGCTTTAGGTGCACACTGTGCAAAGGACACAGTACACTAACTGAAAATACTGCAGCTGCCTGCCTGTGGTATTAGTATGAGAATATCACCAATTGTATTCAGGTAGCTTTAGGTGCACACTGTGCAAAGGACACAGTACACTAACTGAAAATACTGCAGCTCCCTGCCTGTGGCATTACTATTATAAGAACACATGCAATTGTCTTCAGGTAGCTTTAGGTGCACACTGTGCAAAGGACACAGTATACTAACTGAAAATACTGCAGCTCCCTGCCTGTGGTATTAGTATGAGAACACCAGAAATTATCTTCATGTAGCTTTAGGTGCACACTGTGCAAAGGACACAGTACACTAACTGAAAATACTGAAGCTCCCTGCCTATGGTATTATTAATATAGGAACACCAGCAATTGTCTTCATGTAGCTTTAGGTGCACACTGTGCAAAGGACACAGTACACTAACTGAAAATACTGCAGCTCCCTGCCTGTGGTATTAGTATGAGAACACTGGCATTTGTATTCAGGTAGCTTTAGGTGCACACTGTGCAGAGGACACAGTACACTAACTGACAATACTGAAGCTTCCTGCCTGTGGTATTAGTATGAGAACACCAGCAATTGTATTCAGGTCGCATTAGGTGCACACTGTGCAATGGACACAGTAGACTAACTGAAAATACTGCAGCTACCTGCCTGTGGTATTAGTATGAGAACACCAGCAATTGTACTCAGGTAGCTTTAGGTGCACACTGTGCAAAGGACATGGTACACTAACTGAAAATACTGCAGCTCTCTGCCTGTGGAATTAGTATGATAACACCAGTAATTGTATACAGGTAGCTTTAGGTGCACACTGTGCAAAGGACACAGTACACTAACTGAAAATACTGCAGCTCCCTGCCTGTGGCATTACTATTATAAGAACACATGCAATTGTCTTCAGGTAGCTTTAGGTGCACACTGTGCAAAGGACACAGTACACTAACTGAAAATACTGCAGCTCCCTGCCTGTGGTATTAATATGAGAACACCAGCAATTATATTTAGGTAGCTTTAGGTGAACACTGTGCAAAGGACACAGTACACTAACTGAAAATACTTCAGCTCCCTGCCTGTGGTATTAGTATGAGAGCACTGGCATTTGTATTCAGGTAGCTTTAGGTGCACACTGTGCAAAGGACAAGAATACACGAACTGAAAATACTGCCGCTCCCTGCCTGTGATATTAGTATGAGAACACCGGCAATTGTCTTCAGGTAGCTTTAGGTGCACACTGTGCAGAGGACACAGTACACTAACTGAAAATACTGAAGCTTCCTGCCTGTGGTATTAGTATGAGAACACCAGCAATTGTATTCAGGTCGCATTAGGTGCACACTGTGCAATGGACACAGTACACTAACTGAAAATACTGCAGCTACCTGCCTGTGGTATTAGTATGAGAACACCAGCAATTGTACTCAGGTAGCTTTAGGTGCACACTGTGCAAAGGACATGGTACACTAACTGAAAATACTGCAGCTCTCTGCCTGTTGAATTAGTATGATAACACCAGTAATTGTATTCAGGTAGCTTTAGGTGCACACTGTGCAAAGGACACAGTACACTAACTGAAAATACTGCAGCTCCCTGCCTGTGGCATTACTATTATAAGAACACATGCAATTGTCTTCAGGTAGCTTTAGGTGCACACTGTGCAAAGGACACAGTATACTAACTGAAAATACTGCAGCTCCCTGCCTGTGGTATTAGTATGAGAACACCAGAAATTATCTTCAGGTAGCTTTAGGTGCACACTGTGCAAAGGACACAGTACACTAACTGAAAATACTGAAGCTCCCTGCCTGTGGTATTATTAATATAGGAACACCAGCAATTGTCTTCATGTAGCTTTAGGTGCACACTGTGCAAAGGACACAGTACACTAACTGAAAATACTGCAGCTCCCTGCCTGTGGTATTAGTATGAGAACACCAGCAATTGTATTCAGGTAGCTTTAGTTGCACACTGTGCAAAGGACACAGTACACTAACTGAAAATACTGCTGCTTCCTGCCTGTGATATTAGTATGAGAACACCAGCAATTGTCTTCAGGTAGCATTTGGTGCACACTGTGCAGAGGACACAGTACACTAACTGATAATACTGCAGCTCCCTGCATGTGGTATTAGTATGAGAACACCAGCAATTGTATTCAGGTAGCTTTAGGTGCACACAGTGCAAATGACACAGTACACTAACTGAAAATACTGCAGCTCCCTGCCTGTGGTATTATTATTATAAGAACTCCAGAAATTGTCTTCAGGTAGCTTTAGGTGCACACTGTGCAAAGGACACAGTACACTAACTGAAAATACTGCAGCTCCCTGCTTGTGGTATTATTAATATAAGAACACCAGCAATTGTCTTCAGGTAGCTTTGGGTGCACACTGTGCAAAGGACACAGTACACTAACTGAAAATACTGCAGCTCCCTGCCTGTGGTATTAGTATGAGAACACCAGCAATTGTATTCAGGTAGCTTTAGGTGCACACTGTGCAAATGACACAGTACACTAACTGAAAATACTGCTGCTCCCTACCTGTGATATTACTATGAGAACACCAGCAATTGTCTTCAGGTAGCTTTAGGTGCACACTGTGCAAAGGACACAGTACACTAACTGAAAATCCTGCAGCTCCCTGCCTGTGGTATTAGTATGAGAACACCAGCAGTTGTATTCAGGTAGCTTTAGGTGCACACTGTGCAAAGGACACAGTACACTAACTGAAAATACTGCAGCTGCCTGCATGTGGTATTAGTATGAGAATACCACCATTTGTATTCAGGTAGCTTTAGGTGCACACTGTGCAAAGGACACAGTACACTAACTGAAAATACTGCAGCTGCCTGCATGTGGTATTAGTATGAGAACACCAGCAATTGTCTTCAGGTAGCTTTAGGTGCACACTGTGCAAAGGACACAGTACACTTACTGAAAATACTGAAGCTCCCTGCCTGTGGTATTAGTATGAGAACACCAGCAATTGTATTCAGGTAGATTTAGGTGCACACTGTGCAAAGGACACAGTACACTAACTGAAAATAAAACAGCTCCCTGCCTGTGGTATTAGTATGAGAACACCAGCAGTTGTATTCAGGTAGCTTTAGGTGCACACTGTGCAAAGGACACAGTATACTAACTGAAAATACTGCAGCTCCCTGCCTGTGGTATTAGTATGAGAACACCAGAAATTGTCTTCAGGTAGCTTTAGGTGCACACTGTGCAAAGGACACAGTACACTAACTGAAAATACTGAAGCTCCCTGCCTGTGGTATTATTAATATAGGAACACCAGCAATTGTCTTCATGTAGCTTTAGGTGCACACTGTGCAAAGGACACAGTACACTAACTGAAAATACTGCAGCTCCCTGCCTGTGGTATTAGTATGAGAACACTGGCATTTGTATTCCGGTAGCTTTAGGTGCACACTGTGCAAAGGACAAGAATACACTAACTGAAAATACTGCCGCTCCCTGCCTGTGATATTAGTATGAGAACACCAGCAATTGTCTTCAGGTAGCTTTAGGTGCACACTGTGCAAAGGACACAGTACACTAACTGAAAAAACTGCTGCTCCCTGCCTGTGGTATTAGTATGAGAACACCAGCAATTGTATTCAGGTAGCTTTAGGTGCACACTGTGCAAAGGACACAGTACACTATCTGAAAATACTGTGGCTCCCTGACTGTGGTATTAGTATGAGAACACCAGCAATTGTCTTCAGGTAGCTTTAGGTGCACAATGTGCAAAGGATACAGTATCCTAACTGAAAAATACTGTAGCTCCCTGCCTGTGGTATTAGTATGAGAACACCAGCAATTTTATTCAGGTAGCTCTATGTGCACACTGTGCAAAAGACACAGTATACTAACTGAAAATACTGCAGCTCCCTGCCTGTGGTATTAGTATGAGAACACCAGAAATTGTCTTCAGGTAGCTTTAGGTGCACACTGTGCAAAGGACACAGTACACTAACTGAAAATACTGAAGCTCCCTGCCTGTGGTATTATTAATATAGGAACACCAGCAATTGTCTGCATGTAGCTTTAGGTGCACACTGTGCAAAAGACACAGTACACTAACTGAAAATACTGCAGCTCCCTGCCTGTGGTATTAGTATGAGAACACTGGCATTTGTATTCCGGTAGCTTTAGGTGCACACTGTGCAAAGGACAAGAATACACTAACTGAAAATACTGCCGCTCCCTGCCTGTGATATTAGTATGAGAACACCAGCAATTGTCTTCAGGTAGCTTTAGGTGCACATTGTGCAGAGGACACAGTACACTAACTGAAGATACTGAAGCTTCCTGCCTGTGGTATTAGTATGAGAACACCAGCAATTGTATTCAGGTCGCATTAGGTGCACACTGTTCAATGGACACAGTACACTAACTGAAAATACTGCAGCTACCTGCCTGTGGAATTAGTATGATAACACCAGTAATTGTATTCAGGTAGCTTTAGGTGCACACTGTGCAGAGGACACAGTACACTAACTGAGAATACTGCAGCTCCCTTGCCTGTGGTATTAGTATGAGAACACCAGCAATTGTATTCAGGTAGCTTTAGGTGCACACTGTGCAAAGGACACAGTACACTAACTAAAAATACTGCAGCTCAATACCTGTGGTATTAGTATGAGAACACCAGCAATTGTACTCAGGTAGCTTTAGGTGCACACTGTGCAAAGGACATGGTACACTAACTGAAAATACTGCAGCTCTCTGCCTGTGGAATTAGTATGATAACACCAGTAATTGTATACAGGTAGCTTTAGGTGCACACTGTGCAAAGGACACAGTACACTAACTGAAAATACTGCAGCTCCCTGCCTGTGGCATTACTATTATAAGAACACATGCAATTGTCTTCAGGTAGCTTTAGGTGCACACTGTGCAAAGGACACAGTACACTAACTGAAAATACTGCAGCTCCCTGCCTGTGGTATTAATATGAGAACACCAGCAATTATATTTAGGTAGCTTTAGGTGAACACTGTGCAAAGGACACAGTACACTAACTGAAAATACTTCAGCTCCCTGCCTGTGGTATTAGTATGAGAGCACTGGCATTTGTATTCAGGTAGCTTTAGGTGCACACTGTGCAAAGGACAAGAATACACGAACTGAAAATACTGCCGCTCCCTGCCTGTGATATTAGTATGAGAACACCGGCAATTGTCTTCAGGTAGCTTTAGGTGCACACTGTGCAGAGGACACAGTACACTAACTGAAAATACTGAAGCTTCCTGCCTGTGGTATTAGTATGAGAACACCAGCAATTGTATTCAGGTCGCATTAGGTGCACACTGTGCAATGGACACAGTACACTAACTGAAAATACTGCAGCTACCTGCCTGTGGTATTAGTATGAGAACACCAGCAATTGTACTCAGGTAGCTTTAGGTGCACACTGTGCAAAGGACATGGTACACTAACTGAAAATACTGCAGCTCTCTGCCTGTTGAATTAGTATGATAACACCAGTAATTGTATTCAGGTAGCTTTAGGTGCACACTGTGCAAAGGACACAGTACACTAACTGAAAATACTGCAGCTCCCTGCCTGTGGCATTACTATTATAAGAACACATGCAATTGTCTTCAGGTAGCTTTAGGTGCACACTGTGCAAAGGACACAGTATACTAACTGAAAATACTGCAGCTCCCTGCCTGTGGTATTAGTATGAGAACACCAGAAATTATCTTCAGGTAGCTTTAGGTGCACACTGTGCAAAGGACACAGTACACTAACTGAAAATACTGAAGCTCCCTGCCTGTGGTATTATTAATATAGGAACACCAGCAATTGTCTTCATGTAGCTTTAGGTGCACACTGTGCAAAGGACACAGTACACTAACTGAAAATACTGCAGCTCCCTGCCTGTGGTATTAGTATGAGAACACCAGCAATTGTATTCAGGTAGCTTTAGTTGCACACTGTGCAAAGGACACAGTACACTAACTGAAAATACTGCTGCTTCCTGCCTGTGATATTAGTATGAGAACACCAGCAATTGTCTTCAGGTAGCATTTGGTGCACACTGTGCAGAGGACACAGTACACTAACTGATAATACTGCAGCTCCCTGCATGTGGTATTAGTATGAGAACACCAGCAATTGTATTCAGGTAGCTTTAGGTGCACACAGTGCAAATGACACAGTACACTAACTGAAAATACTGCAGCTCCCTGCCTGTGGTATTATTATTATAAGAACTCCAGAAATTGTCTTCAGGTAGCTTTAGGTGCACACTGTGCAAAGGACACAGTACACTAACTGAAAATACTGCAGCTCCCTGCTTGTGGTATTATTAATATAAGAACACCAGCAATTGTCTTCAGGTAGCTTTGGGTGCACACTGTGCAAAGGACACAGTACACTAACTGAAAATACTGCAGCTCCCTGCCTGTGGTATTAGTATGAGAACACCAGCAATTGTATTCAGGTAGCTTTAGGTGCACACTGTGCAAATGACACAGTACACTAACTGAAAATACTGCTGCTCCCTACCTGTGATATTACTATGAGAACACCAGCAATTGTCTTCAGGTAGCTTTAGGTGCACACTGTGCAAAGGACACAGTACACTAACTGAAAATCCTGCAGCTCCCTGCCTGTGGTATTAGTATGAGAACACCAGCAGTTGTATTCAGGTAGCTTTAGGTGCACACTGTGCAAAGGACACAGTACACTAACTGAAAATACTGCAGCTGCCTGCATGTGGTATTAGTATGAGAATACCACCATTTGTATTCAGGTAGCTTTAGGTGCACACTGTGCAAAGGACACAGTACACTAACTGAAAATACTGCAGCTGCCTGCATGTGGTATTAGTATGAGAACACCAGCAATTGTCTTCAGGTAGCTTTAGGTGCACACTGTGCAAAGGACACAGTACACTTACTGAAAATACTGAAGCTCCCTGCCTGTGGTATTAGTATGAGAACACCAGCAATTGTATTCAGGTAGATTTAGGTGCACACTGTGCAAAGGACACAGTACACTAACTGAAAATAAAACAGCTCCCTGCCTGTGGTATTAGTATGAGAACACCAGCAGTTGTATTCAGGTAGCTTTAGGTGCACACTGTGCAAAGGACACAGTATACTAACTGAAAATACTGCAGCTCCCTGCCTGTGGTATTAGTATGAGAACACCAGAAATTGTCTTCAGGTAGCTTTAGGTGCACACTGTGCAAAGGACACAGTACACTAACTGAAAATACTGAAGCTCCCTGCCTGTGGTATTATTAATATAGGAACACCAGCAATTGTCTTCATGTAGCTTTAGGTGCACACTGTGCAAAGGACACAGTACACTAACTGAAAATACTGCAGCTCCCTGCCTGTGGTATTAGTATGAGAACACTGGCATTTGTATTCCGGTAGCTTTAGGTGCACACTGTGCAAAGGACAAGAATACACTAACTGAAAATACTGCCGCTCCCTGCCTGTGATATTAGTATGAGAACACCAGCAATTGTCTTCAGGTAGCTTTAGGTGCACACTGTGCAAAGGACACAGTACACTAACTGAAAAAACTGCTGCTCCCTGCCTGTGGTATTAGTATGAGAACACCAGCAATTGTATTCAGGTAGCTTTAGGTGCACACTGTGCAAAGGACACAGTACACTATCTGAAAATACTGTGGCTCCCTGACTGTGGTATTAGTATGAGAACACCAGCAATTGTCTTCAGGTAGCTTTAGGTGCACAATGTGCAAAGGATACAGTATCCTAACTGAAAAATACTGTAGCTCCCTGCCTGTGGTATTAGTATGAGAACACCAGCAATTTTATTCAGGTAGCTCTATGTGCACACTGTGCAAAAGACACAGTATACTAACTGAAAATACTGCAGCTCCCTGCCTGTGGTATTAGTATGAGAACACCAGAAATTGTCTTCAGGTAGCTTTAGGTGCACACTGTGCAAAGGACACAGTACACTAACTGAAAATACTGAAGCTCCCTGCCTGTGGTATTATTAATATAGGAACACCAGCAATTGTCTGCATGTAGCTTTAGGTGCACACTGTGCAAAAGACACAGTACACTAACTGAAAATACTGCAGCTCCCTGCCTGTGGTATTAGTATGAGAACACTGGCATTTGTATTCCGGTAGCTTTAGGTGCACACTGTGCAAAGGACAAGAATACACTAACTGAAAATACTGCCGCTCCCTGCCTGTGATATTAGTATGAGAACACCAGCAATTGTCTTCAGGTAGCTTTAGGTGCACATTGTGCAGAGGACACAGTACACTAACTGAAGATACTGAAGCTTCCTGCCTGTGGTATTAGTATGAGAACACCAGCAATTGTATTCAGGTCGCATTAGGTGCACACTGTTCAATGGACACAGTACACTAACTGAAAATACTGCAGCTACCTGCCTGTGGAATTAGTATGATAACACCAGTAATTGTATTCAGGTAGCTTTAGGTGCACACTGTGCAGAGGACACAGTACACTAACTGAGAATACTGCAGCTCCCTTGCCTGTGGTATTAGTATGAGAACACCAGCAATTGTATTCAGGTAGCTTTAGGTGCACACTGTGCAAAGGACACAGTACACTAACTAAAAATACTGCAGCTCAATACCTGTGGTATTAGTATGAGAACACCAGCAATTGTCTTCAGGTAGCTTTAGGTGCACAATGTGCAAAGGATACAGTATCCTAACTGAAAAATACTGCAGCTCCCTGCCTGTGGTATTAGTATGAGAACACCAGCAATTTTATTCAGGTAGCTCTATGTGCACACTGTGCAAAAGACACAGTACACTAACTGAAAATACTGCAGCTCCCTGCCTGTGGTATTAGTATGAGAACACCAGCAATTGTATTCAGGTAGCTTTAGGTGCACACTGTGCAAAGGACACAGTACACTAACTGAAAATACTGTGGCTCCCTGCCTGTGGTATTAGTATGAGAACACCAGCAATTGTATTCAGGTAGCTTTAGGTACACACTGTGCAAAGGACACAGTACACTAACTGAAAATACTGCAGCTCCTTGCCTGTGGCATTATTATTATAACAACACCAGCAATTGTCTTCAGGTAGCTTTAGGTGCACACTGTGCAAAGGACACAGTATACTAACTGAAAATCCTGCAGCTCCCTGCCTGTGGTATTATGAGAACACCAGCAAATGTATTCAGGTAACTTTAGGTGCACACTGTGCAAAGGACACAGTACACTAACTGAAAATACTTCAGCTCCCTGCCTGTGGTATTAGTATGAGAACACCAGCAATTGTCTTCAGGTAGCTTTAGGTGCACACTGTGCAGAGGACACAGTACACTAACTGAAAATGCTGCAGCTCCCTGCCTGTGGTATTAGTATGAGAACACCAGCAATTGTCTTCAGGTAGCTTTAGGTGCACAATGTGCAGAGGACACAGTACACTAACTGAAAATACTGCAGCTCCCTGCCTGTGATATTAGTATGAGAACACCAGCAATTTTATTCAGGTAGCTTTATGTGCACACTGTGCAAAAGACACAGTACACTAACTGAAAATACTGCAGCTCCCTGCCTGTGGTATTAGTATGAGAACACCAGCAATTGTATTCAGGTATCTTTAGGTGCACACTGTGCAAAGGACACAGTACACTAACTGAAAATACTGCGGCTCCCTGCCTGTGGTATTAGTATGAGAACACCAGCAATTGTCTTCAGGTAGCTTTAGGTGCACACTGTACAGAGGACACAGTACACTAACTGAAAATACTGCAGTTCCCTGCCTGTGGTATTAGTATGATAACACCAACAATTGTATTCAGGTAGCTTTAGGTACACACTTTGCAAAGGACACAGTACACTAACTGAAAAATACTGCAGCGTCCTGCCTGTGGTATTAGTATGAGAACACCAGCAATTGTATTCCGGTAGCTTTAGGTGAACACAGTGGAAAGGACACAGTACACTAACTGAAAATACCGGAGCTCCCTCCCTGTGGTATTAGTATGAGAACACCAGCAATTCTGTTCAGGTAGCTTTAGGTGCACACTGTGCAAAGGACACAGTACACTAACTGAAAATACTGCAGCTCCCTGCCTTTGGTATTAGTATTAAAACACCAGCAATTGTCTTCAGGTAGCTTTAGGGGCACACTGTGCAAAGGACACAGTACACTAACTGAAAATACTGCAGCTCTCTGCCTGTGGTATTAGTATGAGAACACCAGCAATTGTATTCAGGTAACTTTAGGTGCACACTGTGCAAAGGACATGGTACACTAACTGAAAAAACTGCTGCTCCCTGCCTGTGGTATTAGTATGAGAACACCAGCAATTGTCTTCAGGTAGCTTTAGGTGCACACTGTGTAGAGGACACAGTACACTAACTGAAAATACTGCAGCTCCCTGCCTGTGGTATTAGTATGAGAATACCAGCAATTGTCTTCAGGTAGCTTTAGGTGCACACTGTGCAGAGGACACAGTACACTAACTGAAAATACTGCAGCTCCCTGCCTGTGGTATTAGTATGAGAACACCAGCAATTGTGTTCAGGTAGCTTTAGGTGCACACAGTGCAAAGGACACAGTACACTAACTGAAAAATACTGCAGCTTCTTGCCTGTGGTATTAGTATGAAAACACCAGCAATTGTATTCAGGTAGCTTTTGGTGCACACTGTGCAAAAGACACAGTACACTAACTGAAAATACTGCAGCTCCCTCCCTGTGGTATTAGTATGAGAACACCAGCAGTTGTATTCAGGGAGCTTTAGGTGCACACTGTGCAAAGGACACAGTACACTAACTGAAAATACTGCAGCTCCCTGTCTTTGGTATTAGTATTAAAACACCAGCAATTGTCTTCAGGTAGCTTTAGGTGCACACTGTGGAAAGGACACAGTACTCTAACTGAAAATACTGCAGCTCTCTGCCTGTGGTATTATTATTATAAGAACACCAGAAATTGTCTTCAGGTAGCTTTAGGTGCACACTGTGCAAAGGACACAGTACTCTAACTGAAAATACTTCAGCTCCCTGCCTGTGGTATTAGTATGAGAACACCAGCAATTGTCTTCAGGTAGCTTTAGGTGCACACTGTGCAGAGGACACAGTACACCAACTGAAAATGATACAGCTGCCTGCCTGTGGTATTAGTATGAGAACACCAGCAATTGTATTCAATTAGCTTTAGGTGCAAACTGTGCAAAGGACACAGTACACTAATTGAAAATACTGCAGCTCCCTGCCTGTGGTATTAGTATGAGAACACCAGCGATCATATTCAGGTAGCTTTAGGTGCACACTGTGCAAAGGACACAGTACACTAACTGAAAATACTGCAGCTGCCTGCCTGTGGTATTAGTATGAGAATATCACCAATTGTATTCAGGTAGCTTTAGGTGCACACTGTGCAAAGGACACAGTACACTAACTGAAAATACTGCAGCTCCCTGCCTGTGGCATTACTATTATAAGAACACATGCAATTGTCTTCAGGTAGCTTTAGGTGCACACTGTGCAAAGGACACAGTATACTAACTGAAAATACTGCAGCTCCCTGCCTGTGGTATTAGTATGAGAACACCAGAAATTATCTTCATGTAGCTTTAGGTGCACACTGTGCAAAGGACACAGTACACTAACTGAAAATACTGCAGCTCCCTGCCTGTGGTATTAGTATGAGAACACTGGCATTTGTATTCAGGTAGCTTTAGGTGCACACTGTGCAGAGGACACAGTACACTAACTGACAATACTGAAGCTTCCTGCCTGTGGTATTAGTATGAGAACACCAGCAATTGTATTCAGGTCGCATTAGGTGCACACTGTGCAATGGACACAGTAGACTAACTGAAAATACTGCAGCTACCTGCCTGTGGTATTAGTATGAGAACACCAGCAATTGTACTCAGGTAGCTTTAGGTGCACACTGTGCAAAGGACATGGTACACTAACTGAAAATACTGCAGCTCTCTGCCTGTGGAATTAGTATGATAACACCAGTAATTGTATACAGGTAGCTTTAGGTGCACACTGTGCAAAGGACACAGTACACTAACTGAAAATACTGCAGCTCCCTGCCTGTGGCATTACTATTATAAGAACACATGCAATTGTCTTCAGGTAGCTTTAGGTGCACACTGTGCAAAGGACACAGTACACTAACTGAAAATACTGCAGCTCCCTGCCTGTGGTATTAATATGAGAACACCAGCAATTATATTTAGGTAGCTTTAGGTGAACACTGTGCAAAGGACACAGTACACTAACTGAAAATACTTCAGCTCCCTGCCTGTGGTATTAGTATGAGAGCACTGGCATTTGTATTCAGGTAGCTTTAGGTGCACACTGTGCAAAGGACAAGAATACACTAATTGAAAATACTGCCGCTCCCTGCCTGTGATATTAGTATGAGAACACCGGCAATTGTCTTCAGGTAGCTTTAGGTGCACACTGTGCAGAGGACACAGTACACTAACTGAAAATACTGAAGCTTCCTGCCTGTGGTATTAGTATGAGAACACCAGCAATTGTATTCAGGTCGCATTAGGTGCACACTGTGCAATGGACACAGTACACTAACTGAAAATACTGCAGCTACCTGCCTGTGGTATTAGTATGAGAACACCAGCAATTGTACTCAGGTAGCTTTAGGTGCACACTGTGCAAAGGACATGGTACACTAACTGAAAATACTGCAGCTCTCTGCCTGTTGAATTAGTATGATAACACCAGTAATTGTATTCAGGTAGCTTTAGGTGCACACTGTGCAAAGGACACAGTACACTAACTGAAAATACTGCAGCTCCCTACCTGTGGCATTACTATTATAAGAACACATGCAATTGTCTTCAGGTAGCTTTAGGTGCACACTGTGCAAAGGACACAGTATACTAACTGAAAATACTGCAGCTCCCTGCCTGTGGTATTAGTATGAGAACACCAGAAATTATCTTCAGGTAGCTTTAGGTGCACACTGTGCAAAGGACACAGTACACTAACTGAAAATACTGAAGCTCCCTGCCTGTGGTATTATTAATATAGGAACACCAGCAATTGTCTTCATGTAGCTTTAGGTGCACACTGTGCAAAGGACACAGTACACTAACTGAAAATACTGCAGCTCCCTGCCTGTGGTATTAGTATGAGAACACCAGCAATTGTATTCAGGTAGCTTTAGTTGCACACTGTGCATAGGACACAGTACACTAACTGAAAATACTGCTGCTTCCTGCCTGTGATATTAGTATGAGAACACCAGCAATTGTCTTCAGGTAGCATTTGGTGCACACTGTGCAGAGGACACAGTACACTAACTGATAATACTGCAGCTCCCTGCATGTGGTATTAGTATGAGAACACCAGCAATTGTATTCAGGTAGCTTTAGGTGCACACAGTGCAAATGACACAGTACACTAACTGAAAATACTGCAGCTCCCTGCCTGTGGTATTATTATTATAAGAACTCCAGAAATTGTCTTCAGGTAGCTTTAGGTGCACACTGTGCAAAGGACACAGTACACTAACTGAAAATACTGCAGCTCCCTGCTTGTGGTATTATTAATATAAGAACACCAGCAATTGTCTTCAGGTAGCTTTGGGTGCACACTGTGCAAAGGACACAGTACACTAACTGAAAATACTGCAGCTCCCTGCCTGTGGTATTAGTATGAGAACACCAGCAATTGTATTCAGGTAGCTTTAGGTGCACACTGTGCAAATGACACAGTACACTAACTGAAAATACTGCTGCTCCCTACCTGTGATATTACTATGAGAACACCAGCAATTGTCTTCAGGTAGCTTTAGGTGCACACTGTGCAAAGGACACAGTACACTAACTGAAAATCCTGCAGCTCCCTGCCTGTGGTATTAGTATGAGAACACCAGCAGTTGTATTCAGGTAGCTTTAGGTGCACACTGTGCAAAGGACACAGTACACTAACTGAAAATACTGCAGCTGCCTGCATGTGGTATTAGTATGAGAATACCACCATTTGTATTCAGGTAGCTTTAGGTGCACACTGTGCAAAGGACACAGTACACTAACTGAAAATACTGCAGCTGCCTGCATGTGGTATTAGTATGAGAACACCAGCAATTGTCTTCAGGTAGCTTTAGGTGCACACTGTGCAAAGGACACAGTACACTTACTGAAAATACTGAAGCTCCCTGCCTGTGGTATTAGTATGAGAACACCAGCAATTGTATTCAGGTAGATTTAGGTGCACACTGTGCAAAGGACACAGTACACTAACTGAAAATAAAACAGCTACCTGCCTGTGGTATTAGTATGAGAACACCAGCAGTTGTATTCAGGTAGCTTTAGGTGCACACTGTGCAAAGGACAAAGTACACTAACTGAAAATACTGCAGCTGCCTGCCTGTGGTATTAGTATGAGAATACCACCAATTGTATTCAGGTAGCTTTAGGTGCACACTGTGCAAAGGACACAGTACACTAACTGAAAATACTGCAGCTCCTTGCCTGTGGTATTAGTATGAGAATACCACCAATTGTATTTAGGTAGCTTTAGGTGCACACTGTGCAAAGGACACAGTACACTAACTGAAAATACTGCAGCTCCCTGCCTGTGGCATTACTATTATAAGAACACATGCAATTGTATTCAGGTAGCTTTAGGTGCACACTGTGCAAAGGACACAGTACACTAACTGAAAATACTGCAGCTCCCTGCCTGTGGCATTACTATTATAAGAACACATGCAATTGTATTCAGGTAGCTTTAGGTGCACACTGTGCAAAGGACAAGAATACACTAACTGAAAATACTGCCGCTCCCTGCCTGTGATATTAGTATGAGAACACCAGCAATTGTCTTCAGGTAGCTTTAGGTGCACACTGTGCAGAGGACACAGTACACTAACTGAAAATACTGAAGCTTCCTGCCTGTGGTATTAGTATGAGAACACCAGCAATTGTATTCAGGTCGCATTAGGTGCACACTGTGCAATGGACACAGTAGACTAACTGAAAATACTGCAGCTACCTGCCTGTGGTATTAGTATGAGAACACCAGCAATTGTACTCAGGTAGCTTTAGGTGCACACTGTGCAAAGGACATGGTACACTAACTGAAAATACTGCAGCTCTCTGCCTGTGGAATTAGTATGATAACACCAGTAATTGTATTCAGGTAGCTTTAGGTGCACACTGTGCAAAGGACACAGTACACTAACTGAAAATACTGCAGCTCCCTGCCTGTGGCATTACTATTATAAGAACACATGCAATTGTCTTCAGGTAGCTTTAGGTGCACACTGTGCAAAGGACACAGTACACTAACTGAAAATACTGCAGCTCCCTGCCTGTGGTATTAATATGAGAACACCAGCAATTATATTTAGGTAGGTTTAGGTGAACACTGTGCAAAGGACACAGTACACTAACTGAAAATAATTCAGCTCCCTGCCTGTGGTATTAGTATGAGAGCACTGGCATTTGTATTCAGGTAGCTTTAGGTGCACACTGTGCAAAGGACAAGAATACACTAACTGAAAATACTGCCGCTCCCTGCCTGTGATATTAGTATGAGAACACCAGCAATTGTCTTCAGGTAGCTTTAGGTGCACACTGTGCAGAGGACACAGTACACTAACTGAAAATACTGAAGCTTCCTGCCTGTGGTATTAGTATGAGAACACCAGCAATTGTATTCAGGTCGCATTAGGTGCACACTGTGCAATGGACACAGTACACTAACTGAAAATACTGCAGCTCCCTGCCTGTGGTATTAGTATGAGAACACCAGCAATTGTACTCAGGTAGCTTTAGGTGCACACTGTGCAAAGGACATGGTACACTAACTGAAAATACTGCAGCTCTCTGCCTGTTGAATTAGTATGATAACACCAGTAATTGTATTCAGGTAGCTTTAGGTGCACACTGTGCAAAGGACACAGTACACTAACTGAAAATACTGCAGCTCCCTGCCTGTGGCATTACTATTATAAGAACACATGCAATTGTCTTCAGGTAGCTTTAGGTGCACACTGTGCAAAGGACTCAGTATACTAACTGAAAATACTGCAGCTCCCTGCCTGTGGTATTAGTATGAGAACACCAGAAATTATCTTCAGGTAGCTTTAGGTGCACACTGTGCAAAGGACACAGTACACTTATTGAAAATACTGAAGCTCCCTGCCTGTGGTATTATTAATATAGGAACACCAGCAATTGTCTTCATGTAGCTTTAGGTGCACACTGTGCAAAGGACACAGTACACTAACTGAAAATACTGCAGCTCCCTGCCTGTGGTATTAGTATGAGAACACCAGCAATTGTATTCAGGTAGCTTTAGTTGCACACTGTGCAAAGGACACAGTACACTAACTGAAAATACTGCTGCTTCCTGCCTGTGATATTAGTATGAGAACACCAGCAATTGTCTTCAGGTAGCATTTGGTGCACACTGTGCAGAGGACACAGTACACTAACTGATAATACTGCAGCTCCCTGCATGTGGTATTAGTATGAGAACACCAGCAATTGTATTCAGGTAGCTTTAGGTGCACACAGTGCAAATGACACAGTACACTAACTGAAAATACTGCTGCTCCCTGCCTGTGGTATTATTATTATAAGAACTCCAGAAATTGTCTTCAGGTAGCTTTAGGTGCACACTGTGCAAAGGACACAGTACACTAACTGAAAATACTGCAGCTCCCTGCTTGTGGTATTATTAATATAAGAACACCAGCAATTGTCTTCAGGTAGCTTTGGGTGCACACTGTGCAAAGGACACAGTACACTAACTGAAAATACTGCAGCTCCCTGCCTGTGGTATTAGTATGAGAACACCAGCAATTGTATTCAGGTAGCTTTAGGTGCACACTGTGCAAAGGACACAGTACACTAACTGAAAATACTGCTGCTCCCTGCCCGTGATATTACTATGAGAACACCAGCAATTGTCTTCAGGTAGCTTTAGGTGCACACTGTGCAAAGGACACAGTACACTAACTGAAAATCCTGCAGCTCCCTGCCTGTGGTATTAGTATGAGAACACCAGCAGTTGTATTCAGGTAGCTTTAGGTGCACACTGTGCAAAGGACACAGTACACTAACTGAAAATACTGCAGCTGCCTGCATGTGGTATTAGTATGAGAATACCACCATTTGTATTCAGGTAGCTTTAGGTGCACACTGTGCAAAGGACACAGTACACTAACTGAAAATACTGCAACTCCCTGCCTGTGGCATTACTATTATAAGAACACATGCAATTGTCTTCAGGTAGCTTTAGGTGCACACTGTGCAAAGGACACAGTACACTTACTGAAAATACTGAAGCTCCCTGCCTGTGGTATTAGTATGAGAACACCAGCAATTGTATTCAGGTAGATTTAGGTGCACACTGTGCAAAGGACACAGTACACTAACTGAAAATACTGCAGCTGCCTGCCTGTGGTATTAGTATGAGAATACCACCAATTGTATTCAGGTAGCTTTAGGTGCACACTGTGCAAAGGACACAGTACACTAACTGAAAATACTGCAGCTCCCTGCCTGTGGTATTAGTATGAGAATACCACCAATTGTATTCAGGTAGCTTTAGGTGCACACTGTGCAAAGGACACAGTACACTAACTGAAAATACTGCAGCTCCCTGCCTGTGGCATTACTATTATAAGAACACATGCAATTGTATTCAGGTAGCTTTAGGTGCACACTGTGCAAAGGACACAGTACACTAACTGAAAATACTGCAGCTCCCTGCCTGTGGCATTACTATTATAAGAACACATGCAATTGTTTTCAGGTAGCTTTAGGTGCACACTGTGCAAAGGACAAGAATACACTAACTGAAAATACTGCCGCTCCCTGCCTGTGATATTAGTATGAGAACACCAGCAATTGTCTTCAGGTAGCTTTAGGTGCACACTGTGCAGAGGACACAGTACACTAACTGAAAATACTGAAGCTTCCTGCCTGTGGTATTAGTATGAGAACACCAGCAATTGTATTTAGGTCGCATTAGGTGCACACTGTGCAATGGACACAGTACACTAACTGAAAATACTGCAGCTACCTGCCTGTGGTATTAGTATGAGAACACCAGCAATTGTACTCAGGTAGCTTTAGGTGCACACTGTGCAAAGGACATGGTACACTAACTGAAAATACTGCAGCTCTCTGCCTGTGGAATTAGTATGATAACACCAGTAATTGTATTCAGGTAGCTTTAGGTGCACACTGTGCAAAGGACACAGTACACTAACTGAAAATACTGCAGCTCCCTGCCTGTGGCATTACTATTATAAGAACACATGCAATTGTCTTCAGGTAGCTTTAGGTGCACACTGTGCAAAGGACACAGTATACTAACTGAAAATACTGCAGCTCCCTGCCTGTGGTATTAGTATGAGAACACCAGAAATTATCTTCAGGTAGCTTTAGGTGCACACTGTGCAAAGGACACAGTACACTAACTGAAAATACTGAAGCTCCCTGCCTGTGGTATTATTAATATAGGAACACCAGCAATTGTCTTCATGTAGCTTTAGGTGCACACTGTGCAAAGGACACAGTACACTAACTGAAAATACTGCAGCTCCCTGCCTGTGGTATTAGTATGAGAACACCAGCAATTGTATTCATGTAGCTTTAGGTGCACACTGTGCAAAGGACACAGTACACTAACTGAAAATACTGCTGCTCCCTGCCTGTGATATTAGTATGAGAACACCAGCAATTGTCTTCAGGTAGCATTTGGTGCACACTGTGCAAAGGACACAGTACACTAACTGAAAATACTGCAGCTGCCTGCCTGTGGTATTAGTATAAGAATACCGCCAATTGTATTCAGGTAGCTTTAGGTTCACACTGTGCAAAGGACACAGTACACTAACTGAAAATACTGCAGCTCCCTGCCTGTGGTATTAGTATGAGAACACCAGCAATTGTTTTCAGGTAGCTTTAGGTGCACACTGTGTAGAGGACACAGTACACTAACTGAAAATACTGCATCTCCCTGCCTGTGGTATTAGTATGAGAACACCAGCAATTGTGTTCAGGTATCTTTAGGTGCACACTGTGCAAAGGACACAGTACACTAACTGAAAATACTGCAGCTCCCTGCCTGTGGTATTAGTATGAGAACACCAGAAATTGTGTTCAGGTAGCTTTAGGTGCACACTGTGCAGAGGACACAGTACACTAACTGAAAATACTGCAGCTCCCTGCCTGTGGCATTATTATTATAACAACACCAGAAATTGTCTTCAGGTAGCTTTAGGTGCACACTGTGCAAAGGACACAGTATACTAACTGAAAATCCTGCAGCTCCCTGCCCGTGGTATTATGAGAACACCAGCAATTGTATTCAGGTAGCTTTAGGTGCACACTGTGCAAAGGACACAGTACACTAACTGAAAATACTTCAGCTCCCTGCCTGTGGTATTAGTATGAGAACACCAGCAATTGTCTTCAGGTAGCTTTAGGTGCACACTGTGCAGAGGACACAGTACACTAACTGAAAATGCTGCAGCTCCCTGCCTGTGGTATTAGTATGAGAACACCAGCAATTGTATTCAGGTAGCTTTAGGTGCACACTGTATAAAGGACACAGTAGACTAACTGAAAATACTGCAGCTCCCTGCCTGTGGTATTAATATGAGAACACCAGCAATTATATTTAGGTAGCTTTAGGTGAACACTGTGCAAAGGACACAGTACACTAACTGAAAATACTGCAGCTCCCTGCCTGTGGTATTAGTATGAGAACACTGGCAATTGTATTCAGGTAGCTTTAGGTGCACACTATGCAATGGACACAGTACACTAACTGAAAATACTGCAGCTACCTGCCTGTGGTATTAGTATGAGAACACCAGCAATTGTATTCAGGTCGCATTAGGTGCACACTGTGCAATGGACACAGTACACTAACTGAAAATACTGCAGCTACCTGCCTGTGGTATTAGTATGAGAACACCAGCAATTGTATTCAGGTAGCTTTAGGTGCACACTGTGCAAAGGACACGGTACACTAACTGAAAATACTGCAGCTCTCTGCCTGTGGAATTAGTATGAGAACACGAGCAATTGTCTTCAGGTAGCTTTAGGTGCACACTGTGCAAAGGAAACAGTATACTAACTGAAAATCCTGCAGCTCCCTGCCTGTGGTATTATGAGAACACCAGCAATTGTATTCAGGTAACTTTAGGTGCACACTGTGCAAAGGACACAGTAAACTAACTGAAAATACTTCAGCTCCCTGCCTGTGGTATTAGTATGAGAACACCAGCAATTGTCTTCAGGTAGCTTTAGGTGCACACTGTGCAGAGGACACAGTACACTAACTGAAAATACTGCAGCTCCCTGCCTGTGGTATTAGTATGAGAACACCAGCAATTGTATTCAGGTAGCTTTAGGTGCACACTGTGCAAAAGACACAGTACACTAACTGAAAATACTGCAGCTCCCTCTCTGTGGTATTAGTATGAGAACACCAGCAATTGTATTCAGGTAGCTTTAGGTTCACACTCTGCAAAGGACACGGTACACAAACTGAAAATACTGCAGCTCAATACCTGTGGAATTAGTATGATAACACCAGCAATTGTCTTCAGGTAGCTTTAGGTGCACACTGTGGAAAGGACACAGTACTCTAACTGAAAATACTGAAGCCCTCTGCCTGTGGTATTAGTATGAGAACACCAGCAATTGTATTCAGGTAACTTTAGTTGCACACTTTGCAAAGGACATGGTACACTAACTGAAAAAACTGCTGCTCCCTGCCTGTGGTATTAGTATGAGAACACCAGCAATTATGTTCAGGTAGCTTTAGGTGCACACTGTGCAAAGGACACAGTACACTAACTGAAAATACTGCAGCTCCCTGCCTGTGGTATTAGTATGAGAACACCAGCAATTATGTTCAGGTAGCTTTAGGTGCACACTGTGCAAAGGACACAGTACACTAACTGAAAATCCTGCAGCTCCCTGCCCGTGGTATTATGAGAACACCAGCAATTGTATTCAGGTAGCTTTAGGTGCACACTGTGCAAAGGACACAGTACACTAACTGAAAATACTTCAGCTCCCTGCCTGTGGTATTAGTATGAGAACACCAGCAATTGTCTTCAGGTAGCTTTAGGTGCACACTGTGCAGAGGACACAGTACACTAACTGAAAATGCTGCAGCTCCCTGCCTGTGGTATTAGTATGAGAACACCAGCAATTGTATTCAGGTAGCTTTAGGTGCACACTGTGCAAAGGACACAGTACACTAACTGAAAATAGTGCAGCTCCCTGCCTGTGGTATTAGTATGAGAACACCAGCAATTGCCTTCAGGTAGCTTTAGGTGCACACTGTGCAGAGGACACAGTACACTAACTGAAAATACTGCAGCTCCCTGCCTGTGGTATTTGTATGAGAACACCAAAAATTGTATTCAGGTAGCTTTAGGTGCACACTGTGCAAAGGACACAGTACACTAACTGAAAATACTGCAGCTCCCTGCCTGTGGTATTAGTATGAGAACACCAGCAATTGTATTCAGGTAGCTTTAGGTGCACACTGTGCAAATGACACAGTACACTAACTGAAAATACTGCAGCTCCCTGCCTGTGGTATTAGTATGAGAACAACAGCAATTGTTTTCAGGTAGCTTTAGGTGCACACTGTGCAAAGGACACAGTATACTAACTGAAAATACTGCAGCTCCCGGCCTGTGGTATTAGTATGAGAACACCAACAATTTTCTTCAGGTAGCTTTAGGTGCACACTGTGCAGAGGACTCAGTACACTAACTTAAAATGCTGCAGCTCCCTGCCTGTGTTATTAGTATTGTTGTGGAATATTTTATTAATGTATGTTGTCAGATGTCCCCCCAATGTCAGTTTTACTGTAATGCGCTCATCTGAGTGTATTTGCACATACAGACGTTGGTGGAAGATCGGTGGTGGGAAAATCTTCCTATGGAAACAGCGATGTTTGCTCCATTTAGAGATGTTGTTTTACACCTCGTCGGGGGACTGACCACCTCCTGAAGGGGGCGTTAAATGACTCCGAGCGCACAGATCTGTGTCCACAAGAACAGTAGCATAGCTATTCGACAATTGTGGTCCATTGAGGCATAATTGTCGTATAGTTCCCGTCATTGGTAGCTTTTTGGTTTGGTTTGGTTTGCACACGGCTTTGTACAAAGCCATGCTTTCTACTGTTCCTTTGTCTCACAGAAAGCATGACCCCTGTACACAGCCGTTTGCACATATCACTGCGAGCATTATATTTGATTTTAAACATGTCTGTGATTGGTTCTTTTGAAAATATACAAAATGTCTGAATGGCTGTTTTGTGAAGCCAACACCTTCTTTTGATACTCATGTTGGCTATAAATAAAGGAAGCTGAAGATCCCAGGGACACTCTGCTCTGGGATGGCCTGACAATAAGACCTGTGTGATGATGCTACTTTCCTTGAATGAATGATGGGACGTATGAACGGTGAGTGGAACTTAGCTAAAGATAGCATTATTGCAAAAAGATGAAATCTGAAGTGTGCTTAGGTAGCACAGGAAATATATTCTGTGTGCTCTGTATACAAGCTATATTTCCACGACAGTTAAATGGCGGGCCAGGACCTTTGGGAATAGATGGAGTCCCTTTGGACATCGGATCGAAATGGGGGGGAGAGTGGATCTACGTTCCGATGTGTAGGGGCTCTGCTCTGTAAAAGAACAGATTTTTCGTCTTTTTGAAATAATGCTGTAAGTTTGCAGTACGAGAGATGTGTGTGTGTGTATGTCTGTGAATCCGATCGTGCGTGTGTGTGATTTTGTTGTTTGGCTGCATTGTTAGTCTGGTCCCTGTGTGAGAGAAGCTGAAAATGGCTGCCCCCATGAGGTTTAGCGGGGGTGGGGCAGGCAGCATGGCCATCAGTTACAATGGTGAAAGTTGGTGACTCTCTGTAAATAGCATGGAGGAGTTTTGTGTTGGGGGAGGGCTACGCCCTGCGAGATGATCTGATGGAAACTGTATATTGTGTATGAAATGAAGGTATAGATATGGGATTATTCAGCCTGCAATGTGTGTGTTTGGCTGAGCTGTTTGTATTTCTCAGAGGCTTGTCGGAGCAGCCATGTGCTTGAATGGGGGAAGGGCTTGCCTACTGCTTTGTGTTGCTGGGGCTATGCCCTAAGGGAAGGGAACTTTGAGCAGGCATGCAGGCAACATTGTACTGTATGTGTGTGGTGAATATCTCAGAGTATACGAACTTAGAGAAATTAATATGTTTTTAATATTGTCATGTAACTAAAAAAAATTTCATGTGCTGTTTAGTTGGCCAAAGGGTCTGAGTTGAAGTAGCCTAAAGTGTGTGTCTATGGTTGAGTGTGAATCTCAAGTTTAGTCTGTCTTTGTGGAGAAAAACATTTTTGATTTTCTTTTAACCACATGCCGACCCCTTCACGGAGATATACGTCGGCAGAATGGCACGTACAGGCACAATCACGTACCTGTACGTGGCCCTTTAACTGCCGACTTCGGGGTCGCGCGTGCGCCGCCGGCGGCGCGCTCGCGACCCCCTGCCTTCCCCGTGAGTGGGACCGCAGGTCCCGTGGACTCGATCGCCGCGGGGATCCCCGCGATCGTCTCGCGGAGGCTCGGAGCGGGGTGATGTGTGTGTAAACACATCATCTCCCCGCTCCTCTACTGACAATGTCAGCGATCTCCGCTCTGTGTAATCAGAGCGGAGATCGGTGACGTGTCAGTCATAGCCACGCCCCCCCTCAGTTAGTAACACGCCCCTAGGCACACTTAACCCCTCCAGCGCCCCTAGTGGTTAACCCCTTCACTGCCAGTGTCATTTTCATAGTAACCAGTGCATTTTTATTGCACTGATCGCTGTGAAAACGACAATGGTCCCAAAAATGTGTCAAAAGTGTCCGATGTGTCCGCCATAATGTCGCAGTCACAAAAAAAAACGCTGATCGCCGCCATAACTAGTAAAAAAAAAAAATTATAAAAATGCCTTAAAACTATCCCCTATTTTGTAAACGCTATAATTTTTGCGCAAACCAATCAATAAACGCCGATTGCGTTTTTTTTTTACCAAAAATATGTAGAAGAATACGTATCAGTCTAAACTGAGAAAAAAAAATTTATATATTTTTTGGGGATATTTATTATAGCAAAAAGTAAAAAATATGTAATTTTTTTCAAAATTTTCGCTCTATTTTTGTTTATAGCGCAAAAAATAAAAACCGCAGAGGTGATCAAATACCACCAAAAGAAAGCTCTATTTGTGGGAAAAAAGGACGCCAATTTTGTTTGGGAGCCACGTTGCATGACCGCGCAATTGTCAGTTAAAGCGACGCAGTGCCGAATCGCAAAAAGGGGCCTAGTCATAATGGCCCGTATTGGTCCGGGGCTTAAGTGGTTAAAGAGATGCTGGTTTTGGCGGGAAAAAAATACATGCGTTAATGGCGCCATTCTTGGCTTTCGTTGTTAGCCTTGTGGTTTGTCTGCCATTTTGAGGCGCAGTTTTTCCTTAGCCTGTGGGTATCCTATAAGGGAAGGTGCAGCCACCTTTCCTTTGGGTGTGATATCATGTGACCATGCTGTGGCATTCGTCGGCTATTTTGCTGGTGGAATTTCTCAGTTTTTGATGTTTGGTGTGAATTTGGTGCGGTCTTTTCTGTGTTGGAATCTGGAGGCCATTTGTGTTTTTCTTTGTGTGGGGGAACCCATGTGGTGTTCATTGTGATGTCCCATGCTGGTTTTGGCGGGAAAAATTGCATGCGTTAATTGCGCCATTGTAGTTGTTGTCCATGAGGTGTGCGGTGGCCATCCACCATTTTGTTGTCCTAGCTTGTCGGCCATCATGAGAGACATTTTTCTAAGCATCGCCTTTTGAGGTGAGTAGAGTGGTATCTTAAAATAGCGCGGTCTTACCCCAAGGGGCCACGACGCACTTGCGGACACACGCACATGCTGGGGCCTATTTATAGATGGGATCTGGCTGACCTACCAGCATTTGGAGTGTGGGGGGAGGCCAACGCAGAAACAGGGAGAACATGCAAACTCCATGCAGATGGTGTTAGGATGGGGATTTCTCTGTTTTCATTTAAGTGAATGTAAGCTATTGCAGGGTCAGCTGACTTTGCAGTATATGAGCGGCGGTTTTTGTATTGGATTTCGTTTTTAAGTAAAAACTCCACTTTACACTGAATTTTGATAGATTGTAAGACTAACAGAGTTTTTGTACAATGGTGTGTTTTTATGTTTAAATATTAGGGAGTTTCCCAGAAGGCAATTCATATGTTTTGAAGTTTGTATTGTATAGCCTGTAGAGGAGGAGTGGGGGTTTGGTCGAAACTCCTAGAGCCATCTTTTTGGAGGAGTTTTGTATTTGAGTCTCAACTTGTGGTTTGACTTCCAGGGGATGTTTGGGTCGAGAGGGGAGATCCCCTCCCATTTGCAAAAGGGGGGTTTGTTCCATCGTTTCCTTGACAAAGGTTTTTTTTTTTTTTTTAATTGTTGAAATTTATATGTTTAGCCATGGATTTTTTTGGTGTCTTAATAGACACAGCAATGTGGCTGAGCTCCCCCCTCCCCTCCCTCTACAAATGATATGTAAAAAAAAACAGTTTTTTTTTTTAAGTAGCTGAGCATGTACCCGGAAGTTTCTTTTCAGCATTTATGTATCAGCAGAAAGATGGTGGGAGGAGCTTGGGGTTTTCTGAAAGGTTGGCCAATGAGATTTGTGTTTGGAAGGAAAATGGAAAGCGTTTTTGCGTTTAAAAGTGTTTTATATTTTGTTCCAGTTTTGTGAAGTTTTGTACTGTAATACAGTTTTGGGTAGAGAACAAACAGGAGGGCATCACCATTGTTTTATCATCTAGATACAGAGAGAAGCCGCATTGTTCTGCAGGTGGTAAACTGTCATAATTGTTCTGTGGGGTTTAGTCTGGCGACACAGTGTATGGGTGTATGTATGCATACACTGTGAGGGGTAGAGGCCTAATTCGGGGGTTGATCTGTGGTTGTTGCTGTAGTTCCAAAAGTGTTGGGACAACAAGCCATAGAGTTGACACCTCGGTTAGGGTTTCTAGTTGGAGGACTTGACCAGATAGTGGTTGTAGTTCTTCAATCCACCGTATAATAAGACACCGGGCGGTGCTCTCCGAAATGGGTGCAACGGTTTAACCTGGACGCAGGTTTAAGACGATAAGCCGATTCGAATCGCCATGGACACAAGGAGGTCTGTGCAAAGGGAAGGAATGGAGGCTTCCCACAGTCAGACGGTCACACGGTGCACGAAGCCTAGTTTTGGGGCAAAGGCCTTTGAACCCCAAAAAGATTAACATAGGTGGTCCAAGGATACTATTTTGGGTATCCCTCTGGAATGGATGTAGTTGAGCTGCGGCTTCAGAAATCTGTAATGATGAGTGTGTTGATGGAGGTGTAGTCTCATGCCCGTTTGTTTGAACTTTGTATGGCTGGTCCATGCAAGGTTCTCGAGCTGCTCTTATGTTTGTCCCATTGTATTTTTTTCTATTGGTGAAAGAGTAAAGGGAGAATTCTGGCTGTTTTTGTTTTTGCATTTGTGGTTTTGGAAACTATGAAGTATCTCCCCCACGTTTTGTATCTGAATGTTTGTATGTAGTAACGTGAATATGTTCGAACTTACCGCAGCGATCCTTTCGATGCGTCGCGGCTGTTGTATTTTTGTAGGAACGGGAAAAGTAAGGGTAACAGAGGGTTTGGTTTGAATCGGTTTTGAAAGAATGTCATTGACAATTTACCAATGTACAGGAATGTCATTATTGTTTACCATTCTTTGCAGGTTAAATATGAAGTATAGAGTAATGATTTGGCTTATAAGTATTTTTCAGGTCCAAGGAGTTTGTACATAGAGAACAGGTGTATGTAGACAGCTGTACATATGGATAAATACGAGTCTAAGGAGGTAAAAGTATCATGGGCTATTTCATTGTTTCTTTTTTCCTGCCCCACGCATTTCTTCCTTCAGTCTGTAATGAGGAAGAAAATGGGCTGGAGAAGTGATAAATGTAAGTGACAGTTTTTTTGTCAAACAAATAATGTTAACCTCTGTAATTCTAACCAAGTTTGTGCCAAGACTGTCTTTTTTTGATAGAATTTGAATCGGCGAGCAGCAGTCAGGTGAAGTAGGTCCCCATCCCAGATGCTAAGAACCTTTTGTCAATGGTTCCAGGTATTGTAAGCCACGCACAGGTTATGCAGTGACCACAGTCCCGATGTCTGGGTTATTGTCATTTGAGGGTTGTTTGGAGGTCAATCAAGACCAGAGTCGTACTTTCCTCATTAGCTGTCACTTATATTCACGGCTGATGGGGGAGGTGCGATCGCTGTGACATGAACTTCAAAAGGTCCACCACAGGGTTCACGAATCCCTCCTGGACCCTGACACAATAACCAGTTTACATTCTTTCCAACCAGGTGACTGGGTCGTTGTAAAGAAGCTTGAGGGATGAGACCACGCCAGCCACTGCAAGAAGAGGCTCAACCACACCAAAGAACTGAGTGTCATGGATATGCATTAATGTCTGTCTGCCATCTTACCTTCCTCCTCATGTGTTCATCTAGAGACCAGACCTCCTTCACCTGGCTTCCTTTATAATCTCCTCCCAGCCTGACTCCACCCCAGGCCCTATCACTGAACACTATATTAACCTGTGCACTGCAAGCCTGCTTTGCTGATCAACGTGTTTGTTAGGCATTGTGTGTTTGGGTTCCTGCCTGCCGTGTGCTACGTCTGTCTCTCTGTTACGTTATTGGCTTGTCCCCGACCATCCCTGTCTGCTCGTGACCCTTGACCTTCGGCTCGTTCTTCGTTATCCTTGTCTGCTTGTGGCCCCTGACCTTCGGCTTGTTATTCGGTTCTCTCTATCGTGTGCTGCTGCTTCCCCTTATCCTACGGGGCGTGAGCTAGGAAACTCCAGGGGCCGCGACCTGGTCCCAGCCTGCAGCGTAACATCCTCACCACTAGAGGCCCTGGAGAAGACCAGCTGGGTCTTAGACTCCGCGCCCTGGGGAATCTTGGCTCTCGCTTCCGTTGGGATCCCGGTTGTGCTCCTCTGGTCCCGCTTTCCACAACCACCCAGTTTCCTATCCACAGAAGCCAGCCATAGGGTTCACTACCTCGCGGTGCACTCCTGTCCCCCTACGGTGTGCATCTGTCACCTGGCCACAGGTGACCCTGACAGTTTGATCAGCCATGAACCCGGCTGACATCCCGCTTCCCGCGGATGATCCATTGCAGGGCATAGTTCGCAGACTTGAGACCCAGGAATCAAATCAGACCCAGGTGATGCGATTCCTCCAGGATCTGGCTTCTCGATTCGAGCAGCTTCAGGTCTCCTTGGGAACCCCGAATCCGCAACCCCAAGTACAACCAGCGGCTGTACCTATCGCACCAGTCGCAGCCTCACACTCACTAAGATTGCCAGCTCCGTTCCGTTTCTCTGGGGACTCCAAGGCCTGCAGGGGGTTTCTCAGCCAATGCACTATTCATTTTGAGCTTCAGCCTCAAAGCTTCCTATCTGACCGGGCTAAGGTAGCCTATATCATTTCCCTCCTCTCCGGTGAAGTTTTGGCCTGGGCTGCCCCCCTGTGGGAGAGGAACGATCCGGTGGTTTCCAGTCTGTCCAAATTCTTGAAGCTCTTTCGTAATATCTTCGAAGAGCCGGCTCGGGCTTCTCCAGCGGCTAGTGCTGTCTTACGTCTTCGCCAAGAATCTAGTTCAGTGGGGCAATATGCTCTTCAGTTCCGTATCCACACAGCTGAATTGAGCTGGAATAATGAGGCCCTGGTCGCTACCTTTTTACATGGCCTCTCTGACCGAGTGAAAGACGAATTAGCGGGAAGAGCCATTCCCGTCGGTCTGGACGATGTAATTTCATTATGCAACCAGATCGACATTCGTTTTCAAGAGAGGTCCTTAGAAAAAAGACGCCAGCACTCTCTGGGTCCTAGCCAGTCTGAGCTCCCCTCCCTTCATTCCGTGGAGCATCCTCTACCTGCTGAAGAACCTATGCAGCTGGGCCGGACCAGACTAACCCCCGAAGAACGTGCTAGGCGCAGAACTCTGGGCTTGTGCCTCTATTGTGGGGGCAAGGGTCATTTTCGTGACTCCTGCTCGCTTCGTCCGGGAAACGTTCGGGTCTAATACATTTGGAAGGTGGAGTATTGGACCCAGAAACATCACCTTCTCGCCTGCTCTTGCCGGTGTCCCTTCATGTAGGCACTTCTCCTCAGTCAACCCTTGCATACCTGGATTCCGGGGCTGCCGGCAATTTCATGGATTGGAGAACTGCTTCTTCTATGAAGCTTACCCTTTCACCTCTCACTACCCCATTGGTAGTCTCGGCAATTGATGGCACTGTTCTCCCAGGGGGCCCTATTCGCTTCCAGACGCTACCCATTAGGATGTCGGTAGGGATTCTCCACCAGGAGTGGATATCCTTTCTTATTCTACCCAAGGCCTCTACCCCAGTTGTATTGGGCCTCCCTTGGCTACAGCTCCACTCTCCACATGTGGACTGGGTCTCTGGGCAGATCCTGGCCTGGGGTTCCTCATGTTTCTCGTCGTGTCTTCTCAAGGTGACCCCCAAGGAGAGTCTTCCGGTTGCTGCCACTTCTGTTTCTTCTGATCTTCCCGCCGCATACAGCGATTACCGGGATGTGTTCTGTAAAAAATCAGCTGAGGTGCTTCCTCCCCACAGGTCTTTTGACTGTGCTATTGATCTTGTCCCCGGAGCAACTCTACCCAGGGGTCGTACCTACCCTCTGTCCATCCCAGAGACCCAGGCCATGTCGGAGTATGTAGCAGAGAATCTGGAGAGAGGGTTCATCCGGAAATCCTCATCGCCTGCAGGGGCAGGGTTCTTTTTTGTTGCCAAAAAGGATGGTACCTTAAGACCCTGCATCGATTATCGGGGTTTAAATGCGGTTACTATTAAAAATCGATACCCCTTACCCTTAATATCTGAGCTATTCGATAGGTTGAAGGGTGCCTCCATTTTCACCAAGTTGGATCTCAGAGGCGCGTACAATCTCATTCGAATACGGGAGGGTGACGAATGGAAGACTGCATTTAACACTAGAGACGGGCATTACGAATATCTGGTGATGCCTTTTGGTCTGTGTAATGCTCCAGCCGTGTTTCAAAACTTTGTCAATGAAATCTTCAGAGATCTGCTGTACCAGTTTGTTGTCATCTATCTGGATGACATTCTGATCTTTTCTGAAAATCTGCTCGTCCACAGAAACCATGTCCGCACTGTACTTCAACGTCTTAGAGAGAACAATCTCTATGCCAAGCTGGAGAAATGTTCCTTTGAATGTTCTGAGGTCCTGTTTTTGGGGTGCTTTGTCTCATGTTCGGGGCTTCGTATGGACCCTGGGAAGGTCTTGGCTATCACCAACTGGCCTCTTCCTGCTAGCCTCAAGGCCACACAGCGCTTTCTTGGCTTCACTAATTATTATAGGCAGTTCATAAGGAATTACTCTTCCATTGCCGCGCCTATTATCGCTTTGACCAAGAAGGGTGTGAATGCCAGAGACTGGCCTCCCGAAGCTGTCTCTGCATTTCACAACCTGAAACAGGCCTTTGTTTCTGGCCCCCTCTTGAGGAGACCAAATCCTGGGAATGCATTTTTTATTGAAGTGGACGCTTCCTCAATGGGGGTGGGAGCTGTGCTTCTTCAAATCTTTGAGAAGAGACGCCAACCATGTGCGTTCTTCTCCAAAAAAATTTCTCAGGCAGAGAGGAATTATGCCATCGGTGATCGGGAACTTCTCGCAATTAAATTGGCGTTAGAGGAGTGGCGTCATCTCTTGGAGGGTTCCCCTCACTCCATAACGATCTTTACCGATCACAAGAATTTACAGTATCTACAGAATGCTAAACGTCTGAATCCTAGACAGGCCAGGTGGAGTCTCTTCTTTGCCCGTTTTAATTTCACGATTACCTACAAACCTGGTTCCTGCAACGGTCGGGCTGATGCGCTCTCTAGGTCATTTGACACTTTGGACGAGGAGTCCGCCCCTGAACCTGAGCCGATCATTCCCACCTCATGCATTGTTGCCCACTCTACCACCCTGAAGTCTAAAATTCCGCCTGGTAAGACCTTTGTCCCCACTGAGCTAAGAGCTAAGATCCTTCGTTGGGGACATGATTCCAAGGTGGCAGGGCATTCTGGATTCCTCCGATCCTTCCTACTCATCAGTCGTCACTACTGGTGGCCTAATCTCCGCTCAGACGTCAAAGACTACGTTAAAGCTTGTCATGTCTGTGCTCAGTCCAAATCCTCCACACAAGCTCCTGCTGGTCTCCTCATGCCCTTGCCTATTCCTAAGGAACCCTGGGCCCATATTGCCATGGATTTTATCACCGATCTCCCACTGTCTGAGAATAATACAGTCATTTGGGTGGTAATCGATCGATTCTCCAAGATGGCTCATTTTGTTCCTCTTCCTGGTCTTCCTTCTGCCCCTGCCTTGGTTCCCATTTTCATTCGAGAAATTCTCCGCCTACATGGGGTCCCTTCTCATATTGTTTCCGACAGGGGAGTCCAATTCACGTCTCGTTTTTGGAGAGCCTTTTGCAAATCCCTCAATATTGTCTTGGATTTTTCTTCTTCTTACCATCCCCAATCCAATGGACAGACTGAGAGGGTTAATCAGGAGTTA
Source organism: Rana muscosa (assembly GCA_029206835.1). Classification (NCBI taxonomy): domain Eukaryota; kingdom Metazoa; phylum Chordata; class Amphibia; order Anura; family Ranidae; genus Rana; species Rana muscosa. Next base: position 6,625,190 of record JARGYO010000125.1, on the reverse strand, counting down.
GAGGTCTTTCTTCGCACCTTTGTGTCTTCTCACCATGACGATTGGTCCGCTCTACTCCCGTGGGCAGAATTCTCCCATAACAATCATGTGAATACTAGTTCGCAGAAGACACCCTTTTTCACAGTTTATGGAAAACACCCTCAACTTCCTCTTCCTATGATCTGTTCTCCAGACATTCCAGCTTTGGCTTCGGTTCAGGAGTCTCTCAATTCCGTTTGGGGTCACGTTCATGATTCCCTCCGGGCAGCTGCTGAAAAATTCAAAGGCTTTGCCGACCGCCGCAGGCGTAAACCGCCTTCTCTTCAGCCAGGGGACAAAGTCTGGCTCTCTACCAGGAACATCAAGCTCCGAGTTCCTTCTCTGAAGTTTGCTCCACGATTCATCGGTCCATACACGGTAACTGCTAAACTGAATCCGGTTTGTTTCAAACTCCAGATTCCTAAGAGCCTTAAAATCACTAACTCCTTTCATGTTGCTCTTCTAAAGCCTTTAGTCCTCAATAAATTCTCTCGTCCTCTTCCTACCGTGGCGCCTGTCTCTGAGGATAATCAGGAGTACGAGATCAGTCAAATTCTGGACTCCCGACTCTGTAAAGGCGTTCTTCAGTACCTCGTTCATTGGAAAGGGTTTGGTCCTGAGGAGAGGTCTTGGATCACTGCATCTGAGGTCTTTGCACCTCGTCTGTTAAAGGAGTTTCATCTGAAGTTTCCCTCTAAACCTGGGCCCAGGCGGGGAAGGGGGAGGCCTCGTAAGAGGGAGGGTACTGTCATGGATATGCATTAATGTCTGTCTGCCATCTTACCTTCCTCCTCATGTGTTCATCTAGAGACCAGACCTCCTTCACCTGGCTTCCTTTATAATCTCCTCCCAGCCTGACTCCACCCCAGGCCCTATCACTGAACACTATATTAACCTGTGCACTGCAAGCCTGCTTTGCTGATCAACGTGTTTGTTAGGCATTGTGTGTTTGGGTTCCTGCCTGCCGTGTGCTACGTCTGTCTCTCTGTTACGTTATTGGCTTGTCCCCGACCATCCCTGTCTGCTCGTGACCCTTGACCTTCGGCTCGTTCTTCGTTATCCTTGTCTGCTTGTGGCCCCTGACCTTCGGCTTGTTATTCGGTTCTCTCTATCGTGTGCTGCTGCTTCCCCTTATCCTACGGGGCGTGAGCTAGGAAACTCCAGGGGCCGCGACCTGGTCCCAGCCTGCAGCGTAACATCCTCACCACTAGAGGCCCTGGAGAAGACCAGCTGGGTCTTAGACTCCGCGCCCTGGGGAACCTTGGCTCTCGCTTCCGTTGGGATCCCGGTTGTGCTCCTCTGGTCCCGCTTTCCACAACCACCCAGTTTCCTATCCACAGAAGCCAGCCATAGGGTTCACTACCTCGCGGTGCACTCCTGTCCCCCTACGGTGTGCATCTGTCACCTGGCCACAGGTGACCCTGACACTGAGTAGTATCTTCGTCTATTTATATTTTTGTTGTTTAGTAAATTTTAGCAAGGGTAACGGTGAAAAGCATCCCAAGTTATTATTTTAAAGTGTATTTCCTGACTAGCTCAGAAAGCGAACAGGACCGATTGCTAGGTCTGTTCTGAGTCTTCACCGAGTTTTAGTCCCCAGCGATGACAGCGGTATGATGTTATTATGGGTATGTAACAAGCCCCTTCCTCGCTCGGTTCCACTCTCCTGACACTCCTCTGCTACTATTGGATCATATTGCAGATCGCAACGTCTGATGGTTCGGTCATCTGATGCTCCAGGATTCAAACTACAGCTATGTGCCGTTCTAATCCATAATTAAAGTACATAAACAAACAGTCAAACACAGAACAATGCTTTTCTTCCAGACCATGGTGCTGTCTGGAGGGGGTGGGGGGTTAGCCTTAAGACAGGGCAGAAGACCCCCCACTGTGTAATAGATTCAAAGGAGAAATACTTCCATATTCAAAGGTTCATGACAATACTCCCTCCTGGGAAATAGTCCAACAGCCACAGTGGGACCCCGAACGGGTCAACTCGAGGATGTTGGAAAAGTAGTCTTAAGGTTCCAGGTCTGTCTGCCGGGATAACCCATCCGCATTCCTGTCTTGAGGCCCTGGCCCATAATCGGTGGGCAATCGGTGGGCAAGAGGCTAGCATTCAGTCCTCTCCAAAAGCCTCTGTCCTGGCTAGATCTGTCACACATCTCCCCTTTCAGCAGGAGATTAACACAGGAGGAGACCCCAGATGGGTTGACTCCGAAGTTAGTCCATAGTTCTATTCCCCCAATGCCGGTATCCACACAGTACCCCAAACAAATTGCTCCAAACAGAGCATTACTCACCCAGCCAACCTCTGCCTCTCTTAGAGAACATACCTGCCGCTGGGGAGAGGCCGTGACTGGCCCTTCTCCCTGGAGTCCTTTCAGCCGCTGGAGAGAAGACAGGGTGACCGGGCTCAGTCCGTCATGCTGTTGGGGATCTGGGCCAACTGCCCAGCATTCCTGGGGAATACAAGTGAAGACTGAATTCCCATCCACTTGTGGTAGGTGAAAATCCCACAGTGCTTGCAAAGCAAGGTCGACATCCTCCTGTTTCAGTGTCACACCATTTTCTGGGGTTGTGTCAGTGAGGACCGAAGTCCCATCCAGTACCACAGGAACTCCCTCTTCTGTTAGTTGAGAGCAGAGGCCCGCGGCACTCTGCTCTGTTGCCAGCTCTTCTGCTGGGTTGCTGTGAGTGGAGACTGCAGTCCCATCCACCGATATCCGCTCAAGTTGCAGTTGTGTGAAGAGGCCAGTAGCATTCTGCCCTGCTGCCAGTGATTCAGCTGGGGGTAAAAGCTTTACCACCTCAGCTTGTTGCTGGAGAGAGGGGCCAACTGCCCCGGCTCCCTGAAACTCCACAGTTGTTTCCGGTGCTGGGTAGAGGTGGCTAGCACTCTGCCCTGTTGCCAGCACTTCTGCTGGGGACTCCACACCATCTGCTCTGGCTAACTGTTGGGGAGGGAAAAGGTCTGCTTCTCCTCCCTGCAACTCTGAAATCCACTTGGAAAGAGGAACCATCACCTTCTCACCTCGGGCCTCCAAAACTGCCACGGGTGTAGAGCAGGGGTCTGCAGTACTCTGTCCTGCTGCCAGTACTTGGGCAGGCGATGCATAATCCCTAACATCCTCTGAACAGTCCCTTAAGTCCATACCTTCTGTAATCTGTGGCTGGGGAGATGAGCCAACTGCCCTAGCTCCCTGGAACTCCATATCATCCACTTCGGCTTTAGGGATGGCAATCTTCAGATTTTCCACTGCCGATTCTTCAGCCAGGCTAGCTCCCTGGAACTCCATATTATCCACTTTGGCTTTAGGGATGGCAATCTTCAGATTTTCCACTGCCGATTCTTCAGCCAGGCTAGCTCCCTGGAACTCCATATCATCCACTTCGGCTTTAGGGATAGAAATCTCCAGATTTTCCACTGCCGATTCTCTGGCATGCTGCGGGACAGGTACATTCCTCCATCCAAGATCATCCCAAGCAGAAACAGGATCATCAAGGTCAGTCAGCACTTCTGCTTTGGGGATGGCAATCTCCATATTTTCCACTGCTGATTCTTCAGCCAGGATTCCAGAGTTGTCCACTGGTATTTCCTGATGGTCCCAGGCAAAGGTTGCACCACCCTGCTGCTGAGCAGATTCTAGCAGCTGTCTGTAGGCGATCTCCGATTGCCGTATTTCCGCCATTCTCCGCTCATGTTGTCGCTCTAGTTCTCTCTTTTGTCGCTCTCGTTCTCTCTTTTGTTGCGCATCCTGCAGCTGGATGCCTCTAATGGCTTCCTGTATGGCGGTCTCTGATGGGTTAGCACCATATAATGCCAAGCGCTGTCGAACTCATTGCTGAAACAAGTCTTCAACTGACCGGGGTCCTGCATCACAATCCTTCGGCTGCATAGCTGGTCATTCACTGTGGTGGTTTGGAGTGTCCCAGTAACTGGAGAGCAAATCCCACCGCTGCCAACCAATGTAACGAGCCCCTTTCTCGCTCGGTTCCACTCTCCCGACACTCCTCTGCTACTATTGGATCATATTGCAGATCGCAACATCTGATGGTTCGGTCAACCGATGCTCCAGGATTCAAACTACAGCTATGTGCCGTTCTAATCCATTTGTGATTGCTCAGAACAAACACCAGGCAGGCTGTATGTAAGTTCAAACAGGAAACTCATTTTATTGGATGCACACACTTTTATACAGCAGTTTGAACACCCTGCCCCCAACAACCACTTTCCTATTGGTCAATTGTAAAGTCCATTGTAGTTCCCAATTAGGTTCTCTTGGCCATGCAATTGAGGACTTGAAACAGGGTCAGCAGGGATTGGTCTGAAAGCTTGAATAGGAAAACTGAGATGTGTATTGACACAGAATCCCCAGGGGGTAATTAAAGTACATAAACAAACAGTCAAACACAGAACAATGCTTTTCTTCCAGACCATGGAGCCGTCTGGAGGGGGGGGGTTAGCCTTAAGACAGGGCAGAAGACCCCCCACTGTGTAATAGATTCAAAGGAGAAATACTTCAGTATTCAAAGGTTCATGACAATACTCCCTCTCCCTCCTGGGAAATAGTCCAACAGCCACAGTGGGACCCCAAACGGGTCAACTCGAGGATGTTGGAAAAGTAGTCTTAAGGTTCCAGGTCTGTCTGCCGGGATAACCCATCCGCATTCCTGTCTTGAGGCCCTGGCCCATAATCGGAAGGCAAGAGGCTAGCATTCAGTCCTCTCCAAAAACCTCTGCTAGATCTGTCACAGGGTATGAGGAGTTTTGACAGACTGGTGAAGACCCTGAACAGACACTTGTCAATGGATTCTAACGAAGCATTTTTAGAGGTTAAAATTGGTTATAGTTTTAATAGCTCTGTCTCTTGTCGGTTTGGGTATCTAGGTAGGCCACAAGTGTGTTTGAACTTTAGTTTGGTGTTTATGTGGATCTGCAGCTTATAAGGTAATTCCCCCTAAAGCAAGAGGTTCATGCGTGATGGTGAAGCTGTCCCAGCATCTTATCTCGTTGCCGATCGCGAGGATCTGATGGCGCGAGAAATTAAGAATGGCAGGGACAGCTAGAAGGGATTTGTTCACCAACCCCGACCAGGTCTGGGCATGGTGTCCTGCATGTACAAGGTGGGGGGGGGGCTCGAGCTTGGGATACGATTGAACAATTCTCATCCGTTAAGGATAGGGTTCTTCATGTAACTGTTGAAGCCAGAGCTGTAGCTAAGTGAAGGTTGGGAGTCCTTTTAAGGGTCTGGGGATCTTTGGGGATCTAATTTTTATTTTTACAGTGGATTGTGGTTAAAGGAAGTGGAAATATATATACTCATGTCGTTTTTATTTCTATTCTTTCTATGTCGTGACGAGGTGCTCCTGTTGCCTGATTGGACGCGTGACCAGAGTTTCCTTGATGAGACGCCCCGAAACCGGACCCACATACCAGACACAGAGGATCACAGACGGATCGGCGATTACTACAGCTCACCATGTCGTGTCCTCCTTTATAAGTCATGCCCCTGAAGAGTAGAGTCTACATGTCAAGCCGTGTTTTCCTTTTCATGGACTAAGGACTGATTCATTTCCAGGTGTAAGAAGGAGATCAAGTTTCATCGATGGACATGGGGTGCATATGACAAAAAAGGGAGGACTGTTGTGGAATATTTTATTAATGTATGTTGTCAGATGTCCCCCCAATGTCAGTTTTACTGTAATGCGCTCATCTGAGCGTATTTGCACATACAGACGTTGGTGGAAGATCGGTGGTGGGAAAATCTTCCTATGGAAACAGCGATGTTTGCTCCATTTAGAGATGTTGTTTTACGCCTCGTCGGGGGACTGGCCACCTCCTGTTGGGGGTGTTAAATGACTCCGAGTGCACAGATCTGTGTCCACAAGAACAGTAGCATAGCTATTCGACAATTGTGGTCCATTGAGGCATAATTGACGTATAGTTCCCGTCATTGGTAGCAGTGAGTTTGGTTTACACACGGCTTTGTACAAAGCCATGCTTTCTACTGTTCCTTTGTCTCACAGAAAGCATGACCCCTGTACACAGCCGTTTGCACACATCACTGCTAGCATTATATTTGAATTTAAACATGTCTGTGATTGGTTCTTTTGAAAATATACAAAATGTCTGAATGGCTGTTTTGTGAAGCCAACACCTTCTTTTGTTACTCATGTTGACTATAAATAAAGGAAGCTGAAGATCCCAGGAACACTCTGCTCTGGGATGGCCTGACGATAAGACCTGTGTGATGATGCGACTTTCCTTGAATGAATGATGGGACGTATGAACGGTGAGTGGAACTTAGCCTAAAGATAGCATTATTGCAAAAAGATGATATCTGAAGTGTGTGCTTATTTAGCACAAGGCAAAGATGGCTGTGTGCTCTGCAAACAACCAATCTTGCCACAACAGTATGATAACACCAGCAATTGTATTCAGGTAGCTCTAGGTGCAGACTGTGCAAAGGACACAGTACACTAACTGAAAATACTGCAGCTCCCTGCCTGTGGTATTAGTATGAGAACACCAGCGATTGTATTCAGGTAGCTTTAGGTGCACACTGTGCAAAGGACACAGCACACTAACTGAAAATACTGCAGCTCCCTGCCTGTGGCATTATTATTATAAGAACACCAACAATTGTCTTCAGGTAGCTTTAGTTGCACACTGTGCAAAGGACACAGTACGCTAACTGAAAATACTGCAGCTCCCTGCCTGTGGTATTAGTATGAGAACACCAGCAATTGTCTTCAGGTAGCTTTAGGTGCACACTGTGCAGAGGACACAGTACACTAACTGAAAATACTGCAGCTCCCTCCCTGTGGTATTCATATGAGAACACCAGCAATTGTATTCAGGTAGCTTTAGGTGCACACAGTGCAAAGGATACAGTACACTAACTGAAAATACTGCAGCTCCCTGTCTGTGGTATTAGTATGAGAACACCAGCAATTGTATTCAGGTAGCTTTAGGTGCACACAGTGCAAAGGATACAGTACACTAACTGAAAATACTGCAGCTCCCTGCCTTTGGTATTAGTATGAGAACACCAGCAATTATCTTCAGGTAGCTTTTGGTGCACACTGTGCAAAGGACACAGTACACTAACTGAAAATACTGCAGCTCCCTGCCTGTGGTATTAGTATGAGAACACCAGCAATTGTCTTCAGGTAGCTTTAGGTGCACACTGTGCAGAGGACACAGTACACTAACTGAAAATACTGCAGCTCCCTCCCTGTGGTATTCATATGAGAACACCAGCAATTGTATTCAGGTAGCTTTAGGTGCACACTGTGCAAAGGACACAGTACACTAACTGAAAATACTGTGGCTCCCTGCCTGTGGTATTAGTATGAGAACACCAGCAATTGTCTTCAGGTAGCTTTAGGTGCACACTGTGCAGAGGACACAGTACACTAACTGAAAATACTGCAGCTCCCTGTCTGTGGTATTAGTATGAGAACACCAGCAATTGTATTCGGGTAGCTTTAGGTGCACACAGTGCAAAGGAAATAGTACACTAACTGAAAATACTGCAGCTCCCTGTCTGTGGTATTAGTATGAGAACACCAGCAATTGTATGCAGGTAGCTTTAGGTGCACACAGTGCAAAGGATACAGTACACTAACTGAAAATACTTCAGCTCCCTGCCTTTGGTATTAGTATGAGAACACCAGCAATTGTCTTCAGGTAGCTTTAGGTGCACACTGTGCAAAGGACACAGTACACAAACTGAAAAATACTGCAGCTCCCTGCCTGTGGTATGTCGTGGAAGAATTCCCTTGGGCTTTGTACGCAAATCCACACCGCTCCTAAATGTGGACTTCCAGCGTCTAAATGCACACAAAGCACAAAACAATTCCTTCATGCTTAAAAGCACGTTTGTATCAAGCTCTTTGGTACAAGGAATTTGAAGTACTTCAATGGCACCAGGTAGAATCAGAAACGATGCTGCTTCAAGCTGGAGTCTCAAGCGTCTGGGGCCTGAGCTCAGACACCCGGATTATTTTATTCATTGGAAACAAAAGGATAAAAAAACAGGAAGTGATGGCCCCAACAGCCAATCGCTTTCCTTAATACAAAATGACATCACAGGAAATGACAAACACTAAAAGGGGAGGGCACTCACAGGAGGGAAAGGGGAGGAACTGCACACACCCCATCTCAATCAGCATGGAGCCCACTCAATACTGTTCAAAGTAAACCGTATTTAGTAAGATCATTCTACTTGTTCTTATAGTTTTGGGACAATCTGCGGGGACATTGATACTGCTGTTGTCAATATACGGTACAAGTACACCGACAAGGCAGATATCAATGTCCTCTTATAAATACAGATATGTATCCATAAAGGGGATAACGAAGTCCGCAAGAGAGAATTAATAGGTTTCTCTCATTATGCGGACTTCGCTTCTCTAAAGTGTATAGTCATTGGAAAGCAAGCAGTCCAGCGCATTGCGCTTGATCTCTACAAACCAACAAACGCCCACACACACAGAGAACACGTTTCAATCCCATAAGAAGGTTTTCATACTGACCGTTTTTACCGCTGGTCTCGATTCAACCCAAGTGCACTCTGCTAGAGCGCTCCTCAATTAAACATCAGACACAGGGAGACAGATGACAATCTATAAAACGCACATCCTAGAATAAAATGTCCACATAAATCTTATATAATAAAATTTCCACAACAGTCCTTCCTTTTTGTCATATGCTCCCATGTGTCTCTCAAAACTTGATCTTCTTACACCTGGAAATGAATCAGTCCTTACAGTTCAAAAAAGGAAAACACGGCTTGACATATAGACTCTGTTCTTCAGGAGACATGACTTATAAGGAGGGCACGAAATGGTGAGCTATAGTAATCACCGATCCGTCTGGGATCCTCTGCATCTGATACGTTGGTTGGGCTTCGGGGCGTCTTATCTCATTGAGGAAAATGTGGTCATCTGCTCGGGCTCTAGTCATGCGTCTAATCAGGCAACAGGAGCACCTCATCACGACATATAGAAGGAATAGAAACAAAAATGACATGAATATATACACCCCTACTTCCTTCAACCACGATCCAATGGAAAATAAAAAACCCCCAAAGTTTCCCAAACCCTTAAAAGGATTCCAACCCTCACTAGCTATAGCTCTGGCTTTGCCTTGCAGGGATCTAGCCTTATCCATATGGGCCTGAACTTTGTCATTGGTATCCTCAATCCAGGTACAACAATCTTCACCTATGAATTCACAGAAACCCCCCTTAGATGCTAACAGATAATCAAGGGCCATCTTTTCCTGTAAAAGAAGGGTCCTGATCTGCCGTTGTTCCTGTGAGATTTCCCTTACAGCCTCTACGGTTTCATTGAATATCCCATCCACAATGGATGAGAAATTATTCAATTGTTTCATAAGTTCAATCCCCCAACCTGTCCAAGCAGGAAACCATGCCCAGGCCTGGTCAGAATTGGTGAATAATTCCCTTCTAGCTTTTCCTGACGTTCTTACCTTCTCTCGTGCCATCAGATCCTCTCGATCATCTGCGATGTAAGATGCTGGGACTAGTTTAACCAGGACACATGAACCTCTTGCATTAGGGAGGATTACCTTATAAGCTGAGGTACCGCATAAGAAGTAGTAGGGGCCAGTCAGAGTCGCACAGGGGGAATCACTCTGACGGTTACGTGCATTGAGTAGTAACAGGATAGACTGGGGGATTGCTCCCTCAGTCTGAACGTCACACCCTTCCTTCCAACAGATGTAATCTGGTCTATTAGTGTTATTAAAGAAGACAGGGGTTTCGTTGTTTATATTAACTGTTATACCTTCTTTACAGGTGGTGGACCCAACAAAGTTATCCCCTCTACCGAAAAAGTTGAAGCACACTTGTGGGCTACCTAGTTGTCCCGATACCCATACTGGTTTTGTGAGGGAGGGGCAAAAGCCAGAGCTAATGTTAAAACTATAACTAATTTTACCCTCTAGGAATGTATCGTTAAGTTCTATTGACAAGTGTCTGTTTGGAGTCTTTAGTTTCCTCATACCGATACGGACATCATATATCGCATGTACTGCTGCCATTGCCTGGGCATCGAGGCTTGGTGGAGGTTTGGAGCATACCCAGCAGTTGGTCCTGTTCACCATTTTTGCCAGCTGGAGATGCATTTTAAACAATAAATTGGGATGCTTTTCATCATTACCCTTGCTAAAATACACTAAACTAAAATTATAAATAAAGAAGATACTCCTCATTCTTTGATGTAGTTGAGCAGCTTCTTGCAGTGGCTGGCGTGGATCCAGTTGTCCCGTTCTTCAAGCTTTAGTGAGGTTGGCATGGTCAGCTGAACCTGGAATTGTCCGAGGTATCTCGATTCTAGTCCTGTCCTCTGGTGTTTCTTTACAACGACCCAGTCACCTGGTTGGATAGAATGTAAACCGGTTATTGAGTCAGGGTCTGGAAGGGACTCATGAACCCTGTGGTGGATTTTTTTTTAGCTCACGTTGCAGTGACTGCACATACCCCGTCAGCTGAGAATGTAAAGACGACAGCTGCTGGGGAAAGTACAACCCTGTTTTTGGTTGACATCCGAACAAAACCTCATATGGAGATAACCCGTGAGGTCGTCTAGGTGCATTTCTGATGGAGTGGAGAGCTATGGTGAGACATTCAGGCCAAGGTTTCCCAGTATCAGCTATTGTTTTGGAGATTATGCTTTTAAGGGTTCCGTTTAACCTTTCAACCTTACCACTACTTTGGGGGTGATAAGGAGTGTGTAATTCCTGATTGATATGGAGGGCTTTACACACTTCTGCAAATATTTGACCAGTGAAGTGGGAGCCTCGATCCGACTCGATCGTTTCAGGTAGGCCCCAGCGACACACTATTTCGGACAGGATCTTCTTGGCTGTGGTTGTGGCATTTGCTTTCTGAACCGGCCATGCCTCCGGCCAACCTGAAAACATATCTACACAGACTAAGAAGTGTTCGTTCGGCCCACTCCTTGGCAACGTAATCTAGTCTATCTGGATGCACTGAAATGGATATTCTGGTCGGGGGGAATGTCGTTTGGGTACTGGTACCGTCCTACCTGGGTTGTGCAATGTGCAAACCAGGCAGGTTGCTGCAAAATTAGCAGCTGTGTTAGTAAATCCAGGGGCGATCCAATGCTCATCCACCTGCGCACACATAACCATCTTTGACTGATGCCCTGGATAATGAGCCGAATGGGCCATCATTGGAAAAAGCGATCTTGGCAGACACCATTTTTTACCAAGACCCCAGATGTCATCTGGACCTCTCATGGCCCCTAGTGCTGTCCATATCCTCTTTTCATGTAATTCCGCTTGTGACTGTAGTCTCTTAAACTCTTCCAGAGACACATCAGAGGGGATGGCTAGCATCAGGGTTTCCCCAGGAGGGTGCAGAGAACCTTCTTTAGCAGCTCTATCTGCCAAGGCATTGCCATCGGCCTCCAAAGTCCTATCAGTCGTGTGGGCCTTAACTTTTAGAATGGCTATCTCACGCGGCAGGTTGAAAGCAACGAATAACCTGTTGATTAACTGCGCATGTTTCACGGGCTTGCCTGAACTAGTCAGAAACCCTCTTGCTTTCCAGATAGGACCGAAATCATGAGCTATCCCAAAAGCATACCTAGAATCCGTGTAGATATTGATCCTTTGACCCTCTTGGGTCTCACAGGCTCTTGCCAGTGCCCATAGCTCAGCTTCCTGTGCAGACATGTTGGAACTCAATGAACCCTTTTCCACAATTTCGCTGACTGTAGTCACTGCATAACCTGTGTGTGGCTTACCATCTGGGGTGTAATACCTGGAACCATCGACAAAAAGGTTTTTAGCATTTGGGATGGGGGTCTCCTTCACCGGGCTGATGGTTGTTGACTCGAGTTCCATCAGAGAAACACAGTCGTGGTGATCATCAGCATGTTGTCCTTCTAAATTAACAAGTTGGTTAGAGGTAGAGAGGTTGGTATTGTTAGTCTGGAAGGTTTGAGTATCATTTTTAACACCATTATCTCCCCCCTTCTCTTCCTCCTCAGTAGGAAGAAGAGAGGCTGGGTTTAAAATGGTGCATCGTCTTAAAGTCAGGTTAGTAGGGGTTAGGAGAGCCACTTCGTACTTAGTCAATCTGGCAGCAGAGAGGTGTTTTGTCTGAACTTGATTTAGGATTTCCTGCAATGAATGGGGAGTATAGAGGGTCAGTGGGGAGTCCAAGACTATGTCACCTACCTTCTGTAACAATACAGCGCAGGCGGCTACGGCTCGTACACAACCTGGTGAACCTTGAATGACTGGATCTAGGGCAGTTGATAGATACATGATGGGTCGGTACCTGGACCCATGTAGTTGGGTCAGTACTCCAGTGGCGTGGCCTTTGCTTTCATAGCAGAAAAGGTAGAAGGGGAGGTCATAGTTGGGCAAACCTAAAGCAGGTGCTTTGGAGAGTTCTTGGATCAAGTCCTGTAGGATTGACCAGTTATCATCAGTCAGTTGAAAGGGAGTTTGGGATAGGATTTCGTAAAGGGGTCCTAAAGTCGAAGAGATGTTAGGGACCCAGTCTCTACAGTAGTTGATAAGACCGAGAATGGCTCTCGTTTGTCGTGCGTTTCGGGGTTTCGGGAAGTCTTTCAGTGTCTGAATTCTCTGGGTTGTCAGGTGTCGAGTACCCTGAGATATACAATGTCCTAAAAAGGTGACCTTCTCCCTACAAAACTGCAATTTCTCCTTGCTAGCTTTATTCCCCGTGGACGCCAGATGGTTAAGCAATGAGACAGTATGCTGATAACAGACATCCCTTGCAGGGCAACAAAGCAGCAAGTCATCAACATACTGGAGCAGCACCACCTCTGGATTCGTTGGGGTCCATTGATCCAACACTATTTTAAGTTTGCAACTGTACTCCGAGGGACTAGTCACAGACCCCTGAACAAGACGTGTCCAAGTCAGTTGTCGACCCTGGAATGAAAAAGCAAAAAGGTACTGGCACTGGGGGTCCAGTGGTACCAAAAAAAATGCATTAGTCAGATCAATAACACTGAAGAAAATTGCGTTAGGTGGTATAGAGGCCAACAAGGTGTGTGGGTAGGGTACCAAAGGGGCATCGCTGATAATGATTTTATTGATAGCCCTTAAATCATGTACTAAACGGAAAGTTGTTTCCTGACCCTTGACAGACTTTTTAGCCACTGGAAACAAAGGGGTGTTACAGGGGGATTTGGTTGGCGTAAGAACTTTTATCAGCAGGTACCGGTCTATTTGGATTTTAAGGCTATCCATCTGAGCCACACTCAAAGGGTATTGTGGTAATTGGGGCAAAATGCTCCCTGGTCTGATGTTTCATGTGGTTGGCGGGACCGGCAGAAGACCCACATCATACTTATCAAACGCCCAAAGTTTGGGATCCACTTCTGCTAGCACATCCAACCCCAGAAAACAACCAGGTTCTATCATATATGGTAGAGCCACCATTGCACATAGGCGCTCATCCGACAATGCACTGCTAACCACAACACCTGTTGGAGTGTACTCAATGACCGCTTGTATTTCAGATAAAATATCAGCTCCCAATAGGTTGATGGGAACATCATCCGATACCAGTACCGACTTAATGGCTTCTGTGTGTTGGCCCAACCTACAATGGAGTGGTTTGGTGGTATGTAGAGACACTGTCTGACCTGTGAGACGCACAGTGGGTATAGTCTCCCCAGAAAGGGGAACCTTGCCTCCTGAGATCTTTGGATCTCAGAACAGTTCGAACGGCACCGGTGTCAATAAGGCAAGGGAGGAGTTATTTTAATTCCTCGATAAACAGGTTGATATGTCCTGACACCGCTTTGCCAACGTCCTATGAAGAATCATAGTCGTGGCTGGCCATCCCTACAACTGAAGTTGTCGGATCGTGTGAGCCTGGTACCGGATCGTCTGGGATGAACTGCCACTTACCCTTGGGTCTGTTAGGACAGTCACGCCTTAGATGTCCTTCCTTTCCACAGATGTAACAAGTTCGGTCTTTCCAGCGTTGTGTCTTTTTCCCACCATCCTGGCCCGTTTGTCCTGCAAAAGGGGCTTGAGACACAAGGATTTTGGATGCTTTGTCCTGTTTCTTCCTATCCATCTCTCTCTCTATAGCGGAGAGAGTGGATAGAATGGCAGGTATTGTCATTTCATTAAACTCAGGTCTGGCTAATAATAATTGGTCTGGAATTTTCATATGGATGCCTTCTAAAAATTTGGCTCTTAGCAAAAGGTGAATGGCGGATAACTTACATCCGTCGGTTGGCACATCCGGACCAACCTCCAGATCTGCATCCAATGCAGCTTGTTTCAGGCGACGCCAGAAACAAGCACATTCCTCGCCTGGGTTTTGACTGAGTTTCATCACATCTGTGGTAGAAGATGCACCATACAACTCTGGAAGTTTGGCTAGCAGGGCCACACAGAATTGCTTACCTCCAGAAGTGGCTTGTTCGTGGGTGACAATGCCGCAACGGGAGATTATAACCCCTGCCAGTTCTTCTCCTACTTTCGCTCTCAGAACCTGGGCACAATCTGTTCCGCTCATGCCGTAGCTAAATTGATTTTGACAAAACATTCTTGCGAACCCTTGTGGATTTGTTCTATAGTCAGGCAGTTCGGCCAGTATGGTCCTGATTTCTGAGGAAGCAAAAGGGACATGCCATACCACCCTTTCCCCCAAAGTCCTTTCACCGTTGGTATTTGGAACACCCTCATATTGTTGCACCCGGACTGGGTAAGTACCAGGTTCAGTGACATAAGTGGGGCTAGGTGTGTACTTTGGAGGTTGTGGCTTCATTGGTTGGCTAATGTGTGCTACCTTGCCCACAACGTTCCCTGTCTGGAAGCCAACCAATGAAGGGTAGATGGTAGGTATGACTGAGTCAAAAGCTCTCAGCGCAGTTATGCAATCCCCACGGTTCCTTAGTCTAGTCTCAATTCCCTTAGACTCACATAGCATCTGTAGCTCACCAGTTGAAAATGATTCATAATCAGCCGCAATCGGCGGAGAAAATGCCCCAGATGTGGGGAAAGGCGACTGATAGAGAGGGTTAGCTTGAGGTTTAGCGTCAGAGGTGACATGGTTAGGTGGAGACGTGGGAGAGAGAGAGATGTTAGTTGGAGAGTGCAGAGTAGGGTTGGTTAGATTGGTGATGGCAGAAGCATCAGAGGAAACTACAACAGATCTAGTGTTGTGGATCCAGCCTGCCTCAGCAGAGTTAGCCCAGAAAGAGCCTCTTCCGCTTCCAGCACTGGATCACCAGTCACTGCTATCCCCTCAGGCCAGGTGTACATAATGCGGTTCTTCCGGACTGAAACCGCCTTCTGTATACCCTGCCTGCTTACCATAATAGACTTCTGAAGCCACAGCTCAGCTACATCTAAGGTTTTTGCTGCCCAGAGCCTGGGTTTAAACTCAGTTATGAATTTCTCCCACCTCCAGGCATCAAATGTCCCCTCTAGAGGAATAGCCCAAGTAGTATCCTTGGACCAACTATGCCATTCCTTTAGAGGTTTCATGACCTTTGCCCCAAAGCTAGATTTCATGTACTGTGCAGCCGTCTGACTCTGGGAAGCCTCACATTCCTTCCCTTGCATGGACTTCAAATTGCCCATGGCGATTCGAATCGGCTTATAGTCTTATTCCTGCGTCCAGGAAAAACCCCTGCACCTATTTAGGAGCGCACCGCCAGGTGCCTTCTTCTACGGTGGATTGACGGACTGCGACCACTATATCTGGTCCAGTCCCCCAACTAGAAAACCTAACCGAGGTGTTATTAACTCTATGGCTTGTTGCCCCAACACTTTTGGCACAGAACTACAGAGTACTACTCTTTTACACCGCAATACTCGTAATAACTATGCCCAATGATTAGTCAACAACCACAGACCACCCCCCGAATTATGTCTCTACCCCTTACAGTGTATGCATACATACCTCTGTACGACTGTACACTGCGTCAGCAGATTAAACTGCTCAGCACACTTCCGTTTATTTTCGCTACAGAGCAATGTGGCTTCTCTAAATAATCACAAAAATAAAATAATAAAAATTAAATGGGGATAGCCTTCTGTTGTCTATTTCAGCAGTTGTACGATGTCTCAGTAGTTACACAATCAAACTAATAAACTAACAGTCTGAGCGTGAACAAAAAATTTACTACTTGCTGCGTAAAAGTAACTCAATTAACAATAAAAGTGAATATAAAGCGAGTTTTAAAACCAAAGCCTTTCTTTCCTACCGCAAGCTATACAATAAAAGATGCAGCTCTAAAACCAAAAACAATGGGGGAGTGGCATGAATTGCCTTCTGAGAAACTCAAAGAAAATGCCCAAACAATTAAAAATTAAAATAAAATAAAATTAAAACACACACCCCGTTAAGAGTACAAAAACTCAGTTAAAGTTCGTTTTACTATCTATTGAAATTCAGTGTAAAGCAGAGTCTTCACTTTAAACTGAAATTAAAACCAAAAGAAAACACAATCGTTTTACAAAAAAAATATGCAAAAGTAACTAAACCTGAAGATTGGATTCATACAAAGAAAAACAAAAATGGTGACTCAGATCACATGGCTGAACACACACAAAGGAAGACAAAATGGTGTCTTCAAAACAAGATGGTGCCTTCAGAGCACATGGCTGAACACACACAAAAGAAGACAAAATGGTGTCTTCAAAACAAGATGGTGCCCTCAGAGCACATGGCTGAACACACACAAAGGAAGACAAAACGGTGTCTTCAAAACAAGACCAAACCGTGCCTCTTACAAACAAAAATCACTGTTTTAACACATACTAAACGTTAGACGAACTATAATAGCTACACACTTTACAAAAGTTATTTCACACGGTGACCAGCACTATGAAATAACTCTGACACACAATGCTATGTCATTCAATCTCTGCCGCACATTTAAAACATCAACTAGCACACTCCATGCATACCGTCACGTTGTACTACAGGAAATGGTTTTACATTTAACATAAACCCCATGCAAAGACCCTCTAGGCTGTATTGACTATGGGGTCTACAGAGGCAGTAATATAGACTTCTATCCAAAGCCAATACAACTATCCCTCCCAGTACAAATATAAATCCCCGTCCTTGTACACAAAGAGTGAAACCGCAAAAATTTGTTATTTTGCTAAGCGCAGTTACCTGCAACAGCGAGCAGAGAGACCAGATGCCGGTTCTTAGAACAACAACATTTTCAAAAATTGAAATGGAGTCTGTCTTACCAAACTTTGCCGGCCTTTTCCTGTCCCAGAACCGGGGACCCAATCTCTCCTCTTGGATCGCTGCGCTGGAACTACGTTGGCTCCAAGCTGGCCCGCATAAATGTCGTGGAAGAATTCCCTTGGGCTTTGTACGCAAATCCACACCGCTCCTAAATGTGGACTTCCAGTGTCTAAATGCACACAAAGCACAAAACAATTCCTTCATGCTTAAAAGCACGTTTGTATCAAGCTCTTTGGTACAAGGAATTTGAAGTATTTCAATGGCACCAGGTAGAATCAGAAACGATGCTGCTTCAAGCTGGAGTCTCAAGCGTCTGGGGCCTGAGCTCAGACACCCGGATTATTTTATTCATTGGAAACAAAAGGATAACAAAACAGGAAGTGATGGCCCCAACAGCCAATCGCTTCCCTTAATACAAAATGACATCACAGGAAATGACAAACACTAAAAGGGGAGGGCACTCACAGGAGGGAAAGGGGAGGAACTGCACACACACCATCTTAATCAGCATGGAGCCCACTCAATACTGTTCAAAGTAAACAGTATCTAGTAAGATCATTCTACTTGTTCTTATAGTTTTGGGACAATCTGCGGGGACATTCCTACTGCTGTTGTCAATATACGGTACAAGTACACCGACAAGGCAGATATCAATGTCCTCTTATAAATACAGATATGTATCCATAAAGGGGATAATGAAGTCCGCAAGAGAGAATTAATAGGTTTCTCTCATTATGCGGACTTTGCTTCTCTAAAGTGTATAGTCATTGGAAAGCAAGCAGTCCAGCGCATTGCGCTTGATCTCTACAAACCAACAAACGCCCACACACACAGAGAACACGTTTCAATCCCATAAGAAGGTTTTCATACTGACCGTTTTTACCGCTGGTCTCGATTCAACCCAAGTGCGCTCTGCTAGAGCGCTCCTCGATTAAACATCAGACACATGGAGACAGATGACAATCTATAAAACGCACATCCTAGAATAAAATGTCCACATAAATATTATATAATAAAATTTCCACAACAGGTATTAGTATGAGAACACCAGCAATTGTATTCAGGTAGCTTTAGGTGCACACTGTGCAAAGGACACAGTACACTAACTGAAAATACTGCAGCTCCCTGCCTGTGGTATTAGTATGAGAACACAAGCAATTGTATTCAGGTAGCTTTAGGTGCACACTGTGCAAAGGACACAGTACACTAACTGAAAATACTGCGGCTCCCTGCCTGTGGTATTAGTATGAGAACACCAGCAATTGTCTTCAGGTAGCTTTAGGTGCACACTGTGCAGAGGACACAGTACACTAACTGAAAATACTGCAGCTCCCTGCCTGTGGTATTAGTATGAGATTACCAGCAGTTGTATTCAGGTAGCTTTAGGTGCACACTGTGCAAAGGACACAGTACACTAACTGAAAAGACTGCAGCTACCTGCCTGTGGTATTAGTATGAGAACAACACCAATTGTATTCAGGTAGCTTTAGGTGCACACTGTGCAAAGGACACAGAACACTAACTGAAAATACTGCAGCTCCCTGCCTGTGGCATTACTATTATGAGAACACATGCAATTGTCTTCAGGTAGCTTTAGGTGCACACTGTGCAATGGACACAGTACACTAACTGAAAATACTGCAGCTCCCTGCCTGTGGTATTAGTATAAGAACAACAGCAATTGTTTTCATGTAGCTTTAGGTGCACACTGTGCAAAGGACACCGTACACTAACTGAAAATACTACAGCTCCCTGCCTGTGGTATTATGGGAACACCAGCAATTGTATTCAGGTAGCTTTAGGTACACACTGTGCAAAAGACACAGTACACTAACTGAAAATACTGCAGCTCCCTGCCTGTGGTATTAGCATGAGAACACCAGCAATTGTCTTCAGGTAGCTTTAGGTGCACACTGTGCAGAGGACACAGTACACTAACTGAAAATGCTGCAACTCCCTGCCTGTGGTATTAGTATGAGAACACCAGCAATTGTATTCAGGTAGCTTTAGGTGCAAACTGTGCAAAAGACACAGTACACTAACTGAAAATACTGCAGCTCCCTGCCTGTGGTATTAGTATGAGAACACCAGCAATTGTATTCAGGTAGCTTTAGGTGCACACTGTGCAAAGGACACTGTACACTAACTGAAAATACTGCGGCTCCCTGCCTGTGGTATTAGTATGAGAACACCAGCAATTGTCTTCAGGTAGCTTTAGGTGCACACTGTGCAAAGCACACAGTACACTAACTGAAAATACTGCAGCTCCCTGCCTGTGGTATTAGTATGAGAACACCAGCAAATGTCTTCAGGTAGCTTTAGGTGCACACTGTGCAAAGGACACAGTACACTAACTGAAAATACTTCAGCTCCCTGCCTGTGGTATTAGTATGAGAACACCAGCAATTGTATTCAGGTAGCTTTAGGTGCACACTGTGCAAAGGACACAGTACACTAACTGAAAATACTGCAGCTCCCTGCCTCTGGTATTAGTATGAGAACACCAGCAATTGTATTCAGGTGGATTTAGGTGCACACTGTGCAAAAGGACACAGTACACTAACTGAAAATACTACAGCTCCCTGCCTGTGGTATTGGTATTAGAACACCAGCAATTGTCTTTAGGTAGCTTTAGGTGCACACTGTGCAAAGGACACAGTACACTAACTGAAAATACTGCAGCTCACTGCCTGTGGTATTAGAATGAGAACACCAGCAATTGTCTTCAGGTAGCTTTAGGTGCACACTGTGCAAAGGACACAGTATCCTAAATGAAAAATATTGCATCTCCTTGCCTGTGGTATTAGTATGAGAACACCAGCAATTGTATTCGTACCTGATGGTAGTGAGCCCGAATTGCAGGGGACGGCCTCCCTTACGGCCCCCACTCCCGGCCCCCTGGTAAGGTGACAGTTGGCACAGGAGTAAGGAGTGGCACGGGTGCCTGGCAGGATCAACTGTGGTGAGGTGGTGATTCAAACACCCGGAAGCTTCCTTGCAGAATACCGGAACTGGAACAGCTAGCAGGCTGGATCGGAAGTAGCACAGCAGACTGGATCGGTCTCGCAGACTGGATCGGAAGAAGCACAGCAGACAGGATCAGCTAGCAGGCAGGTTCAGCTTAGCAGGCTGGATCTGGGACAGCTCAGCAGACTGGATCGGTCTCGCAGACTGGATCGGAAGAAGCACAGCAGACAGGATCAGCTAGCAGGCAGGTTCAGCTTAGCAGGCTGGATCTGAGACAGCTCAGCAGACTGGATCGGTTAAGCAAACTGGATCGGAACCAGGAACAGGGTAGTAAACAGGCCGGGTCAGATATCAGGTGGGCAGCAGAAGTACAGGGTGCAGACAAAGGGTAGTCACAACAAGCCGGGGTCGGGTGCAGGCAGATAACAGGTTGGTCAAGGTAAGCCGGGTCTTTTAGCACAGGTATGGTCTCAGATCAGGGTTTAGCACACAACGCTGTAGAGCAGACAGCAGGGACTGTCTGTAACTGACAGGTTTAAATAGTCTCTCTGGCGCCACCCGCTGGACGCACGCGCGAACGGAGACCAGGAAGTCCGGGACGCCTGTTTCTGGCAGGATCTCCATGTGTCATGGATATGCAGTAGTGTTTGTCTGTCAGCTTACCTTCCTTCCCATGTGTTCATCTTAGAGGCCAGAACCCTTTCACCTGGCTTCCTTTATAATCTCCTCCCAGCCTGACTCCACCCCAGGCCCTATCACAGAACACTATATTAACCTGTGCACTGCAAGCCTGCTTTGCTGATCAACGTGTTTGTTAGGCATTGTGTGTTTGGGTTCCTGCCTGCCGTGTGCTACGTCTGTCTCTCTGTTACGTTATTGGCTTGTCCCCGACTATCTCTGTCTGCTTGTGACCCTTGACCTTCGGCTCGTTCTTTCGTTATCCTTGTCTGCTTGTGGCCCCTGACCTTCAGCTTGTTATTCGGTTCTCTCATATCTTGTGCTGCTGCTTCCCCTCTTTTCCCCTTATCCTACGGGGCGTGAGCTAGGAAACTCCAGGGGCCGCGACCTGGTCCCAGCCTGCAGCATAACATCCTCACCACTAGAGGCCCTGGAGAAGACCTGCTGGGTCTTAGACTCCGCGCCCTGGGGAATCTTGGCTCTAGCTTCCGTTAGGATCCCGGTTGTGCTCCTCTGGTCCCGCTTTCCACAACCACCCAGTTTCCTATCCGCAGCAGTCAGCCTTAGGGTTCACTACCTTGCGGTGCACTCCTGTCCCCCTACGGTGTGCATCTGTCACCTGGCCACAGGTGACCTTGACAGTTTGATCAGCCATGGACCCGGCTGACATCCCGATCCCCGCGGATGATCCATTGCGGGGCATAGTCCACAGACTTGAAACCCAGGAATCGAATCAGACTCAGGTGATGCGATTCCTCCAGGATCTGGCTTCTCGATTCGAGCAGCTTCAGGCCTCCTTGGGAACCCCGAATCCGCAACCTCAAGTACAACCAGCGGTGGTACCTATCGCACCAGTCGCAGCCACACACTCACTAACGAATCAGACTCAGGTGATGCGATTCCTCCAGGATCTGGCTTCTCGCTTTGAGCAGCTTCAGGCCTCCTTGGGAACCCTGAATCCACAACCTCAAATACAACCAGCGGCTGCACCTATTGCACCAGTCGCAGCCACACACTCACTACAACTGCCAGCTCCGTTCCGTTTCTCTGGGGACTCCAAGGCCTGCAGAGGGTTCCTTAGCCAATGCACGATTCATTTTGAGCTTCAGCCTCGAAACTTTCTGTCTGATAGGGCAAAGGTAGCCTATATCATTTCCCTCCTCTCCGGTGAAGCTTTAGCCTGGGCAGCCCCTCTGTGGGAACTGAATGATCCAGTGGTTTCTAGCCTGTCTGGCTTCTTGAAACTTTTTCGGAATATCTTTGAAGAACCGGCTCGTGTCTCTTCAGCGGCCAGCGCCCTTCTACGTCTCCGCCAAGAGTCTGCTTCAGTGGGACAGTACGCCCTTAATTTCCGCATACTGTCGGCTGAGTTGAGCTGGAACAATGAGGCCTTAGTCGCAACCTTTTTGCATGGCCTGTCTGATAGTGTGAAGGATGAATTAGCAGGAAGAACCATCCCCACTGATCTGGACGGAGTTATCTCCTTGTGTAACCAGATCGATATTCGCTTTCAGGAAAGGACCCTAGAAAAGCGGCGCCAGCACTCCTTGGTCCTTAGTCAGCCTGAGCTCCCCTCTCCTCGACCCGTGGAGCATCTCCTGCCAGCTGAGGAACCCATGCAGCTGAGCAGGACCAGGCTATCCCCAGAGGAACGTGCTAGGCGCAGAACTCTAGGCCTGTGTCTCTACTGTGGGGGCAAAGGTCATTTTCGTGACACTTGCTCTCTTTGTCCAGAAAAACGTTTGGGTCCACTTCATCTGGAAAGTGGAGTATTGGACCCAGAAATATCACCTTCCCCTTCTCGTCTTCTGCTTTCTGTGTTCCTTCATGTTGGTGCTTCTTCTCATTCGGTCTCAGCATATCTGGATTCCGGAGCCGCTGGTAATTTCATGGACTGGGAAATCGCGTCGTCCATGAGACTTACTCTTTTGCCCCTCACCACGCCATTGGTGGTCTTGGCGATTGATGGTACTGTTCTCCCAGGGGGACCTATCCGCTTCCAGACCCTCCCTGTTAAGATGTCGGTAGGGACACTCCACCAGGAGTGGATATCCTTCCTTATCTTACCCAAGGCCTCAACGCCTATAATTTTGGGTCTCCCATGGTTACAGCTCCATTCTCCTCATGTGGACTGGACTACTGGACAGATCCTGGCTTGGGGTTCCTCCTGTTCCTCGTCCTGCCTACCCAAGGTTGCCCCCTGTGAACCTGAGCCGGTCATTCATTCCAGGTCGCATAACCATTTTCATTTCTCTGTCCCTAATCGCCCTTGGACGCACAGCCAGGCTAGCTTGTCTACAAGTCCTGCAGTCGCTACGTCTTGCGATGCGATTCAGGTAGTCGCTACACCTGACTCTGCTATTCACTCGGCCTCTGTACTAGTTATGCCAGTCCAGCCCATGCCCAGTGAGCCGCCTACTTTTTCTTGTTCAGGACATTCTGCTTGTCTTTCAGCTATTCAGCTTGACTCCTGTGACATGTCACCCTCTAACCAACCTGACTTCAGGGTTCCACTGACATCTGCCCAGTTTGATGGTCCTGTGCTAGATGACCAGTTCATCTTTAAGGGTCTAGGGGACCCTCCTCAGATTTCTGTTGATCCTCTCATGCCCTTGCTTATTCCTAGAGAGCCTTTGGTCCTCAATAGATCTTCTTGTCATCTCCCTACCTCGGTTCTGGTCTCTGAGGATAATCTAAAGTACGAGGTTAGACAAGTTCTGGATTCTCGGCTCTGCAGAGGTATTCTTCAGTACCTTGTGCATTGGAGAGGTTTTGGTCCTGAGGAGGCGTCTTGGATCGCTGCATCTGATGTCGTTGCACCTCATCTGTTGAGGAGGTTTCATCTGAGATTTCCCTTTAAGCCTGGGCCCAGGCGGGGGAGGGCCCATAAGAGGGAGGGTACTGTCATGGATATGCAGTAGTGTTTGTCTGTCAGCTTACCTTCCTTCCCATGTGTTCATCTTAGAGGCCAGAACCCTTTCACCTGGCTTCCTTTATAATCTCCTCCCAGCCTGACTCCACCCCAGGCCCTATCACAGAACACTATATTAACCTGTGCACTGCAAGCCTGCTTTGCTGATCAACGTGTTTGTTAGGCATTGTGTGTTTGGGTTCCTGCCTGCCGTGTGCTACGTCTGTCTCTCTGTTACGTTATTGGCTTGTCCCCGACTATCTCTGTCTGCTTGTGACCCTTGACCTTCGGCTCGTTCTTTCGTTATCCTTGTCTGCTTGTGGCCCCTGACCTTCAGCTTGTTATTCGGTTCTCTCATATCTTGTGCTGCTGCTTCCCCTCTTTTCCCCTTATCCTACGGGGCGTGAGCTAGGAAACTCCAGGGGCCGCGACCTGGTCCCAGCCTGCAGCATAACATCCTCACCACTAGAGGCCCTGGAGAAGACCTGCTGGGTCTTAGACTCCGCGCCCTGGGGAATCTTGGCTCTAGCTTCCGTTAGGATCCCGGTTGTGCTCCTCTGGTCCCGCTTTCCACAACCACCCAGTTTCCTATCCGCAGCAGTCAGCCTTAGGGTTCACTACCTTGCGGTGCACTCCTGTCCCCCTACGGTGTGCATCTGTCACCTGGCCACAGGTGACCTTGACACCATGACATTGCCCCCCCAAGGGGCAGCCTCCGGATGCCCATCCGGGTGAACTTTTCAGGGTGAGACCTTTTAAAGGACTGTACCAGACTCTTAGCGTGGATGTTCCCCTCGGGCTCCCAAGAATTCTCTTCGGGTCCATACCCCTT
Source organism: Rana muscosa (assembly GCA_029206835.1). Lineage (NCBI taxonomy): Eukaryota > Metazoa > Chordata > Amphibia > Anura > Ranidae > Rana > Rana muscosa. Next base: position 6,600,514 of record JARGYO010000125.1, on the reverse strand, counting down.
CCACTTTATCAAAAACTGGTTCTGGTTCCTTCTCCTCCTGTAATCCAGGATAGCCTCTACTTCAAACTCCTCTTCCCCATCTATAATAACAGGGTCAGGGGTAACAGAGCTTCAGCCAGGAAAGGGATTGGAAATAGATGGTTTCAACAGTGACACATGGAATACTGGGTGGATCTTCAGTGAATCCGGGAGTTCCAGTTCAAAAGCCACTTCATTGATTTTCCTTTTAACCGGAAAAGGTCCTAGGAACTTGGGACCCAATTTCTTTGAAGGGCATGCCATCCTCAAGTTCACTGTAGACAGCCACACCAGGTCACCGGGTACCAGTACCAACTCACCCCGTCTCTTCTTGTCAAAAGTTAATTTGTTGTGTTCCTGGGTCCTGGTCATAGTTTCCTGCAAAAGTTGGTTATTGATGGAAAATAAATTTATTTTCTCCTGTACTGCTGGCACCGCACATTCGGTAAGAGAATTGGGTAGGAATGAAGGGTGAAAACCAAAGTTGGCAAAGAACGGGGTCTGCTTGGTGGCGGAGTGGATGGAGTTGTTGTAGGCGAATTCGGCCAAAGGAAGCAGGGAAATCCAGTTATCTTGTGTAAAAGAGGAGAAGCAGCGCAGGTACTGCTCCAGAGTTTGGTTAGTCCTTTCAGTCTGTCCATTGGTCTGGGGGTGATAGGCGGAAGAGAATGACAGTTCTATATCCAAGGCCTTACAGAGGGACCTCCAGAAGCGGGAGGTGAACTGTACCCCTCGATCTGAAACAATGTTGGCTGGTACCCCGTGGAGTCTGACGATTTCCTTGATAAATGCCTGTGCTGTTTCAGGGGCAGAGGGAGTGCCTTTCATAGGAATAAAGTGTGCCATTTTGGACAGACGATCGACTATCACAAAGATAGTGGTATGATCTTCTGCTGGAGGTAACTCGACAATGAAGTCTATGAATAACATCCTCCATGGTCTGTCTGGAACAGGCAAAGGTCTTAATAAGCCCCAGGCCTTGGTTCTATGAGTCTTGTTCCTGATGCAGGTAGTGCAGGACTCCACAAATTCTTTTCAATCTTCCCGTAATTGAGGCCACCAAAAGGTACGCTGTACCAAGTCGGTGGTCTTCGCTATGCCAAAGTGCCCGGCTAATGCATGGTCGTGGCAGAGTTCCAGGACATATACTCGTAGATCCTCGGGGATATAGATCTTGTCCTTATGCCAGAGCAACCCGTCCTTAACCTGCAGTTCCAATTCAGGAGAGGGCAACTGCCCTGCGGAGGCTTGTTTAAGTCTGGAGAGCAAGTTTTCCTGAAGCAAGAGGAAATTCCCAGGGGCAAGGATGGTATCCGGAAGAGAAACTTCTTTGGGTTTGTGAAACATCCGAGACAAGGCGTCAGGCTTAGTGTTCTTGGAGCCTGGACGATACGTGACATGGAACGAAAACCTGGAGAAAAAGAGCGCCCATCTGGCTTGTCGTGGTTTCAGTCTCTTTGCGGATCTCAGATATTCCAGGTTCTTATGGTCAGTAAATATCAGAATTGATGGGCAGCTCCCTCCAGCAGATAGCGCCATTCTTCTAGCGCAGACTTAATCGCCAGCAACTCCCGAACCCCCACATCGTAGTTCCTCTCTGCTGTTGACAACTTGCGTGAGAAGAAGACCACTGGGTGAAGCAGGGCCTTGGTTCCTTGTCTCTGGGACAATATTGCCCCTACAGCGATTTCGGATGCGTCTACCTCGAGGACGAATGGTAAAGAGGAATCCAGATGCTTCAAGACGGAAGCAGAGGTAAAAAGTCCCTTAAGGGCCTCAAAGGCCTTTTGGGCCTCGGAGGACCAATGGAAGCGGTTCCCCTGTTGGGTTAATTGAGTGATTGGTGCAATGATGGCTGAGAATCCTCTGATGAACTTGCGGTAAAAATTGGCAAAACCGACAAAACGTTGGATTCCCTTCTTGTCTGTAGGGACTGGCCAGTCTAGGATTGCAGCAATCTTCTGGGGGTCCATTTCGATGCCCTCACTGGAGATGATTAATCCCAAAAATGGTATACTTCCCTGCTCGAACGCACATTTTTCGGCTTTCGCATATAGGCCATGTTGTCGAAGCCGGGTTAACACACTCTTGACATGCCTGCGATGGGATTCGAGGGAGGAAGAGAAAATTAATATGTCGTCTAGATAGACGATAACAAATAAGTCCAGAAAGTCCCGAAGGGCATCATTAATGAAGCATTGAAACGTGGCGGGGCATTGCACAACCCGAAAGGCATCACCAAATACTCGAAGTGCCCAAATCAAGTATGGAAAGCAGTCTTCCACTCATCTCTGTCCCTGATGCGGACCAAATTATCGGCTCCACGGAGATCAAGCTTGGTGAAGACATTGGCAGCCCCCAGTCTCTGGAATAACTCTGGCATCAAAGGAAGGGGATAACGGTTCTTCACCGTAATTTTATTTAATTTGTGGTAATCCACGCAAGGACGAAGGGTATGGTCCTTTTTCTCGATGAAAAAGATGCCCGTGCCTGCTGGAGACGTGGATGGGCGAATAAACCCCTTCTTCAGGTTCTCGTCAACGTATTCCCTTAGTGCCCCCTGTTCAACCTCTGTCAACGGAAAAATCCTTCCAAATGGGATTTCAGCCCCAGGTAATAGTTCAATGGGGCAGTCGTAGGCTCGATGGGGTGGTAGAATCTCCGCCCGTTGTTTACTGAATACATCCAGGTACTCATGATAGACTTCTGGAATAGACTGACGTAATTCAGCTTCTGAATCCAGGCAGAGCAGGTTAGACGGCCCATGAGGGGCGTGAGAGCCACAGAACTGCTGGCAGTATGGTGACGAAAAGGTGACTTCCAATGTGGCCCAGTTGATGGCAGGGTTGTGAGCTTGCAGCCAGGGCATACCGAGGATCACCGGGAATAATGGAGAAGAGATGATGTCCATATGTAACAGTTCATGGTGGGAACTGGAAATGACAGCAGGAATAGGAGCAGTCTCTAGAACTACAGGGCCGGATTTAATAGCAGACCCATCAGCCAGGTGAACAGAGAGTCCATGGGTCTTGGGAAGGAGAGGAATCCGATGTTTAGCAGCGAATGAAGAGTCCATGAAACAACTGCAGGCCCCAGAATCAATAATGGCGGGGGTTGGTAGGGTCTTTCCTGAAAGCTGCAATGAGACTGAAAGGGCCAGATGAGATGCGGTCTTGGCTATAGGACCCGTGTATTCAGGAATCATAGAGAGACATTTACGGAGCTTCAGAGGGCAGTTCCTAACGTAATGTCCAGGCTCTCCGCAATACAGACACAGATTGTTCATCCGACGACGTTGTCGCTCCTCCGGGGTAAGGGAAGGACGAAGAACCCCAAGCTGCATGGGCTCAGGTGCGTTGGGTGCAGAAGCTGGTGATGCAGAGGGTACTGGGTGCAGATGACTTGGAGCCCTTGGGAGCATCCAGGTTGGGTGAGAGTACCCTGTAGCTCTCTCAGCTCTTCATTCTCTTAGGCGTCGATCGATCTGTATGGTTAAATCGATCAATGCATTCAAGGTCTGTGGCACCCCAACTCTAGCCAGCTCATCTTTCAGAGAATCAGAGAGTCCCATGCGGAACTGGTGATGGAGAGCGGCATCGTTCCAGTCCGTATCTGCGCTCCACCGCCTAAACTCGGCCACGTAGTCCTCTGCTGCCCTGCGTCCCTGCTGAAGGGTACGCAAGGCCGCTTCTGCAGTTGCTGAAAGCTGGGGATCCTCGTATAGCTGAGCCATAGCGTCAAAGAAGGAGGGAAGGTTGGTCAGAACTATGTCCTTTCGTTCCAGGAGATGGTGGGCCCAGGCTTGGGGGTCCCCGGTAAGCAGGGAAACCACAAAGCCCACTTTAGTGATTTCCAGAGTGAAGGTTCGTGGCTGGAGGGTGAAGTATAGTTCGCAGGAGTTGCGAAAAGCCCTAAAGCTACTTCGATTTCCGGAAAATCTTTCGGGTGCAGGGACCCTAGGTTCTGGAGGAAGCATTACTATTGTTTGGGTTGGTTCAGTCCCAGCGTAAGAGGTGGAAGCATGGGGAAGTCCTTCGGTTCCGGTAGGGTTGGGAAGAACCAGTAACCGTTCTTCCAGCCGGGTGTAGTTTTGTTGAAGGTCCTTGACTGCTTCGGTTAGATCTGCCAGATGCTGACACAGATCTTCCATAGGGGAGGCTCCCTGCTCAGGCTCAGGCATGGCTGTCTGCTACTGTCACGTACCTGATGGTAGTGAGCCCGAATTGCAGGGGACGGCCTCCCTTACGGCCCCCACTCCCGGCCCCCTGGTAAGGTGACATTTGGCACAGGAGTAAGGAGTGGCACGGATGCCTGGCAGGATCAACTGTGGTGAGGTGGTGATTCAAACACCCGGAAGCTTCCTTGCAGAATACCGGAACTGGAACGGCTAGCAGGCTGGATCGGAAGTAGCACAGCAGACTGGATTGGTCTCGCAGACTGGATCGGAAGAAGCACAGCAGACAGGATCAGCTAGCAGGCAGGTTCAGCTTAGCAGGCTGGATCTGGGACAGCTCAGCAGACTGGATCGGTCTCGCAGACTGGATTGGAAGAAGCACAGCAGACAGGATCAGCTAACAGGCAGGTTCAGCTTAGCAGGCTGGATCTGAGACAGCTCAGCAGACTGGATCGGTTAAGCAAACTGGATCGGAACCAGGAACAGGGTAGTAAACAGGCCGGGTCAGATATCAGGTGGGCAGCAGAAGTACAGGGTGCAGGCAAAGGGTAGTCACAACAAGCCGGGGTCGGGTGCAGGCAGATAACAGGTTGGTCAAGGTAAGCCGGGTCTTTTAGCACAGGTATGGTCTCAGATCAGGGTTTAGTACACAACGCTGTAGAGCAGACAGCAGGGACTGTCTGTAACTGACAGGTTTAAATAGTCTATATGGCGCCACCCGCTGGACGCACGCGCGAACGGAGACCAGGAAGTCCGGGACGCCTGTTTCTGGCAGGATCTCCATGACAGGTAGCTTTAGGTGCACACTGTGCAAAGGACACTGTACACTAACTGAAAATACTGCAGCTACCACAATCACCTGCCTGCCTGTCAGTATATTAGGAAGAGAATAACAGGAATGGATCTAGCTAAACTGAATACAGATACAGTGTATGTATTTGTATATATATATGTGTAATATATACACAACACCTGGAATGCATATATATACTCTACACACTGTAACTGCAGCTAACTGACTCGCCTGACTGCTCTAACTCAAATGAAATGACACTGTCTCTCTCTCTCTCTTGGTCTATCTTTCACCCCCGCCGCAACACACTATACAAGGACGCCACGCATGCAGTCTTATATAGTGTGGGGTGTGTACTAAACCCCCTGAGACATAATTGGCCAAAGCTCCCCTGGCTTTGGCCAATTATGGCTCTCCGTTCTTACCGCGCTGTGATTGGCCAAAGCATGCGGGTCATAGTGCATGCTTGGCCAATCATCAGCCAGCAATGCACTGTGATGACGCAGTGAATTATGGGCCGTGACGCACCACTCGAATTTGGCTCGAACGGCCCATAATGTTCGGAATTTGGCGAACGTTTGAATATCCGATGTTCGAGTCGAACATGAGTTCGACTCGAACTCGAAGCTCATCCCTAATCAGTGCCCATCAGTGAAACCACATCACCGCATATCAGCGAAGAAGAAAAATTAAAAAATGTAAAATTTTATAACCGAAACAAAGATTTTTTTTTTTCAACATTTTGGTCTTTTTTTAATTTGGTTATGAAAAAAAAAAAAACCCAGTGGTGATTAAATACCACCAAAATAAAGCTCTATCTGTCACTGAAATCTAAAAATTGGCCTGTTTAGGAAGGGGGGTAGGACCAGTAGGCAAGTGGTTGTGCTTTGACAAAAAAAATAAACCTGGAGGCTGATTGGTTTTATGTAGAGCTGAACCAGATTTTGCACTCTCCAGTTTTAGTAAATCAATCCCATAGGGGTTGATTTACTAAAGGCAAACCCACTCTGCACTACAAGTGCACTGAAAGTGCACTTGGAAGTGCAGTCGATGTAGATCGCTGTAGATTTGAGGGGAAGCTCTGAAATGAGGGGAAGCTCTGCTGATTTTATCATCCAATCATGTGCAAGCTAAAATGCTGTTTTTTATTTTCCTTGCATGTCCCCCTCAGATCTACAGCGACTGCACTTCCAAGTGCACTTTTAGTGCACTTTTAGGTGCAATTGCAGTGCACCTTTAGTACAAAGTGGAGTTACCTTTAGTAAATAACCCCAATAGTGTCAGTTTGTATGAGCTGCTGTTAGGACAGAATAAAAAAGATCACTGATCATGGCAATAATAGACAGATATACTTTCGTTAATTTCAATGATGAGGTACATTATCTTTTGTGCTCACCATTTTCTCAGGTCTAAAATTATATAATTTTTTTTAATAAAAAAGATTTTATACGTACCTTCTCTGCTCAAAGCAGTCCCTTATCCCTTTTCTGCAATCTCTGTCCGGTGCTGTCCACTCCCCCTTCCTCTGTGTATCCCCTCAACAAGCCATGCGCTAAGGGGACACCCATGTGGGCACATTCCCAATCCAGGCTTGGGATGCATATTCCATAGACGCACACAGTGCCGATTAGCCATGCCCCCTGGTCCCTCCTCACAGGAGTTTGACTAACAATAGCTCCCGCTGCTGTCTGTGTCGTCTTTAAGAAGGAGGAGAAAAACACAGGAAGTGCCACCTAAGTGTAGTATTAGACTAAAGTTTTAATAGCAAGGTATGTAGTACACTCACAAGATAGAGATAAAAATCAAGATCATCTGTGTGTCTAGGGGGGTAGTTCTCCCGGCATTCGAGACAGGCATCCAAGCGTGGAGGAGATGGCAGGGGATCTGTTTGCCATCCTGTGGCCACCAGCAAGTAGACCGGAACAAGCATGGAACGCAAGGAAGCGACGGCACCAGAAGTAGAGGAACATCAGGGCGAGACAATTCTAGATGGAGAGAATAGGCAGGCTATGTGCTCTAAGCATTAGCTCCTTCTACAGGCTGAACAAGGCAGAGCTGAAGTAGTGCTATTTATGTGCCCAGGCCGGCCCTGGGACAACAAGCTCCAGCGCACACAAAACACCAACAGCAACTACACAGGGATGGTAGTGTGGGATGGGCCAGGAAGTCTAAACACTGAATATATTGCACAGCCAAAAGATGGTTCTTTGAGAAATAATTATTAAAATAGATAAAATGTACATAATGTATGGAAAATGTGTGTATACCTATGCCCACATGAAAACCTGTAGGGATTACACATACATTATATACACACATACACAAATAATATATACAAATAATATATAAATATATTATTTTGCCCCCAGCTATGCCAATATGACTATGGGCTTCTGGGAGCACTTGTATTTATCTGCCAATCATCCATTCAAGTCCCATGTCATCCACTATGAACATTATATTGATGACATCATATGGGATGGCACACCCCAGGATAAACTACTAAAGGGGGGATTTTGGGACTTTGAATGAAGCAAAATCAAGTGCCTCCATCCCTGGTTCAAGTGGATAAAGGAAGGTAAATTGTGACTTTAAATGAACCAATTGAAATGCGGAGGTAGGAATAGTTAACAATATTTAATTCATAACATGGATATAAATAGGTAGGTAGGTAAATTCATATATATACATACAACATGCAAAGGGCATAAGCACATTGAGTAGATGAGTACACACAACATAACATGGTCATAACAAATGCATAGAAATAATATAAATGCATAGGATAGAATGGCCTACAGATGTCTGTGTAAACACTCAAATTCCTGTGCTGTCAGAGGAGAGGAGACAGATTGTGTGTTTCTACAAAGTAGAAACAGCGATCTGCTATCTCTCCTAGTCACTCCCCTCCCCACACAGTTAGAACACAGTGAGGGAACACACACTTAACCCCTTCATCACCCCCTAGTGTTAACCCCTTCATCGCCCCCTAGTGTTAACCCCTTCCCTGGCAGTGACATTTATACAGTAATCAATGCATTTTTATAGCACTGATCGCTCTATAAATGTCAATGGTCCCAAAAATGTGTCAAAGTGTCCGATCTGTCCACCGCAATGTCGCAATACTGCTAAAAATCACAGATCACCGCCAGTACTAGTAAAAAAGAAAATTATAAAAAAAAACGCCATAAAAATACCATAAAGCTTTCCCTTAGTTTGTAGATGCTATAACTTTTGCGCAAACCAATCAATATACGCTTATTGCGATTTTTTTTACCAAAAATATGTAGAAGAATACATATTGGCCTAAACTGATGAAGAAATTAGTTTTTTAAAAACGTTTTTGGGGATATTTATTATGGCAAAAATAAAAAAATATTGTTTTTTTTTTTCAAAATGTACACTCTTTTTTTGTTTATAGAGCAAAAAATAAAAACCGCAGAGGTAATCAAATATCACCAAAAGAAAGCTCTATTTGTGCAGAAAAAAATGACACAAATTTCATTTGGGTACAGAATTGCATGACCGCACAATTGTCAGTTAAAGCGACGGAGTGCCAAATTGTAAAAAGTGCTCTGGTCAGGAAGGGGGTAAAATCTTCCGGGGCTGAAATGGTTAATATGTGTATATATTTATATATATATATATATATATATATATATATAGTTGTGCTCATAAGTTTCCATACCCTGGCAGAATTTATGATTTATTGGCCATTTTATAGAGAATATGAATGATAACACAAAAACTTTTCTTTCACTCATTGTTAGTGTTTGGCTGAAGCCATTTATTATCAATCAACTGTGTTTATTCTTTTTAAATCATAATGGCAACAGAAACTACCCAAATGACCCTAATCAAATAGTTAACATACCCCAGTTCTTAATTCCATGTATTGCCCCATTTAACATCAATGACAGCTTAACCGCTTGCCGACCACCGCACGACTATGTACGTCGGCGGAATGGCATGGCTGCGCAAAGGGACGTACCTGTACGTCCCCTTTAAATCTCGGCATAGTGGGCACGCACGCATGCCCGTCGCATGCTCCGTTAGTATGCTCGCGGGTCCCGCGGACTCTATGTCTGCCGGGTGCCCGCGATCGTGTCACGGAGCGGCAGAACGGGGAGATGCCTATGTAAACAAGGCATTTCCCTGTTCTGCCTAGTGACAGGACAGAGATCTACTGCTCCCTGTCATCGGAGCAGTGATCTCTGTCATGTCACTTGTAGCCCACCCCCCCACAGTTAGAATCACTCCCTAGGACACAATTAACCTCTTCATTGCCCCCTAGTTTTTAACCCCTTCCCTGCCAGTGTCATTTACACAGTAATCAGTGCATTTTTATAGCACTGATCGCTGTATAAATGACAATGGTCCCAAAATAGCGTCAAACGTGTCCGATGTGTCGACCATAATTTCGCAGTCACGATAAAAATCACAGATCGCCGGCATTACTAATAAAAAAATTATTTAAAAATGCCATAAATCTATCGCCTATTTTGTAGACGCTTTAACTTTTGCGCAAACCATCAATATACGCTTATTGCTATTTTTTTTTTTTTTTACCAAAAATATGTAGAAGAATACATATCAGCCGAAACTGAGGAAATTTTTTTTTTTATATATATATATTTTGGGGATATTTCTTATAGAAAAAAGTAACAAATATTGCTTATTTTTCCCAAATTTACGCTCTTTTTATGTTTATAGCGCAAAAAATAAAAACCGCACAGGTGATCAAATACCACCAAAAGAAAGCTCTATTTGTGGGAAAAAAAGGACGTCAATTTTGTTTGGGTGCAACGTAGCACGTCCGCTCAATTGTCAGTTAAAGCAACGCAGTGCCGGATCGCAAAAAGTGCTCTGGTCAGGAAGGGGGTAAATTCTTCCAGGCTGAAGTGGTTATAGTCTTTTGTGGTATTTGTGGATGGGGCTATTTATCTTCTTAGATGGTAAAGCTGCCCATTCCTCTTGGCAAAAAGTTTGAGATCTCCCCAGAGTGGCTCAATAATATTAAGGTCAAGAGACTGAGATGGCCACTCCAGAACCTTCAATTTATTCTGGTGTAGCCAATGACAGGTCGACTTGGCCTTGTGTTTTGGATCATTGTCCTGTTGGAATGTCCAATCCACGAGCACCGCACTCGTCTGTCTGTGCTGCAGCGCTTGGTATGCACATCCCTCCGATGGATGGTAACCACACAGTGCCGATATATTTATATATGAAGGAACCACATAGTGTGAGTAGGTAAAAACAGGCGTCTTTATTAGTGGCAATTGCCGAATAAACTCACATTTGTGAAGTGGGTAGGGGTTCAATCTCCTAAGAGCGCCGAGCTTGTCTCCTTACGTCCAGCTGTAAGTGTATCTGTGCTTTGAATCCTCGATTGCTCGTGGATTGATGCCCACGCTCACCTTTCACAAGTGAGTGTGTGAACAGCCATTGCAGCGACCCCATCTCTGTGTATCCACAGAGTCACGCTATATACCTTTTGTTTTTTTGTCGTTTTATTTTTTCCATGCACCGCATCTGAGAGGCACCCTGCAGCTACCCCCAAATTGGAGGGCTTTCATCATTGTAACCTGCTACGTACTAACGAGTTTGGTGCTCGTGGATTGATGTCCATGCTCGCTCATTAAAAAGTGAGTGTGAGAACATCTAATTACAGTCACTACAGTTTGTGCATCTACAGAGTCACACTATATATATTTTTTTCTTCGCTTGTATTTCCATATACATCCTGTGAAAGGAAGATTCTCTTCCTCGAGAGGACTGTCTACTGCCCCGGAGTACACCATATGCTGGTTTATTTTAGCTGGGAGGTAAGCTGCTTGTGAGCACTGTGGTGGATTTGCACTGAAGAGTCGTGTGCTAAACACCCTAGCAACCGATGGTGACGGGACTCACTTAAAATATTGGACTGTATCACTTGTCACGTTTACTTTGGATTCAAACTATGGACATTTTATCATAATTTTTGCATTTGTTCTATCTTGTGCGTTTTTTTGGAGTTCACATACGTTTTTCTTTGCACATTCATTTATAATCATTTATTTGTTAATATTTAATCCAAGTTTTCACTTGTGATTATGTTAACGCTTACCCAGTAGGGTAACCTTTCTCTCCCCCCTGCGTTATTGGAATTTGTGCACATTCATTGGTCGTGACACTTACATATTTCACATCTGTGTCACTTATTTGTCATTATCACGCCACTTATCTCTAGTCCCTGTTTATTAGACCAGCCCACAGCCCTTCCCTCATTCTCTTTTCCTTAGTGTAATCACAGCGCAGCCACCATCATTTATCTATATTTTCTGTTTGTCTATTTGGATTAGACCCCCCGGTATCTGCTGCAGTGCCCCCCACACCCCAGCTACCCCACCTGCTCAATTTTTGGCTAGCGCGGGTGGTTCTATCTTATACTATTCCTCCCTATATAACCCCTCCCATATTTGGGAGCACCTCAGTTTTTTCACCAGTGTCTAAGGTGTTGGTCACGAGTGAAGATGTGCTCTGAGGAGCTCCACTGGAGGGATCCATGCTGGATTTAAATAGCCTTCATAAAGACCAGATCCATCCAAAGTGCCATTGAGGCCAAAGTGGTTGGTACCTGGGGCCTCGTATCCGAAGCACGAGGTTTTGCCTGTAATGCCTCTCTCCGGAGGGCTGGATCCTGGTTTCCAGTACTTTGGTTATAACCACATACCAAAGATTTTCTGTCAGGATGCGGTACAGGTCCAGGGGAGTGGAAACCCTGTCTAGGATCCCGGTCTCTGAAGGTCTGTTGACTTAACCCGCTGTGATGGGTGAAGATTGGGTCTGTCTGTGCTCAGCAGTATCCTGCGGTGGGGATAAGGTAAGTGAAGACAATCCTAGTAAATACCTTAAGGATTATCTTCCATGAGTAGCTGCATGCCTTATCTGTTTTCCGCCACTAGAGGCAGTAAGGAGACATACCTGGTGTTTCACTTACCATGCTCTCCAGGAAGGAAAGCTGAGTGTCAGCCGGTCTGTTGAGCGGCTCACTTCCTCCGCTTCAGGCTCTGCCACAGTTGTGGGGGGGTCCCTCGTAGTCCGAGGTCCATGGTGCTCCTTTTGGGGATCTCTCTATCTCCCCCTCTCGCCCCCCGCCATTTCCCTATGCGTGCGCAAAGTGGGCGTGCTTTTGAAGCCGGTAGGCGGGGGAGGGGATGTGGTTGCCGCTGGCGCGCGCGTGCACGCCGGCTCATGGTGCAGGCGCAGGGCGGGCCCTTCAAAAATAGCCCAGACGTCAGAGCTCTGTAAAGCCAGAGGGGCACAGCAGCTTGGGGCACATAAGCACCTCCTGTGTGTTGGATACAGACATACCTAACCTGTGCAGATTAGCAGGCATTGTTTTTTTGCTAGACTAAGTTCAGCTGTTGATGCACCTGTGTTAAGTTCCTCTGCTTTTAGCTTAGGACTTTGTCTTCCTGTAGAAAAGGTTCAGGGGCAGGAAAATAAAAGGGCACCAAGGTATCGCCATCTGAATCTGGTGGCCCTAATCATGCTTGCATGATACCATCCTCCCCTGTAGAGACTGAAGGCAGCCCACAGGTTGAGCCATTGGCCCTGTCAGGCATTGCAGCCTCCCCCAACATTGCAGCCACTTTGCATATGTCAGTTTGGAAATTTTTTGCATTGCATTTGTTGGTCTATAAGAGGTTAACTACTATATTCGCAGCATCCTTACAAGAAGCAGAAACCGGGATGTGCCCCTTTCCCTGCTCTAAATCCTCAAACAAGAGGATTAAAGTCCTGAGTAGGGATGAGCCGAACACCCCCCCCCCCCAGAACCTTCGAATGGACCGAAAGTTTGCGCGAACGTTAGAACCCTATTAAATACAATGGACGCGAACGTTCGAAATCTAAAGTGCTAATTATAACGACTATTATGCATGTTATTGTCCTAAAAAGGGTTTGGGGACCCGGGTTCTGCCCCAGGGAACATTTATCAATGCAAAACTAAGTTTTAAAAACGGCAGTTTTTCGTGAGCAGTCATTTTAATGATGCATAAAGTGAAAAAAAAAAGTCAAATATTCCTTTAAATATCGTACCTGGGTGGAGTCTAAAGTATGCCTGTGAAGTGCCACGTGTTTCCTGTGTTTAGAACTGTCCCTGCACAAAATGACATTTCTAAAGGAAAAAAAGCCATTTAAAACTGCTTGCGGCTTTAATGTAATGTCTGGTCCCGGTAATATGGATGAAAATCTTTGATAAAAATGGCATGGCTACCCCATCACCCCCCCCCCCTACCCCAGCCCATTACCAGATTACCAGCCCCTTTGGGTCTTGTATGGATATTAACCACTTAACGACCGCCCACTGTATATATACGTCGGCAGAATGGCACGGACAGGCACAATCACGTACCTGTATGTGCCTGCATTCGTATGGGTGGGGGTTCCGATCGGACCCCCCTCCGGTACAGTGGACGTCGGGATCGCTCTGGGAGCGATCTGTGATGAGGGGGCGGCCATTGGTTTCTGGATCGCTCCCGGCGAATCAAATGCTTCCTCTGCCTGTGTAATGTAAACACAGGCAGAGAGGAAGCAGCAGGAAGTGATGTCATCTCTCCTGCGGTGCTCACATATACCGGAGCGCCGTGGAGAGAAGACACACAGGTTAGTGCACAAGCAGTACACTGACACCAGGACACATAGGCACATAAATCGCCCCCCAGACACCCCCAAATCCCCCCCAAGATCACCCCCCAGTCCCCAGTCACAGTGTCACTGATGGCAGTGATCATTTATTTACTGATCACTGCAATCAGTGACATTTGTAACTGTAAAAGTGTCAGGGCAGTTAGTGTTAGGTCCCTTAGGTCCAGGATAGCCCCCCAACCCACCCTAATAAAGGTTTAACCCCTTGATCGCCCCCCAGTTAACCCTTTCAGCCCCTAGCACCACTGTCACTAATCGATCCTTTTTCTGATTGGTGTATTAGTGTCGGTGATGCGCTAGGTAGTCAGTTATTTTTTTATGTTCGCCGCCAGGTTTTTATAGCGTCGGGTACCCCCATATATATTACCTAATAAAGGTTTAACCCCTTGATCACCCCCCAGGTAACCCTTTCACCCCCTATCACCAGTGTCACTAAGCGATCGTTTTTGTGTATTAGTGTCGGTGACGCGCTAGGTAGTCAGTTATTTTTTTATGTTCGCCGCCAGGTTTTTATAGCGTCGGGTACCCCCATATATATTACCTAATAAAGGTTTAACCCCTTGATCGCCACCCAGGTAACCCTTTCACCCCCTAGCACCACTGTCACTTATCGATCGTTTTTCTGATCGGTGTATTAGTGTCGGTGATGCGCTAGATAGTCAGTTATTTTTTTAGGTTCGCCGCCAGGTTTTTATAACGTCAGGTACCCCCATATATTATCTAATAAAGGTTTTAACCCCCTGATTGCCCCTAGTTAACCCTTTCACCAGTGATCATCGTATAAGTGTTACGGGTGACGCTGGTTAGTTAGTTTGCTTTTTATAGTGTCAGGGCACCCGCCGTATATAACCCAATAAAGGTTTAACCCCCTGATCGCCCAGCGGGTGATATCAATTAGGTTTTAGCGTCAGAGAGGGTCTGCATCGCCCCAGGCAGCGTCAGGTTAGTGCCAGTAATGCTAACACCCATACGCAAAGCATAAACCTCCCTTAGTGGTATAGTATTTGATCAGATCTATACTAGCGTCCCCAGCGGTTTAGGGTTCCCAAAAACGCAGTGTTAGCGGGATCAGCCCAGATACCTGCTAGCACCTGCGTTTTGCCCCTCCGTCCAGCCCAGGCCACCCAAGTGCAGTATCGATCAATCACTGTCACTTACAAAACACAACACACATAACCGCAGCGTTCACAGAGACAGGCCTGATCCCTGCGACTCCAGTGCTGTAGGAGGTGATTTCACCACCACAGTTAAAATAAAGAGCATATATGCCGAAGCATGGGGGCAGCAGGGGCGGAGGAGCGATTCTGCTCCTAATTCCGCGTACATACGGTCGAAATTCCGACGGAGGCTTGCCCGTGGAAAAGTCCGACCATGTGTACGCGGCATAACTTTTGCCGGAGGATGCACCCATGCTTCGGCATATATAAATGGTGCATGTATGCCCATCATTAGAAGTGGGTGAATGAAGGGAGGTATTCTAATGATGGGCATACCCACCGATCAATCTCTTTTTTTCGTTCAGCCAACAGGCTGCATGAAAAAAAAGATTACAATACATGTCCAACAAGGACCAGCAACGTACTGGTATGTTGCTGGATTTTGAATGGTTATACCATAATGATGCCTGTGGGTTTAGGTATCATCTTGGTATCATTCTTTTCAGCCAGTGGCCGTCTTTCATGTAAAAGCAATCCTAGCGGCTAATTAGCCTCTGGACTGCTTTTACAAGCAGTGGGAGGGAATGTCCCCCCCCGGATATAAAAAGCGCCATTGGGAAATTGGGAAAGCATTTTATCACACCGATCTTGGTGTGGTCAGATGCTTTGAGGGCAGAGGAAAGATCTAGGGTCTAATAGACCCCATTTAAAAAAAAAAGAGTACCTGTCACTACCTATTGCTATCATATGGGATATTTACATTCCCTTAGATAACAATAAAAAATAATAAAATAAAAAAATATGGAAGGAATAGTTTAAAAAAAAAAAAATGAAAATTAATAATAAAAAAAAAAGCACCCCTGTCCCGCCCTGCTCTTGCGCAAAGGCAAACGCAAGCGTCGGTCTGGCATCATATGTAAACAGCAATTGCACCATGCATGTGAGGTATCATGTGGTCAGATCGAGGGCAGTAATTTTAGCAGTAGACCTTCTCTGTAAATCTAATGTGGTAACCTGTAAAGGCTTTTAAAGGCTTTTAAAAATGTATGTAGTTTGTCGCCACTGCGCGTTTGTGCGAAATTTTAAAGCGTGTCATGTTTGGTATCCATGTACTCGGCCTAAGATCATCTTTTTTATTTCATCAAACATTTGGGCAATATAGTGTGTTTTAGTGCATTAAAATTAAGAAAAGTGTATTTTTTTCCCCAAAAAATGCGTTTGAAAAATCGCTGCGCAAATACTGTGTTGAAAAAAAAATGCAACACCCACCATTTTAATCTGTAGGGCCTTTGCTTTAAAAAAATATATAATGTTTAGGGGTTCAACGTAATTTTCTTGCAAACAAAAAAAATGTTTTCATGTAAACAAAAAGTGTCAGAAAGGGCTTGGTCTTCAAGTGGTTAGAAGAGTGGATGTAAGCTTTCTAATGTTGTGTATAAAATGCCAGGACAGTTCAAACCCCCCCCAAATGACCCCATTTTGGAAAGTAGACACCCCAAGCTATTTGCTGAGAGGCATGTCGAGTCCATGGAATATTTTATATGTTGACACAAGTTGCAGAAAAAAGACAATTCTTTTTTTTTTTTTTTTGCACAAAGTTGTCACTAAACGATATATTGCTCAAACATGCCATGGGCATATGTGGAATTACACCCCAAAATACATTGTGTTGCTTCTCCTGAGTACGGGGATACCACATGTGTGAGACTTTTTGGGAGCCTAGCCCCGTACAGGACCCCAAAACCCAAGCACCGCCTTCAGGGTTTCTAAGGGTGTAAATTTTGGATTTCACTCCTGACTGCCTATCACAGTTTCGGAGGCCATGGAATGCCCAAATGGCACAAAACCCCCCCAAATGACCCCATTTTGGAAAGTAGACACCCCAAGCTATTTGCTGAGAGGTATGGTGAGTATTTTGCAGATCTCACTTTTTGTCACAAAGTTTTGAAAATTGAAAAAAGAAAAAAAAATATATATATATTTTCTTTCTTCATTTTCAAAAACAAATGAGAGCTGTAAAATACTCACCATGCCTCTCAGCAAATAGCTTGGGGTGTCTACTTTCCAAAATGGGGTCATTTTGGGGGGGGTTTTGTGCTATTTTGGCATTTTATGGCCTTCGAAACTGTGATAGGTAGTGAGGAGTGAAATCAAAAATTTGCACACTTAGAAATCCTGAAGGCGGTGCTTGGTTTTCAGGGTCCCGTACGCGGCTAGGCTTCTAAAAAGTCCCACACATGTGGTATCCCCGTACTCAGGAGAAGCAGCAGAATGTATTTTGGGGTGCAATTCCACATATAACCATGGTATGTGTGAGCAATATATCATTTAGTGACAACTTTTTGTAATTGTTTTTTTTTGTCCTTATTCAATCACTTGGGCCAAAAAAAAAATTTCAATGGGCTCAACATGCCTCTCAGCAATTTCGTTGGGGTGTCTACTTTCCAAAATGGGGTCATTTGGGGGGGTTTAGTACTGCCCTGCCATTTTAGCACCTCAAGAAATGAGATAGGCAGTCATGATTTGAAAGCTGTGTAAATTCCAGAAAATGTACCCTAGTTTGTAGACCCTATAACTTTTGCGCAAACCAATAAATATACTCTTATTGACATTTTTTTACTAAAGACATGTGGCTGAATACATTTTGGCCTAAATGTATGACTAAAATTGAGTTTATTCGATTTTTCTTATAACAAAAAGTAGAAAATATCATTTTTTTTCAAAATTTTCGGTCTTTTTCCATTTATATCGCCAAAAAAAAATCGCAGAGGCAATCAAATACCATTAAAAGAAAGCTCTATTTGTGGGAAGAAAAGGACGTAAATTTCGTTTGGGTACAACATTGCATGTCTGCACAATTTCCAGTTAAATCAGCGCAGTGCCAAATTGTGAAAACACCTCTGGTCATTAAGCTGCGTAATGGTCCGGGGCTTAAGTGGTTAAGGGGAACCCCACACACAAAATAAACACAAGCTCTGAACAGCAGTATACAGGCGGTGCAAACAAGACAGGGACTGTAGGTTTGTTCTTAAGTAGAATCTGTTTGTAATTTTGAACAGGTACATTGTTTAAGTGTAGCTCCAGTCCAAAAAATCTATTTTTAAGCTTTTTGGAAAACATTGGGAAGGGTTATCACCCCTGTAACATTTGTTTTGCTGTCTGTGCCCCTGTTCAGAACATTTCACCTCACTTTCCATCCCAATGACAACTGTTTTTGAAAAGTGGGGTTTTTATTGAAACAAGGATTGGTGATAAAGCATCAGTAGAGAGGAGACACCTTTTTCCCATATTAACTCTTACAGGAGAGAATTTCCCTTCCTAGGGGTAGATTTCCTCTCACTTCCTGTTGTCTCCTTCCGTTTGCAAGTAGGAGTCGTTTGTAAGTTGGATGTTTGAAAGTAGGGGCCTGCCGTATATACTCTGCTGAAATTTGCCCCTTACATGTTGGTGTTGCCACAACACTGTGAGCCCTCACAGTTACTCTTGGTGGGCGCTGGAACACCCTGCTGTGTACTACTATATCAGGAATTGTATTTACATGCCATTGTTGAACAGTGGTAGGAAAAATTGGGCCTTTGGTGGTGGTGCTGGTGCCACAACACTGTAAGCCCTCACAGTTACTCTTGGTGGGCGCATGAATGGGCCCTGCTGTGAATTATTAGATCAAGAATTGTAATTGCATGACCCTGTTGAACAGGGGCAGAAAAATTTGGCCTTTGGTGGTGGTGGTGGTGGTGGTGGTGGTGGTGTTGCCACAACACTGTAAGCCCTCACAGTTACTCTTGGTGGGCGCAGGAATGGGCCCTGCTGTGAATTATTAGATCAATAATTGTAATTACATGCCCCTGTAGAACAGGGGCTGAAAAATTGGGCCTTAGCCACTGGTGCCACAACACTGCAACCCCTCACAGATCCTGTACTTGGAGCACAGCAATGAGCACTGTTGCAAAGTATTGCATCAAAAATTGTAATTACACGCCCCTGTTAAACAGGGGCTGAAAAATTGGGCCTTAGCCACTGGTGCCACAACACTGCAACCCCTCACAGATACTGTACTTGGAGCACAGCAATAAGCCCTGTTGCAAAGTATTGCATCAAAAATTGTAATTACACGCCCCTGTTAAATAGGGGCTGAAAAATTGGGCCTTAGGCACTGGTGCCACAACACTGCAACCCCTCACAGATACTGTACTTGGAGCACAGCAATGAGCCCTGTTGCAAAGTATTGTATCAAAAATTGTAATTACACGCCCCTGTTAAACAGGGGCTGAAAAATTGGGCCTTAGCCACTGGTGCCACAACACTGCAACCCCTCACAGATACTATACTTGGAGCACGGTAATGAGCCCTGTTGCAAAGGATTGCATAAAAAATTGTAATTACACGCCCCTGTTAAACAGGGGCCAAAAAATTGGGCCTCAGGCACTGGTGCTGGTGCCACGACACTGCAACCTCTCCCAGATACTCTAGTTGGAGTGCAGGAATGAGCCCTGCTGCAAAGCATCGCATAAAAAATTGTAATTACATCCCCCTGTTAAACAGGGGCTGAAAAATTGGGCCTTAGCCACTGGTTGCGGCACCCAGAAACAAAAATGTTCTTCCAAGCTATCATCATGAATCGGATCATTGAGGAGGAGGAGGATAGTCAGTCAACATAACAGGACAGTCACTCAGTATCAGCATCAGTCTTGAAGGGATGTGACATTTGAAAATAAATTATTCTGTTATATCAGCTTCAGGTGCTTGGTAGCTGGTGGTGATCCAAGACTGGTTGATCTTTATGAAGGTCAGTCGATCAACCGAGTCGGTGGACAGGCGCACCCTGTGATCCTTGACAAATCCTCCAGCAGCACTGAATGTGCGTTCCGAAAGAACGCTGGATGCAGGACAGGCCAGTAGCTCAATTGCATACTGTGCAAGCTCTGGCCAGTGATCCATCCTCAAGACCCAGTAAGCCAGAGGATTTTCGGTGGGAAAGGTGTCCAAGTCTGACCTTGCCCCTAGGTATTCCTGCACCATGTATATCAGACGCTGGCGATGGTTGCTGGAACCGATCATACCTTGGGGCTGCGGACTAAAGAATTGTCTGAACGCATCGGTCAGACCAGGGGCGGATCCAGAGTCTTTTCTCGGGAGGGGCACTGCCAAAAATGTTTTTTTTGTGGGAAATTTATCGGGGAAATGGTTGGTGTCGGCGCTTCAATCATCCCGGCACCATGGTTGTTATGGTCTCAGGATGATTGAAGCGCATTATTTCTATTATTGCATTGTAATATGAAATTAAATAGTTCAATGCAGAATCAGTGGGAGCCCCGAGTGTGTCACTTGCCACCGTGGTCTGCAATTAGTGGGAGCCCTGAGCGTGTCACTTGCCACACGTTGCGGATTGTCACTTGCCACGTCACCTGCCACATCTTGTGGATTGTCACTTGCCACACCTTGTGGATTGTCACTAGCCACACCTTGCGGATTGTCACTTGCCACGTCACCTGCCACACCTTGCTGATTGTCACTTGCCTGCCACCAGATGCAGATTGTCATTTGCCACGTCACCTGACACAATTTGCGGATTGTCACTTGCCACGTCGCCTGCCACACCTTGCAGATTGTCACTAACTTGCCTGTTAAGGTGTCGTTTTGGTTGTCTCTTGCTGTGTCCCAGACTCCCAGAGTCAGGCAGCAGAGAGATAATGTAATCTCTCTGCTGCCTGCACAGTTAGGGCGAAAGTCACTGCAGGAATGCAGGGCAGGCACGGGCGGTGAGAGATGATCTCATCTCTCTGCTCCCCCACCCGCGGCTAGCTGATTGGCCAGCTGCCACACTGAGCCTGCTCTCTCACTTTCACCTGCGCTGCCAACACACTGAGCAGCACGGTCTGCCCACGAACCGCGCCTCCCCCCTACAACAAACCGCTCCGCAAGTGGAGCCGCCCGCTTTCTTACCCGTCTGTGGAGCCGCACGCTATCTCACCTGCCCGCAGAGTGGCCTGATGTGACTCACTAACGTCACTCGTTGCTAGACGCCAAGCGGCCCAGGCGTTAGCAACGAGTGCAGGGAAGAGGCTCCACCCACCTCCTCCTCCGCTCCTGTCAGTGCGCCACGTAACTACATTAGACGAGTCTCTCTCTCAGCGCCGCTGATCGGCTGATGTGAGAAACTGAGAGAGAGACTCAGAGAGGCAGCGGCAGCCGCAGAGCAAGTACTGTATATACTCGAGTATAAGCCGACCCGAATATAGGCCGAGGCACCTAATTTTACCCCAAAAACTGGGAAAACTTATTGACTCAAGTATAAGCCTAGGGTGTCCATCTGCATGCCTCACTGTGCCTCACTTTGCCTCACTGTGCCCATGCCTCACTGTGCCCATGACTAGACTAATGTTTAACATGGGAGTCTATGGAAGTAGTGCCCGGCTTTGAAAAATCGGTTCTCCCCGGCCGTAGGTTTCCCAGACACCAAACTTTTTAAACTTATAGAGGAGACATGGGGCTACATGTGTGCCAAGTTTGGGGTCCAGAGGACCTACGACCGGCCAGTACCGGGTCCGCAAATTCACTGGAGAAATTACAGTTTAACATTGGAGTCTAAGGAAGGGGTGCCCGGTTTAAAAAAATAAGTGCTCCCCTGCCGTAGGTCTCCCAGACACCAAACTTTGCACACTTGTAGAGGAGACATGGAGCTACATGTGTGCCAAGTTTGGGGTCCAGAAGACCGGTACCGGGTCCCCAAAGTTCGAGAGATCAGGCGCAAAAAAAAAAACAGAGCAAGCAAGTGAGTGTGACAGATGGTCTCGGGGGGGCAATTGCCCTGTTGCCCCCCCTGGATCCGCCCCTGGGTCAGATGGCCACCTTCCCCACCGCTCCTTCTTTGACTGACTGAAGCCTCAGCAACTCGTTGTCCAGGACCAGGAGTTTGTAATCTCCCAGTCTCTGGGAACGCCTTGCACAGACCTTTATGCAAGGCCTCCCGGAGTTGTCTCATCCTCTGCTCCCTCTGCGACGGTAAGATAAGGTCCGCAACCTTACCCTTGTACCGTGGATCAAGGAGAGTGGCCAGCCAGTAATGGTCCCTCTCCTTGATCCGAAGAATACGAGGATTCTTCCGCAGACTTTGCAGGATCAGGGAGGCCATGCAGCGTAGGTTAGCTGAGGCATTCGGTCTGGAGTCCTCTGGGTCACTAAGGACGACATGATCCGCAGCCACCTCCTCCCAGCCACGTACAAGTCCACGTGTTTCTTGGGACTGTAAATCATCCCTAAAAGACTGCTGCTGTTGATGCTGAGTGCCAGGCTCCAATTCCATGCTGACACAATCCTCCTCCTCCTCGTCCTCTTCCTGTGGGATGGGTGGGACAGAAGGAACACTGTCTGGGTAAAGGGGGCCTTGAGAGGCAAGGAAGTCCTCCTCTTCCTGCCTCTGTTCTGCCTCAAGTGCCCTGTCCATTATTCCACGCAGCGTATGCTCCAACAGGTGGACAAGAGGTACAGTGTCACTGATGCATGCACTGTCACTGCTCTGGACATCCTCGTGGCCTCCTCAAATGGTGCCAGGACAGTGCATGCATCCCTGATCATGCCCCACTGGCGTGGTGAAAAAAACCTGAGCTCCCCTGACCCTGTCCTGGTGCCATAGTCGCACAGGTACTCATTGATGGCCCTCTGCTGCGTGTGCAGCCGCTGCAGCATGGCCAACGTTGAGTTCCACCTGGTGGGCATGTCACATATAAGGCGGTTCTTTGGCAGGTTCAACTCCTTTTGCAGCTCAGCCAGCCGAGCACTGGCATTATATGATCTGCGGAAATGCACACAGACTTTCCTGGCCTGCCTCAGGACATCCTGTAAGCCCGGGTACCTGCCCAAGAACCGCTGCACCACCAGGTTAAGGACGTGAGCCACACAGGGCACATGGGCCAGTTGTCCCTGTCGGAGGGCGGAGAGGAGGTTGGTGCCATTGTCACAAACCACCATTCCTGCCTTAAGCTGGCGTGGCGTCAACCACCTCTCAGCCTGCCCCTGCAGAGCTGACAGAACCTCTGCCCCAGTGTGGCTCCTGTCCCCCAAACACACCAGCGCAAGCACGGCATGGCATCTTTTTGCCTGCATACTTGCGTAGCCCCTTGAACGCCTACGGAGCACCGCTGGTTCCGAGAACAAAGCACAGGAAGAGGCCATGGAGGAAGAAGAAGAGGAGGGGTGGAGGAGAGAGGTGTGTCACAACCAGTAGTAGCATTTTGGAGGCATAGCGGCGGAACAACCTCCAACACTACTGCACCTTGTTCTGCATCCTTCCCAGCTGCCAAAAGAGTGACCCAATGGGCCGTGAAAGAAAGGTAACGTCCCTGTCCATGCCTGCTGGACCATGAGTCAGCGGTAATATGCACCTTACCGCTGACCACACTGTCCAGCGAGGCATGGACATTGCCTTTCACATGGCGGTAGAGAGCGGAATCGCCTTCCGTGAGAAAAAGTGGCATTTGGGAACCTGCCACTGAGAAACCGCACATTGCACAAACTCACGGAAGGGGGCCGAGTCTACCAACTGAAAAGGCAGCAGTTGAAGTGCTAGCAATTTAGCCAAGCTAGCATTCAACCGCTGGGCATGTGGATGGCTGGGAGTGAACTTCTTTTGACGGTCCAGCAGCTGGGGCAGGGAAATTTGCCTGCTAGAATCGGACGTCGGTGTACTGCTAGCAGAGTGCCCGCAAGTACTTGGCTGTGACACACCTAATTCTACACCTTCATTCCTCTCAGTGCAGGTTTCAGAGAGGACTGAAGGTATAGTGGGGTTGGAGATCCCAGCTGATGCGGAGCAAGGAGAGGTCCGCTTTGTTCTTTGGTGTGGGTCTTTAAGGTAGGCTTGCCAACGAGCTGCATGGCAGGTCAACATATGTCTGGTCAAGCATGTGGTGCCCAATCGGCTGATTTTTTAGCCACGCGAGATACCCTTGAAACATATGTTGCAAACAGCAGCGGTGCGATCTGATGCACTCGACTCAAAAAAGGCCCACACCAAAGAACTTTTGGAATAACGGGCAGAGGCAGCGCCCTGCACAGGCGGAGCTCTGCGGTGTGATTCAGTCGGTGTGCTGCCCTTACGCTGGCCCCCGGAGGGCATCCTGCCTCATTGGAGATGTGCCTCCTCCTCATCCTCCTCCTCCTCCTCCTCTCTCCTATTAGGCACCCACGTGGAGTCAGTGACCTCATCATCCCCTCCCTTCTCATCACTGGAACCAATCTGGCAGTATGCTGCAGCTGCTGGAACATGACTGCCAGATTGGTGTCCTTCTTGAGCATCCCCTCTCTCTGCTCTCACGCTACTGCCTTCCTCTAGCTAGGTATCATCTTCAGACCCTTCGAAACGCTGGGCATCCTCCTGGAGCATGTACCCAACACTGTGCTCAAACAGTTCGGGGGACTCCTCAGGAGGACACGGTGGGTCTAGGGAAGGAGTGACTGATGATGACATTGAGGACGCATTGGCAGCTGCTTTGCCAGTACCCTGAGCCTGGGTGAGAGAGGATGAGGAGGATGAGGAGGGCTTGGTCATCCACTCTACCAAGTCTTTGGCATGATGCGGCTCAACACGTCCAGCTGCCGAAAATAAGGACAAGCGTGTCCCATGGCCACGTGCTGATGACGATGCACCGCGTCCACGACCAGCACTGTTGTCTCTAGACACAGAGCCTGCTTGCCCTCTTTTATTGGCTCCTGACTGTCTGCCTCTCCTTGTTTGCCTTCCAGACATTCTAAAGGCCTGCAGGGAGATGGGAAAACCAGCAATAAGGGGTAGCTTCAGGTGTATATTTTGCAAGAAGCACACTACGCCTGCTGTAAGTGCTGCAGATGCCTGCCTGTGTTACACAACAGGAAAACACAGCAATAAGGGCTAGCTTCTGGTGTATATTTTGCAAGAAGCACACTACGCCCGCTGTAAGTGCTGCCGATGCCTGTTAGTGTAACACAAAAGAAAAAAAACTACGAGCAATAAGGGGTAGCTTCAGATGTATAATGTGCAGGAGGCACACTACGCCCGCTTTAATTGCTGCAGATGCCTGCCTGTGTTACACAACAGGAAAACACAGCAATAAGGTCTAGCTTCAGGTGTATATTTTGCAGGAGGCACACTACGCCTGCTGTAAGTGCTGCAGATGCCTGCCTGTGTTACACAACAATAAAACACAGCAATAAGGGCTAGCTCAGGTGTATATTTTGCAGGAAGCACACTACGCCTGCTTTAAGTGCTGCAGATGCCTGCCTGTGTTACACAACAGGAAAAAACAGCAATAAGGCCTAGCTTCAGGTGTATATTTTGCAGGAGGCACATTACGCCTGCTGTAAGTGCTGCAGATGCCTGCCTGTGTTACACAACAGGAAAACACAGCAATAAGGGCTAGCTTCAGGTGTATAATATTTTGCAGGAAGCACACTACACCTGCTATAACTGCTGCAGATGCCTGCCTGTGTTACACAACAGGAAAACACAGCAATAAGGCCTAGCTTCAGGTGTATATTTTGCAAGAAGCACACTACGCCCGCTGTAAGTGCTGCAGATGCCTGTTAGTGTAACACAAAAGAAAAAAACTACGAGCAATAAGGGGTAGCTTCAGGTGTATAATATTTTGCAGGAGGCACACTACGCCTGCTGTAAGTGCTGCAGATGCCTGCCTGTGTTACACAACAGGAAAACACAGCAATAAGGCCTAGCTTCAGGTGCATATTTTGCAAGAAGCACACTACGCCCGCTGTAAGTGCTGCAGATGCCTGTTAGTGTAACACAAAAGAAAAAAACTACAAGCAATAAGGGATAGCTTCAGGTGTATAATGTGCAGGAGGCACACTACACCCACTGTAAGTGCTGCAGATGCCTGCCTGTGTTACACAACAGGAAAACACAGCAATAAGGCCTAGCTTCAGGTGTATATTTTGCAAGAAGCACACTACGCCCGCTGTAAGTGCTGCAGATGCCTGCCTGTGTTACACAACAGGAAAACACAGCAATAAGGGCTAGCTTCAGGTGTATATTTTGCAAGAAGCACACTACGCCCGCTGTAAGTGCTGCAGATGCCTGTCTGTGTTACACAACAGGAAAACACAGCAATAAGGGCTAGCTTCTGGTGTATATTTTGCAAGAAGCACACTACACCCGCTGTAAGTGCTGCAGATGCCTGTTAGTGTAACACAAAAGAAAAAAACTACAAGCAATAAGGGATAGCTTCAGTTGTATAATGTGCAGGAGGCACACTACGCCCGCTGTAAGTGCTGCAGATGCTTGCCTGTGTTTCACAACAGGAAAACACAGCAATAAGGGCTAGCTTCAGGTGTATATTTTGCAAGAAGCACACTACGCCCGCTATAAGTGCTGCAGATGCCTGCCTGTGTTACACAACAGGAAAACACAGCAATAAGGGCTAGCTTCAGGTGTATATTTTGCAAGAAGCACACTATGCCCGCTGTAAGTGCTGCAGATGCCTGCCTGTGTTACACAACAGGAAAACACAGCAATAAGGGCTAGCTTCAGGTGTATATTTTGCAAGAAGCACACTACGCCCGCTGTAAGTGCTGCAGATGCCTACCTGTGTTACACAACAGGAAAACACAGCAATAAGGGCTAGCTTGAGGTGTATATTTTGCAAGAAGCACACTATGCCCGCTGTAAGTGCTGCAGATGCCTGCCTGTGTTACACAACAGGAAAACACAGCAATAAGGGCTAGCTTCAGGTGTATACTGTGCAGGAGGCTTAGAAAAAATGACACTGACACTGTCCCCTGCCTATCCTTCTCTCTCCCTGCACACAAGGTTTAGCAAAGAATATCACTGACACTGTCCCTATCCTTCTCTCTCCTTGCACACAAGTTAAATGAAAAATATAGCACTGACACTGTCCCTGCCTATCCTTCTCTCTACCTGAACCGGAAAACACTACACAAGGCCGCCGCGCTGGCGGCCTTTTATAGTGTGGGGCGTGTACTAAATCCCCCTGAGCTATAATTGGCCACAGGCATCCTGCCTGTGGCCAATTATGGCTCTCCTCGCTGCGCTGTGATTGCGGGGTCACAGTGCATGCTTGGCCAATCACAGCGCCCGGGATTGCACTGCGATGGCGCAGTGTATTGTGGGCCGTTCGCGTCACTCGAATTTGGCGCGAACGGCCCAAATCGTTTGATCTTCGTCTAACGATCGAACAGCCAATGTTCGAGTCGAACGTATGTTCGACTCGAACATGAAGCTCATCCCTAGTTCTGAGGATGAAAGTTCACCGTCAGAGGACAGGGAACAGGTGCAGTCTAACGAGGCAGAGGTATCAGAAGCCTCACAAGTTCTGGAGTTGCAGCTGCAGTCTTTTTCAGAGATTCATACTGCGTTTAACTTATTGGGGTTTTAAAAAAAATTCCCATAGGTTGCTTGTACCTTCCCACTCCATCCATTAATGCAACAGTTTATTTCTGCTGGTTGGGCACCCACATAAACTGTTTTTTCTCCTCCTACAAACTCTAGCTGAGGAGTATAGGTTGCTAGAAAAACCTCCTCATCCTGGTGCTGGCTTCAGGCTAGCCAAACACACAACTGCTGGGATGTACAGTTGCTGGTGCACATTGCTAACACACAACAGCTATATCGCATGATTGCAGAAACGCACATCTGCAGAGGATAACTTCCTCTTTACCAGTTGTTGTGGAATTTCTAGGCTGTTTGCAGAGCACACAGCCTATAATTCCTGTGCTATCTAAGCACACATCAGATTTCATCTTTTTGCAATAATGCTATCTTTAGCCTAAGTTTGCTAAGATCCACTCACCGTTCATTCCCATTCATCCCAAGAAGGCAGCACCACAAAAGCTATGTTCTCATTTCAGCATACCAGCATAGACTGACTAGCCGACGCCTAATCATAGGCTTTTATTAAACTCAAAAGATCTCAGACAGGAGGTGATTGGCTGCAGCAAGCAATCACCTCCCCCCATGGGCGGGGACATCACAGGCTGTCCCTACCATACAAGGAAAATGGCAATACCTGGACATTCCTTCCAACAGGAGATGCCATACATGAATACAATAACGTAGGATGGCTAAAGTTACCGTTGATAGGAATTCTTATTCTGCGCTATTCCATAGAATAACGCATATTAAGATTATACTATTATTGAATGGGGGAGGGAGGCTATCTGCAGACGCACGCTACGAATCCCAATCAATGTTGATCAGACACAGCAGAGACAAGAGCGCGCATCCGCCTATAATTAATGATGTCGTTGCAGAGTGAGCATATCCCCTCCCTAACGATCATCCGTGCTAATGCTCAGAGGGCCCCCGTCGGTGGACATATCCACACCCTGCAAACATCACACTCCAACCTCAAGACGTTTTCCCCTATCAGACGGGATTCAACCAGCCTCAGACTACCCCAATCAGCTCTTTTAGAGCGGGTTGCGGAAGTACTAACACTGGGTGACACTATGACAATACATATTAAATACATCTCCATAAAAATCTCCACAACAGTCCTCCCTTTTTTGTCATATGCACCCCATGTGTCCATCGATGAGAGTTGATCTGCTTCTTACACCTGTAAATGAATCAGTCCTTAGTCCATAAAAAGGAAAACACGGCTTGACATGTAGACTCTACTCTTCAGGGGCATGACTTATAAAGGAGGAAACGACATGGTGAGCTGTAGTAATCGCTGATCGGTCTGTGATCCTCTGTGTCTTGTATGTGGGTCCGGCTTCGGGGCGTCTCATCAAGGAAACTCTGGTCACGCGTCAAATCAGGCAACAGGAGCACCTCGTCACGACATAGAAAGAATAGAAATAAAACGACATGAGTATATATATTCCCACTTCCTTTAATTACGATCCGCTGTAAAATAAAAATTAGATCCCCAAAGATTCCCAGACCCTTAAAATAGACTCCCAACCTTCACTTAGCTACAGCTCTGGCTTCAACAATTACATGAAGAACCCTATCCTTAACGGATGAGAATTGTTCAATCGTATCCCAAGCTCGAGCCCCCCCACCTTATACATCCAGGACCCCATGCCCAGACCTGGTCGGGGTTGGTGAACAAATCCCTTCTAGCTGTCCCTGCCATTCTTAATTTCCTGCGCCATCAGATCCTCGCGATCGGCCAAGAGATAAGGTGCTGGGACAGCTTCACCATCACGCATGAACCTCTTGCTTTGGGGGAATTACCTTTATAAGCTGCAGATCCACATAAACACCAAACTAAAGTTCAAACACACTTGTGGCCTACCTAGATACCCAAACCGACAAGAGGCAGAGCCATTAAAACTAAAACCAATTTTACCCTCTAAAAATGCATCGTTAGATTCCATTGACAAGTGTCTGTTTGGAGTCTTCACCAGTTTGTCAGAACTCCTCATACCCATAATAACATCATAAATGGCATGTACCGCTGTCATCGCTGGGGACTAAAACTTGGTGAAGACTCAGAACAGACCATCGGTCCTGTTCGCTTTCTGAGCTAGTCAGGACATACACTTTAAATAATAACTTGGGATGCTTTTCATCGTTACCCTTGCTAAAATTTACTAAACAACAAAAATATAAATAAACAAAGATACTCCTCATTCTTTGGTGTGGTTGAGCCGCTTCTTGCAGTGGCTGGCGTGGTCTCATCCCTCAAGCTTCTTTACAATGACCCAGTCACCTGGTTGGAAAGAATGTAAACTGATTATTAAGTCAGGGTCCAGGAGGGACTCGTGAAAACCTTTTGGTGGACATTTTGAAGTTCATGTCACAACGATCGCACCTCCCCCATCAGCCGAGAATATAAGTGACAGCTAATGAGGAGAGTACGACTATGGTTTTGATTGACCTCCAAACAACCCTCATATGACAATAACCCAGACATCGGGACTGTGGTCACTGCATAACCTGTGCGTGGCTTGCAATACCTGGAACCATTGACAAGGTTCTTAGCCTCTGGGATGGGAACCTACTTCACCAGACTGCTGCTTGCCGATTCAAATTCTATCAAAGAAAGACAGTCTTGGCACAAACTTGGTTAGAATTACAGAGGTTATTATTAGTTTGAAAAAAAACTGTCACTCTTACATTTATCACTTCTCCCCCCTTTTCTTCCTCATTACAGACTGAAGGAAGAAATGTGTGGTGCAGGAAAAAAGAAACAATGAAATAGCCTATGATACTTTTACCTCCCTTAGACTCGTATTTATCCATATGTACCGCTGTCTACATACACCTGTTCTTTGTGTACCAACTCCTTGGACCTGAAAAATACTTATAAGCAAAATCATTACTCTATCCTTCATATTTAAGCTGCAAAGAATGGAAAATAATAATGACATTCCTGTACATTGGTAAATTGTCAATGACATTCTTTCAAAACTGATTCAAACAAAACCCTCTGTAACCCTTACTTTTCCCGTTCCTACAAAAATACAACAGCCGCGACGCATCGGAGGATTGCCGCGGTAAGTTCGAACATATTCACATTACTACATATAAACATTCCGATACAAATGTGGGGGAAATACTTCATAGTTTCCAAAACCAAAAATGAAAAAACAAAAAGCCAGAATTCTCCCTTCACTCTTTCAGCAATAGAAAAAAATACAATGGGACAACCATGAGAGCAGCTCGAGAACCTTCCATGTACAAGCCATACAAAGTTCAAACAAACGGGCATGAGCCACCGTTCCTTATCATTACAGATTTCTGAAGCCGCAGCTCAACTACATCCACTCCAGAGGGATACCCAAAATAGTATCCTTGGACCACATATGTTAATCTTTTTGGGGTTCAAAGGCCTTTGCCCCAAAACTAGGCTTTGTGCACTGTGTGACCGTCTGACTATGGAAAGCCTCCATTCCTTCCCTTTGCACAGACCTCCTTGTGTCCATGGCGATTCGAATCGGCTTATCGTCTTAAACCTGCGTCCAGGTTAAACCGTTGCACCCATTTTCGGAGATCACCGCCCGGTGTCTTCTTATACAGTGAATTGAAGAACTACAACCACTATATGGTCAAGTCCTCCAACTAGAAACCCTAACCGAGGCGCCAACTCTATGGCTTGTTGTCCCAACACTTTTGGAACTACAGCAACAACCACAGATCAACCCCCGAATTAGGCCTCTACCCCTCACAGTGCATGCATACACAAGCATTTTCCGCTATACACCCATACACTGCGTTGTCAGACTAAACCTCACAGAACACTTACGCCAGTTTACCACCTGCAGAACAATGTGGCTTCTCTCTGTATCTAGATGATAAAACAATGGTGATGCCCCCCCTGTTTTGCTTTCTACCCAAAACTGTATTACAGTACAAAACTTCACAAAACTGGAACAAAATATAAAACACCTTTAAATGCAAAAATGTTTTTCTATTTTCCTTGCAAACACAAATCTCATTGCTCACCTTTAAAAACCCCAAGCTCCTCCCACCAACTTTCTGCTGATATATAAATGCTGAAAAGAAACTTCCGGTTATGCTCAGCTACTTAAAAAAAAAAATGGTTTATTTACATATCAATTGTTCAGGAAGAGGGAGGGGGAGGGGAGGCCTTAGAATCGCCTTGTCTATCAAGACTTCAAAAAAAAATCCATGGCTACACATCATATATATTTCAACCATTTAAAACCTTGTCAAGGAAATGATGGAGTAAACCCCCCTTTGCAAATGGGAGGGAATCCCCCCTGACCCACATTCCCTGGAAGTCAAACCATAAGTTGACACTCAAATACAAAACTCCTGCAAAAAGATGGCTATACAGTACAAGTTCCAAAAAATGAATTGCTCTCTGGGAAACTCCCAAATATTTAAACATAAAAACACATCATTGTACAAAAACTCTGTTAGTCTTACAATCTATCAAAATTCAGTGTAAAGTGAAGTTTTTCCTAAAACCAAAATCCAATGCAAAAAAAAACGCCGCGCATATACTGCAAAGTCAGCTGACCCTGCAATAGCTTACATTCACCTAAATGAAAACAGAGAAACCTTCCTCCTAACACCATCTGCATGGAGTTTGCATGTTGTCCCTGTCTCTGCGTTGGCCTCCTCCCACACTCCAACTGCTGGTAGGTCAGCCAGATCCCATCCATAAATAGGCCCCAGCATGTGCGTGTGTCCGCAAGCGCGTCGTGGCCCCTCGGGGTAAGACCGCGCTATTTCAAGATACCACTCTACTCAACTCAAAAGGCGATGCTTAGAAAAACAATTTAAACCAGCGAATTCATTAAACAAAAACCAGTCTCTCAGTATGTCACCCTGGTGTCTCACTACTCTTCCCAGCAGTGCACAGGTCAAACTGTAAACGCATAAAACATAAGAAAACTGCGCCGATCAACAAATGCCAATACAGCATATTCAGGAGCCGTGTTTGCTAAACTGGAACTTCCTATCTCAAACTGTAAACGTCTCTCAAAATGGCCGACAAGCCAGGACAGCAAAATGGTGGATGAAAACCGCACACCTCATGGACAAAAATGGCGCCATTAACGCATGCAATTTTTCCCGCCAAAACCAGCATGGGACGTCACAATTAACACCACATTGGTTCCCCTACACAAAGAAAAACACAAATGGCCTCTACCAGGTTCCAACGCAGAAAAGATCGCACTATATTCACACCAAACATCAAAATCTGCCCCAAAGGCTGAGAAATTCCACCAGCGAAATAGCAGACGAATTCCACATGGTATAGTGCCCAAAAGAAAGGTGGCTGCACCTTCCCTTATAGGATACCCACAGGCTAAGGAAAAACTGTGCCTCAAAATGGCAGACAAACCTGCAAGGCTAACAAAAACCAAGAATGGCGCCATTACTTTTTCCTGCCAAAACCAGGATCTCTTCACTAGAGAACCAAAAATGCTTTTCTCCACAAAGACAGACTACACAATTGAAACTTTTCCAAATTATCATCAAAATCCACTGAAAAAGGTGTCACCTACACTCTACAAGGACCACATGTACACTTACAAACTTAGCCTCCCTTTTGCCAACTAAACAGCACATTCAATAAATGTTAGTTACATGAACAATATTAAAAACATATTAATTTCTCTAAGTCCATATACTCTAAGATATTCACCACTTTTCACTACCGAAAGTTCACACACAGTGGCCTCAGCTTCCATAACAAGCCATTGCAGAGACATACTATGTCTGCCTTCTAGCAATGCCTGGCCACTTGGATATGCGGCGGGAACTTTCAACTCAAAAACCAAACACTTTTGTTAAAATATTTTTACACTTATGGGGACATGTGTCTTTGTCCCCTACAAAAATCACAATCTAACCATTTCTATTTTTCATAGAAATCACAAACACTACACATACAGTATATTGTTGTCCTACATGTCTGCTCAGAGTGTCTTTCCCTCAGAGCAAAGCCCCAGCAACACAAAACAGTGGGCAAGCCCTTCCCCCATTCAAGCACATGGCAGCCAAACAATCTACTTACAAACTTCTCAGTGCACTAAATACCACAGCTATACCTTCATTTCATACACAATATACAGTTTCCATCAGCATTCACACAGGCACAAACACTACACACAACTTTGTTCTGAAAATTGGAAAGTCAATAGATACACAACTTTCAAACATGTTGGCAGTGATAGCCATGTTGCCTGCCCCTCCCCCGCTAAACCTCATGGGGGCAGCCATTTTCAGCTTCTCTCACACAAACATCCAGGCACACCCAGGCATACCCACACAGGCACACACAATCAAATTCACAGGCATACGATCCATGACAAAATCACACACACATCTCTCGTACTGCAAACAGCATTATTTCAAAAAGACAAAAAAATTTGTTCTTTTATAAAGTAGAGCCCCACACATTGGAACGTAGATGCACTCTCCCCCCCCCCCCATCTCGATCCGATGTCCAAAGGGACTCCATCTATTCCCAAAGGTCCTGGCCCGCCATACTGTTGTGGAATTTCTAGGCTGTTTGCAGAGCACACAGCCTATAATTCCTGTGCTATCTAAGCACACATCAGATTTCATCTTTTTGCAATAATGCTATCTTTAGCCTAAGTTTGCTAAGATCCACTCACCGTTCATTCCCATTCATCCCAAGAAGGCAGCACCACAAAAGCTATGTTCTCATTTCAGCATACCAGCATAGACTGACTAGCCGACGCCTAATCATAGGCTTTTATTAAACTCAAAAGATCTCAGACAGGAGGTGATTGGCTGCAGCAAGCAATCACCTCCCCCCATCACAGGCTGTCCCTACCATACAAGGAAAATGGCAATACCTGGACATTCCTTCCAACAGGAGATGCCATACATGAATACAATAACGTAGGATGGCTAAAGTTACCGTTGATAGGAATTCTTATTCTGCGCTATTCCATAGAATAACGCATATTAAGATTATACTATTATTGAATGGGGGAGGGAGGCTATCTGCAGACGCACGCTACGAATCCCAATCAATGTTGATCAGACACAGCAGAGACAAGAGCGCGCATCCGCCTATAACCAATGATGTCGTTGCAGAGTGAGCATATCCCCTCCCTAACGAGCGTCCGTGCTAATGCACAGAGGGCCCCCGTCGGTGGACATATCCGCACCCTGCAAACATCACACTCCAACCTCAAGACGTTTTCCCCTATCAGACGGGATTCAACCAGCCTCAGACTACCCCAATCAGCTCTTTTAGAGCAGGTTGCGGAAGTACTAACACTGGGTGACACTATGACAATACATATTAAATACATCTCCATAAAAATCTCCACAACACAGTCCACATGTTTGCATAAAATACATGAGTTTGGAATGTACAAAATGCATGTGGGGTAAAAGCAAGTAACAGAACATGTTTATTGTTGATCACATAAAGAATACATTTTTCTGTTTGTATGGGTTTACATGTTTTTTACACAGTCGCTTGAGGATGCTTGGTCACATTAAAGTGCTTAAGTCGCACGGCTTGTTTGCACACACAAGCCTAAAATCGCATAAAAATGTTTGATTGCATAAAGATGCTGGATCACACAAGGTTGCCTGATCACACAAGTGCTTGATTACCTAAGGATACTTGGTCACACAGAGAGGCTTGTTTTCACAGAAATGCCTAAAATCTCATAAAAATGCTTGATTGCATAAAAATGCTGGATCACACAAGGTTGCCTGATCACACGAGTCCTTGATTACCCAAGGATACTTGGTCACACAGAGAGGCTTGTTTTCACAGAAATGCCTAAAGTCGCATAAAACTGCTTGATTGCATAAAGATGCTGGATCACAAAAGGTTGCCTGATCACACGAGTCCTTGATTACCCAAGGATACTTGGTCACACAGAGAGGCTCATTTTCATAGAAATGCCTAACATCCCATAAAAATGCTTGATTGCATAAAGATGCTGGATCGCACAGGGGTGCTTGATCACACAAGAGTCCTTGGTCACACAAGTGTACTTGTCCGCACAGTAGTACTTAAAATGCATGAAATGTTTAAACGCATAAAAATCCTGAATCGCATAAGGATGCATGATCGCCTAAAGTTGCATCTTCGCCTAGATTTTGCATGGTTGCATAATGAGGCATGATAATTTAAGTTTCCTTAATTATACAGGATTCCTTGTGTTCACATAAAAATACGTGTCTGCATGGGTACATGTTGCGCAATGTTGCATAACACCTTCATAAACGCATGCTTGCTTGCAAGATGCCCGTTCCATAGCACACGTACTATATGTATGCGTGTATACAGCGCACACTTTTTTATGTTTTGCCTATAACATATTTGTATGGCCTCGTACACACGACCGGTTTTCCCTTTGTGTGTATGGTTTCTCGTCGAGAACCTGCTCTCTATTTTCTCGTCAGGATTCTCGTTTTTCTCGTCGGGATTCTCGTCGGTCTGTTTCCCGACGAGAAAACCGGTCGTGTGTATGCTTTTCCGAGTCTTAAAAAAAACGCGCATGCTCAGAATCAAGTATGAGACGGGAGCGCTCCTTCTGGTAAAACTATCATTCGTAATGGAGATAGCACATTCGTGACGCTCTAAATTATTGCATCGTTTAAATGATGCGCATTTAAATCTTCTTTAGAATGGTACAATAATGAAAAATAATGAACTTGTTCTGACTAACTTTTTGAAACATTTTTCATGCTGATCTCATGTAGATTTTTTGTATTATATATAGAGCAAGATCTCCTTAATATTTTTTTTATTTAGTTATTTATTTATTTTTAAATTTGAATACAGATCTTCATTTTAAATTATTATTTAATTTCTAGTGATCTCCATCTAATTTTGGTGTGTCAAGTTTACCAAATTAATATTATTATCTTGTATTTTTTGACCTTCAAGGAGATTGTTTTGTGTTATCTGACCCTTTTATTTTATTGTTTTGTAGAAATGTATCTGCCTACTCCAAAGCTAATTGTTTTATTTTTATAAAAAAGCATATGCAAGTATTAACTGTAAACAAAAAATTCATTTATTATGGTATATAATTTCAAAAAATAAAGGCAGCGCTGGAGAACCTGCTGCCATTTGTGCATCCATGGGACCCCAGAGCACACATCAACCCTGTGTGGACAATAAAATTGTGACCTTGAGAAGCACATCAATTGTGAGCACAATCTGGTCCTAAACTCCTAGAGGTCAGGAACAGCAGCAGGTGAGATACATGTCCCAAGTCTGTGGTACTACAACAGGCTGCCTTTTTCAGACCACATTGAAGCAAGGCCATCACTTCCTGGTCTTCTTGGCAGCCTTCTCTGCAGCCTTCCTTCTGCGTGTGGCTGGAGGCTGTGCCACTGGAGGTGTACTCGTGTCAGGAGGAGAAGGAGGTGGAGGAGAAGGGGTGGAGGAGAAGAAGAAGGAGGTGGAGGAGGAGGAGGAGGTTGAGGTTCTGAAAGCTGGGCGACCTCACATATGGCCATATTGGGGGTAATTCTCCCCCATCACCCCCTTGTTTAGTAAGTTGAGCAGCAGGGGCTCACATAGGAGGCGTTGTTCCATGCTCTTTGATTTAATTTTTGCCCCAACTAGGCCGGCATAGGCCTCTTCGGTGGTTGTTGGCTCCTGGAGGGAGGCATGTGCCTCTCTTTTTAGGGCCATTGCTGCCTGGCTGGTGCTCCTCTCCCTCCTGGTCCTTCTTGTAAGGCGGATGGGAGGCACCTGCGATCTGGTCCTGCTACTTGGCCCGGCCACTTCCTGTGTGCCACTGGGCCCTGCCTCCTCCTGTCTCACAGTGGGCCCTGCCTCCTCCTGTCTGACAGTGGGCCCTGCCTCCTCCTGCCTGACACTTTCCAGCCTCTCATCCTGGTTGATGTCATCCTGTGTATGAAAAAGGGACATAGTTTGAGTTTTTGGTTCATCAATCACACACAATTTTCAGCTCATGACTGTTGCAAATTGAATGTAAATAAATTTAAAAGACTACCATTATGACCCCAGCAGATTTCATTCTTCTCCCAAACTTTTTGGGCCACTACTGTCTATTGATATGTAAAACACTTTTTCCTCAAACTTTCCATATTAACATATTTTTTCCAGCATTAATTTTATCACAATAAATGTTTAGAAAATACTATACCTGGCTCCAGATGTCCAAATCCGGTTCTTCCAGGATGGCTGCCTCCTCTTGCTCCAGAGAAGGCTCAGGTTGGCTGCAGGGAAGTCTGGGGGGAAGACTGGACAGTGATGGCCTTGCCTCAATGTGGTCATCCAGAAAGGACATCCTGCTGTAGTACCACAAAATCGGGACATATACATCCGCTGCTGCTGCTCCTGACCTCTGAGAAGCCAGGACCTTAAAGCGCTCAGTCCTGTATGTGCGTCTCATGCTCCCAATTTTACTGTCCACCTGTTGGATGGTTGCTGTGGGTATCCTGGTCTGCACGAATGGGAGCAGGGTCTCCAGCGCTGCTGCCCTTACCCCTCTTTTCCTATGTATGGGGTTTTTGGTCTCCCACAGAGCGGGCAGCTCCCTTACCCGATCAATAAATTCCCCAAGAAAATCTTTATCTAAAAAAGCATTCATTTTGTCTACAAGACAAAACACAAGACAAAATTTGTAATTCATTCAGTCTAAACTCAAGTAAATCTTTATCCCCATATATATCCTCAAACAATCTCTATGCAGTATATGCCACCGATTTCACAAAGTATAAAAATCATACCTTCGGTCTTACGTTTGTCACTTTTCCTCCTCTCTTCGCACACAGAACGTAGCAACGTCACATGTGTGTTTGCTTTATATACACTACGCATGCGTGAAACTCCGCACACGTCGCCCGCCCATGATGTTCACATTATCGACTTTTCCCCGCCCCTTCTCTTTCAGCGCGCAGACAATATGGCGGAGTCACAGCAGGTGTCTGGTAATTCATCTAATAACGATGAGACAAGCCCGGAGCGTGAAACGTCACGATCAAGGAGGAGATTCAAGGCATCTAATATGTCCTTCACGGAGATGGCGGAGATGGTGGACATATTGAGAAAGTCAGATTATGATGGCAAGCATGGGCCGTATACCCACCCTAATCTAAGGAAGGCCAAAATTATGAAGAAAGTAGTGAAAAGTCCGAAAAAGAATTTCGGGGTACGACGATCAAAGGAGCAGCTTAGAAAGAAGTGGTCTGAACTGAAACTGAGGGAGCCGGAGCAGTTAAGGAGTATTAAGGGAATGCTAGAAAAAAGTAAGTACTTCTCCTGTGTTCCTATTATTGTATTTCATAACTTGCATGTTGCTCCATGCGGTTGCTTTTTACTATTGGGCCTTTATAGAAAATGACATCTCGCCAAATTTAGTGGGCACAGTATTCGGACGTTACAGACACATCTTTCACCCACTACATACAATGTTTTTAGAAGATACAGGGTTTAAATAATTTAGATATGCCTCTTTTTATTCCATAAATGTTATTACATTGTTGTCTAGATGATGTGTTTGGAACTAGAATGAAATGCAAACTTTATTCAGTGTAAAGGAGAGGACATTCAGCAGCTGTTTACACATCTGCACTCTGGAGCACTATAGTGTGGGCCACCAGAACAACCTTTTTAGGGTGGCCCACACAGGTGCTTCAGTATATTCTTGGGGTGTCTCCATGTGTAAAATTTGTCCCAAAAAGGCTTTTTTTTTTTAAATGTCTTCAGCTTGTAACTCTGCCCAAACAGACACTTGTACCCCACTTCCAAGCAATGTATTATGTTAGTATTTTTCACATAAAATATCTGTGTGCTAAGTATACCTTTTCTTCCATTCTCATAGGGGAGAGAAGACTGGGAGGACACCACTCCAGGGAGCACAGGAACCCCACACCACAGAGAGAACCCCAACCTCACCAAGAACCACAACCTGAGGATGTGGAGGAAGTAGAAGTGGAGGAAGGTGAAGTGGATGACGTGGTGGAATTTGTCACCACAACAGGTCAGTGTCTTTCACCACAGCTTCAGGTAAGAGATGTAGGCCTGCAGAGTTATAATACCTTTTTTACATTTTTTTAGGGGATGAACATGTTGTTGAGGAAGAAAGTCCTTGTTTCTCTAGTGATAGTGCCCAAAGAATCATCCAGCAAGTTATGGAGTGTAGTAGTGAACTGGACAGAATGAAGAAAAGGATGATTGTTATGGAGCAAACATTTAAGGACATCATTGATGTTTTGGGGCGTATTGAATGAAGCACAAAACCCCCTTTTTCAATTTTTCTATATTTTCTCTAAAAATGTTGCACTTTTTAAATCAAGTAAAAATTTGAAGATGCACACAGTGTGTCAACATGTGCCATCTGCCATCAGGGGATATCCATGTACGGGTTTTGTGTGTGCAACCCCTTCCTCACATCTCAAGTAGGTGAAAGGAAGAAGGGGTTGCACCCCCAAAACACGTCCATTGATCACCCATGATGGCAGATAGCACATGTTGACAATCGGGATCAAGAGGGAAATACCCCTTTTTTTAAAACCCTAAAATTGTGTGCATCTTCAAATTTTGGCTTGTTCAGGGGTGACAACACCCCATATTGTGAAGGACAGATAGACATTTTTCCTAAAATAGAACGTCTGATATTGCCTAAAGGTTTACAATGTTGTATTTTGTTGTATGGTAATGAGAGTTTTCTATTTTCTTAGCATTTAAAAAAAATGGCCTGTTTATGGGCACCAAAAAAAAAAGAAATCTTTTATAATACCAAACATTTTATGTTTACCATGTGTGAATGTGCACAGAGTAAAAATTTTGAACAACAACAAAGTATAGCTTCTTTATCAAATCCGCTATAACCTTTTTTGTGTATATTTTTGGTGTTACCAGTCAAATGGTTGGTATTTACTAAAGTAAATTACACTTGGCACTACAAGTGCACTAGGAAAAACTAGGAGACAGCTAAAAGAAACACAAGCAATACATACAAAAATCAGCTTAAACCAGATTTTTTTATTTTTGATGGTAAAAAAGCTTTTATGCATTGCCTGGCATAGGAATTGCTCCCCTACCCGTAAAAGACTTGACGTATTTCTGACGAACCTCACGGGCGTTTTGGGGGGCAAGCCTGGACGGCCAGATTGAAGGCCCGGCAAAAGATTGTCCCCTGAAAGTCCAGCCTCAGGCCCAATTGAGGCCATATAATTTGGAGATTTGGTGCGCAAAAAATTATGCAGCATGCAGCAACAGAACACAATATAGTTTATTTTGTACTCCGCCAAGTTAATTGATGTCATAAAAAGGCGGAACCGGCTGGCCATTATCCCAAAGGCATTCTCCACGACTCTTCGGGCCCTGGCCAGCCGTTAGTTAAACACCCTGCTTTCCGGGGTCAGGGTCCTCTGGGGAAATGGCCTCATGAGATGTGGTCCCAGTCCAAAGGCTTCATCAGCCAAAAACACAAAGGGGAGTCCTTCAACATTCCCTGCATCCGGTGGCAAGAGCAAACTCCGTCTGGCTGAAGGCTCCCCCATCGGACATCCGGCCATTCTTCCCCACATCCACATAGAGGAATTCATACTGTGCTGACACCACCACCATCAGTACGATGCTATGAAACCCCTTATAGTTGTAGAAATAGGACCCAGACCGTGGTGGTGGCACGATGCGGACATGCTTCACATCTATTGCCCCTCCGCAGTTGGGGAAGTCCCACCGCATGGCAAAATGGGATGCCACAGTCTGCCATTCTTGTGGCGTGGAAGCAAGCTGTGGAGTCAAACAAGATAAAAAAATATTAGGACTTTTTCACATAACATTGCTAGTAGATTACACAAAAATACATTCTTGGCCAACATCATTATAACTTTTATTTTAGGGAGTATTTAAATACTAAAATAGAAGGCACAATTCTCAGATTCATCACCCCCTCTGATGGGCCATTAAAAAAAATTGGGGGGGCTAGATGAGTTTGTGAACCCCCAAAAAAATTCAAATTATGTGAAAATATACATTTGGAAACATTTTCAAGTTTGACAAGAATCTCGTCGAGAAAAATAACGGGTTTTTTTACGAAGAGATTCTCGGTCGTGTGTACGAGGCTTATGAATTCATGCTTCCATGAACACACGCTTCCATAGAGGCATATGGCTTTAACACTTGCTACATACACATATGAGGAGCCATTTGCATATGTGTTTATTTACATGGGACTGCAGAGGTTGTTTGCGTTTCGCAGGGGAACAACACCTTCTCCAGTTGGTGGTCTTGCCCTTTGGGTTAGCCACCGTGCCCAGGTTTACAGGGTGCTAGCAGGTCTAAAGGCCCAGGGTATGGCATACCGAGGCAATCTGCTGCTGATAGATCAGTCAGTAGCATGGCTGGACCTAAGTGTGTCCAGCATGGTCAAGTATCTGGAACTCCTGGGTTAGGATCCCAGTCTAAAGGTACATTCTTTAGTTTGGTAAGAAGCTTGGAATGTTTGGGATACAGCCCAAAAAGGAGAGTTTTTTGCCTCAGACAAAGTCAGCGCTATAACAAAGCTGGTCTATGTGGTCAAGGCAAGGAGGAGTTCCTTACATTTGCCTTTTGCTTAAGGTGCTAGGGAAGATGGTGGCTTCATTCAAAGCAGTTCCCTATGCTCAGTTTCATTCAAGGCTGCTATAAACATTATTCTGTTGGCCTGGAACAAGTAGGTCCTAACCTAGCATTATCCAAAGGATCTGGTCCCAGGGATACGCTGGAGTCTCAGTTGGTGGTTCTTAACCAAAAGATTGGTAGAAAGGAAGATCCTTCATGCCGGTTACCTGGGTGGTGGCGGCTACGAAGGCTGGTCTCTAGGGATGGAGGCCAGGCCTGGAAGAGACCACTGCCCAGGGGAAGTGGTCAAGCTCCAAGTGAGCCTTATCCATCAGCATTCTAGAGCTACGGAGGGCATGTCTGGCTTAAGGGCCTGGGAGTTTAAGTTGCAGGATTGTTCTGTCAGAGTACAATCCGACAATGCCACACCAGTGATTTACTTTGTTTACCAAGGGGGCACTAGAAGTCACATAGCCAGAGGGAGGTGAGCCATGTTCTGGCTTGGGCAGAGGAGCTTGTGCCTTGCCTATCGACAATCTTCATTTTGTGAAATGGAGAATTGGCAGGCGGTTCTCTGGAGCCATCAACAATTGTTCCCGGGAGAATGACCTCTACACCTCGACTTTTTTCTGTCCAAATGCCAGAGAAAGGGTACCCCGGACATAAAATTTATTGGCATCCAGGTTCAACAAGAAGTTGGACAGCTTTGTGTCAAGGACAAAGGATCCACTCGCATGCAGGACATATGCGTTGGTGACCCCGTGGGACCAGTTGTCACTGGTTTATGCGTTCTCTCCCCCCAGTGCCGCGACTACCGTGGTTTCTAGGCAACATCAGAGGGGAACAGAAGCTGGTCTAATAGCTCGGGGATGACCCAGACGACCTTACTGTGCAGGAATCATAAGGGTGGTAGTAGAGGACCCAGGGTCCCTTACATCTTGTCCAGACGTACTTCGCAAGGTGGTATTCCATCCTGTCTTGCAAACATGGGAATTAATGGTCTGGCTATTTTAGCCCGCATTCTTGAGGATCGGGGCTTTCAGAATCAGCGGCAAATTACCTTGATTCGTACAGGAGAGCTGGCC
The DNA here is from genome assembly GCA_029206835.1 of Rana muscosa. Lineage (NCBI taxonomy): Eukaryota > Metazoa > Chordata > Amphibia > Anura > Ranidae > Rana > Rana muscosa. The sequence goes on along the minus strand of JARGYO010000125.1, from coordinate 6,557,630 downwards.
TCCAGGACCATGTATCATAGGATCTGGAAGGCCCATGTTCCTGGTGTGAAACTAAGGGGTGGCATCCTTGGAAGTATGTCATAGGTAAAATTCTTGCCTTCCTACATTAGGAAAGGAGATGGAGCTAAACGAAAAGAAAAAGAACAAGGGCGCAGCAGCCTAGTATATTATCGTTAGGATATTTTATTTATTTAAAATAACGTAAAGGCTACTCACAAAGGTAGTAGAAAGGTACGCTATGAACAAGTAGTTCCATAGGTGGCTGCAACATGTAGAACCCAAACCACACTCCGACCGATCACGAAGGACGTGATAGGAGACGGAGCCAGCCTTAAGTTCCATCAAGGATCCGATCTCGGCCTTGTCAGCATTTTCAAAGGTCGCTTGCTTCGCACTCTTTGATCCGGGCCTTTATACAAGGGGTAACGCGTATAAGCCAGTTAGGTCGTCCTTGTGCTCAGGGGATTGAGTCTAGTTTTGTCGACTTACAAGGTCAGCACCTTGGGCCGATGCACCATATTTCCCTTCATCCTTCTAACAAGGGAATTGGTGTTCTTGGTTGGGGTAGCCTCCGCAAGAGAGTTTCAGTATTGGCAGCTTTCTTTGTATAGAGCCATACTTAATTATTCTTAAGAATAGGGTGATGTTAAATCCTCACCCAGCCTTATTTCCTAGAAGGATATAGTTTTCATTTGAATCAAGATGTATCTTGTGAAAGGGGTCACTTTGGGCACAGGGTGAGCAAGAAAATAATGGACATTAAGAATATGTCTTGGATTGCTTTAAAATGGGACAGTGATATTTTTCCACAATATTCCCCAGCATATCTGTAAAGAACTATTTACTGTTTGTTGATTCTGAACTCAACAGGTTAACTGAAAAAGTGACTCTTTCATAATGTTGGGACACATACTGTTAGATGCTAATGCCACCAACTCCAGCCCACCTGTCTGCCTGTTGTGATGTAAATGAATCTAGGATGGCTTCTGAGGATCTTTCATTGTGATAATTTACCCTGTATTGTGTGAAGAAGTCCTGTGATAATGCGTACTGTAGTTTAGGAGACAGCAAGGCTAGCCTAAAGGTCATGTGTCTGAGTCCTCAGCTGTAGTTAATTAGCTCATGCAAATTAGGTCTGGTCAAAGGTGTATTGTCAGAGGAAAATGAGGAGAATGTAAGAACCTCCTCTCTTGGTGTATAAAACTTGTAGTTTTTCAATAAAGATTCATTCCTGCTTGAACCTCATACAGAGCGTTGTCTCATATCTGGGGGAGAATCATTCGTATGGGGTCTTATTCGGCCGGGTAGAGTGTTGGTAGCTGCCTTTTGTTCGGAAAGGGAAAATCTTAAACGCCATTAACCCCTTTCGTATTGGGATTGCCATCCTTTTTTCCAGAACCTTGTTCTGCGGAAGGAAAAGTTATTACTTTTCTCTCAAAATAGATGAGAGCAGTTAAAAATCTATCTGAAGGTTTCAGATATAGGAAATTTTGTTGTGCTGCCAGAAGACCCTAGAAATGGGCAGGCAGCATTCAAATCAGCTATTAAAATGGTTACACTCTCTCATTAGAGTGAGAGCAGTCAAGGCCTATCTGAAGCGGCTGCTCAGATACAGAAAACTGATGTTGTTGCGCTATCAGGAGGCCCCGGGAAAGGGCAGGCAGCATCTAAATCAACTGTTTCTATGTGGATTCATCAGGTTATGATTCAGACTTGTGGTTTAAAGAGAGGGCTTTCCCCTGTTTCCTTTAGAGAGCACCCTACCAGGATAGTAAGCGCTTCATGCACGGTGCATTACCAAGCCTTTAGGACTCAGATTTGCAAGGCCGCAACTTGGTCGTCGGTGCATACATTCACTAATTTCTATCAGGTGAATGTAAGACGACAAGAGAATGACGCTTTTTTGGCACAGTATGCTGCAGGCAGCAGTATAGATCCTCACGTCTGATGGCGGTCTGCGTTATTTGTTTCTCCCTCCCCTCAGTAGGCATTGCTTTGGGATGTCCCACTTAGTAAGTACTAGGCTCTGTGTCCCATGATGTACTGTAAAGAAAATAGGATTTTTATAACAGCTTACCTGTAAAATCCTTTTCTTGGAGTACATAACGGGACACAGAGCTCCCTCTTGTTTGGGGATATTGGGACACTTATTGCTTTGCTACAAAAACTGAGGTGCTCCCAGTTTGGGAGGGGTTATATAGGGAGGAAACTTCCTGTCTAATTGATTACACCAGTGTCCAGCACCTGAAGGTGGAATATAACCCACTTAGTAATTACTAGGCTCTGTGTCCCATGATGTACTCCAAGAAAAGGATTTTATAGGTAAGCTGTTATAAAAATCCTATTTTCTTTACAGTACATCACGGGACACAGAGCCTGGTACTTACTAATACATACTGTATATGAATTCTTTTTCTGTGAATTTTATTTACATATACTGTAGTATTTTTGTGTCCAAATCATCTAACCCTTTATACAGCTGTGTGTGTGTGTGTCAGGGACGTGCTGGGCTTGAACCTGGGACCTCGTCTGTGTCTGGCATTGACTCTTCCAGCGGAGCTATCTGAGATGCTGGACAGTTCCCTGCCTGATCTGCTGGATAACCTATCTGATCCATTAGACTACTCTGCTTGGTGTCTGATTACTGTTGAACTCTGAACCCCTTGCTCCTCCCATGTACTTCCTATAAAAGACATTCCAGAGATGTTGCCCCTTGCGGTTTGATCTGCTTCTGTTCCTTGAGTGCCTGATTCTGTGCTTGTATCCTGTTCCTGTGTTTGACCCGGCTTCCTGACCACGCTTCTGTCTCCAGTCCTGACCTCGGCTCGTTTGACCCTGCTCAGTTATCTGCCAGTCTGCCTGTTGCCAAGATTCGGCCTGGACTTTGACTACTCTCTGCCTGCCACTTGTGATGTTTACCTTGATGTGTATGACCCGGCTTGTCTGACTCTGCAAACCTGCACCAGCTTACCTGCATCCTCTGCTCTGCAAGCTGCACACGCTGACCTGCATCCTTTGCAATGCAAACCTGCACCTGCTGACCTGCATCCCTGCTCTGCTGACCTGCATCCCTGCTCTGCAAACCTGCACCTGCTGACCTGCATCCCTGCTCTGCTGACCTGCATCCCTGCTCTGCAAACCTGCACCTGCTGACCGGCATCCCTGCTCTGCAAACCTGCACCTGCTGACCTGCATCCCTGATCTGCAAACCTGCACCTGCTGACCTGCATCCCTGATCTGCAAACCTGCACCTGTTGACCTGCATCCCTGCTCTGCAAACCTGCACCTGTTGATCTGCATCCCTGCTCTGCAAACCTGCACCTGTTGATCTGCATCCCTGCTCTGCAAACCTGCACCTGTTGACCTGCATCCCTGCTCTGCAAACCTGCACCTGTTGACCTGCATCCCTGCTCTGCAAACCTGCACCTGTTGACCTGCATCCCTGCTCTGCAAACCTGCACCTGTTGACCTGCATCCCTGCTCTGCAAACCTGCACTTGTTGACCTGCATCCCTGACCTGCAAACCTGCACCTGTTGACCTGCAAACCTGCACCTGTTGACCTGCAGCTCTGCTCTGCAAACCTGCACCTGCTGACCTGCATCCCTGCACCTGCTGACCTGCATCCCTGCCCTGCAAACCTGCACCTGCTGACCTGCATCCCTGCCCTGCAAACCTGCACCTGCTGACCTGCATCCCTGCCCTGCAAACCTGCACCTGCTGACCTGCATCCCTGCCCTGCAAACCGGCACCTGCTGACCTGCATCCTCTGCTCTGCAAGCTGCACCTGCTGACCTGCATCCGCTGCTTCCGGAACCAGCCGTTCCAGTCTCCACTCGGCTCCACCACTCCAAGCAGTGAGGATCAGACAGGCACCCTTACCTCACCGTGCTCTTACCCCCACTGTCCCCACTCCAGTGGTCTCCGAGCTGGGGTTGTATGGGAGGTCCCTCTCCGCACGTCAGGCTCACACCTAAGGTACGTTACAGTATCAAACCGCCATACCTGAGCCTGCAGGAGATACCTTGCCTATGGACAATGTCTATCAACACCTTACAGCTCTCACTCAGATCGTGAAGTCTCTGCAGGGCAGCCATGTCCGAATGGATAAGCAGACACAAACTCAAGCCACCTCTGCAGATTCACCTCCAACCCCAACTTCCTCTATTGGAATGTTACCATCTCCTGAGCCCAGGGTCCCTGTTCCTGAGAAGTTTTTCGGGGATCGGAGTAAATTCCGTGCGTTTCGCAACGCATGTGAACTTTACTTTTCGTTGCTACCTCTGACTTTCATCTGAAGCCACCAAGGTGGGCTTCGTTATCGCTTTGCTGCAGGGGAAACCTCAAGCTTGGGCCCATCACCTACTTGAAGTCCGCCATGTAGTTCTAGACTCTCTGCCCTCTTTTCTTGATGCCATGGCCCGACTTTATGACGATCCACAGCGGACTTCTACTGCCGAGGCTGCTCTCCATGCGCTCCAGCAAGGCCGCCGAGCGGTCGAGGACTATGTGACTGATTTCAGACGCTGGAGCGCGGATACCCAGTGGAATGAGGCGGCTCTGCGGCATCAGTTCCGTCTTGGTCTCTCTGAAAGCCTGAAGGATGAGTTAGCACGGGTCGGTGTTCCTGATGTTCTAGAGACTTTAATTAATTTGTCTATCCAGATAGACCGACGACTCCGGGAGCGCAGAGCAGAAAGGTCTACCCAGCAGCTCCGCCCAGCTTGGATGCTACCCCGGATACGAGCCCCTGTGTACCCTGCCAGTGCCAGTACGGTTCCAACTGAACCCTCATCCCTCAACCAGACCGTCAAGCCAGGGCAGCTTGGACTAATGAAACAATCCCTATCGGCCAAGGAACGACTTCGTCGGCTGCAGAATTATCTATGCCTGTATTGCGGTGAACCCAGTCATTATGTCTCTTCTTGTCCTGCTAAGCTGCGCAAGGTCCTGGCTACCTCTTCTCCCAACTACTCACCTCCATCTACCAATGCTACTCACCTGGCTCTTCCTATCTCTTTCCAACTACCAGGGAGGACAATACCAGTAACTGCAATAATCGACTCAGGGGCATGCAGTGGTTTTGTCGATCTAGACTTTGCAGCACAACAACACATCCCACTCCAACCTAAGACTCAGGGACTTTCCATTTTCCTGGCAGATGGGTCTCGCATCAAGTCCGGAGTAGTGACCCAGGAGACCCCTCCTTTGCCTGTGATCACCTCCATGGACCATAAGGAACTATTGACTTTGGATGCTATTGCATCTCCCATGTTTCCAGTTATCCTGGGTCTACCCTGGCTTCAGGCACACAATCCACAGATTGATTGGGGAACCGGAAGTATTAAGTTCCAGTCACCATACTGTCAACGCCACTGCATGCTTCCACGTCCCAGCACCTTGGGGCCTCTGTTATGCCTGGATTCAGATCCAGAGATACGAGCTTCTGTACCCAAACAATATCATGAGTTCCTGGACGTCTTCAGCAAATGAGGGGCCGAAGTCCTCCCGCCTCATCGTCCTTACGATTGTCCAATCGAGCTTCTTCCCGGTGCTGAGATTCCTTTCGGACGGATCTTCCCCCTATCTGAACGGGAGCTTGAGGTACTGAAAGAATACGTTGATGAACCTTAAGAGGGGTTTCATCCGTCCTTCCACTTCTCCAGCAGGGGCAGGAATCTTCTTTGTGGAGAAAAAAGACCATTCTCTTCGGCCCTGTGTAGATTACCGGGAATTAAATAAAATCACGGTCAAGAACCGGTACCCTCTGCCTCTGGTACCTGAACTTTTTCAAAGACTCAGGACTTCCTTTGTGTTTACCAAATTAGACCTGCAGGGGGCGTATAACCTGGTACGCATCCGAGCAGGGGATGAATGGAAAACTGCCTTTTGTACCAGGTTCGGCCATTACGAATACCTAGTAATGCCCTTCGGCCTATGTAACGCCCCTGCCACCTTTCAGTCAATGATGTTTTCAGAGACTGTCTGGACATTTATGTAGTTGTCTATCTTGATGATATTTTGATTTTTTCCTCCTCTCTTGAGCAGCACTGGAAACACGTCAAGAGTGTACTCTGTCGTCTCCGCCAGCATGGACTGTACGCAAAACCAGAAAAGTGTGAATTCGAGCGACAGAGTATCCAGTTCCTTGGCCTAGTGATCTCTACAGAGGGATTCAAGATGGACCCACAGAAGGTTTCAGCCATTCTGGATTGGCCTGCACCTTCAGATAAAAAGGGGGTGCAGCGCTTCGTTGGCTTTGCCAATTTTTATCAGAGGTTTATCAAGGGATTCTCTGCTATTATTTCCCCGATTACGCAGCTAACGAAGCAAAATGCTCAATTCCAGTGGACATCTGAAGCACAGGCTGCTTTCACAAACCTAAAAATACTTTTTACGTCTGCTCCTATCCTAAGTCATCCCGATCCTGCCCTACCGTATCTACTTGAGGTAGATGCCTCAGAGACAGCGGTTGGAGCTGTTATCTCCCAGCGCCAAGGTCTCAAGGACTTGATACACCCGGTAGCCTTCTTCTCCCGTAAGCTTACCCCATCCGAGAGGAATTATGATGTTGGAGACCGGGAGCTCCTGGCCATTAAATCTGCCCTTGAGGAGTGGAGGTACTTGTTGGAGGGAGCAACACATCCTATACTCATTTACACAGACCACAAGAACCTAGAGTATCTGAGAGCTGCCAAACGTCTGAGACCACGCCAGGCACGTTGGGCACTATTTTTCTCTAGGTTCTCGTTCCACATAACTTACCAGCCAGGCTCCAAGAACACCAAACCAGACGCTCTTTCACGCATGTTTGATGATCCAAAAGAGGTGTCAGCTCCAGATACCATTCTATCGGAAGGCAACTTCTTACTTTTACAAACTAGCCTGATGTCTGTCTTGAAGCAAGCTTCTACAGGTGTGTCTGGTCCCTCTGGAATCACTCTGGTACCCAAGGACGGGTTACTTTGGAAGAATGACAAAATCTTTGTGCCAGAAGAAGTTCGAGTCACAGTGTTAAACTTGTGTCATGATCATCCCCTGGCAGGCCATTTCGGAATGCATAAAACCCTTGAACTGATTCAACGCACGTTTTGGTGGCTGGATCTTGAAAAAGACTGCAGGGAATATGTAGGTTCATGTGCCACCTGTATCCGTAGCAAGACCACTAGAAGCAAGGCCTAGGGTCTGCTCAGACCCTTACCAGTCCCTGACCGTCCCTGGAAAATGATTGCCATGGACTTCATAGTGGAACTCCCCCCGTCTGAAGGTTGCACAGCCATCTTTGTAGTGGTTGACCGTCTATCCAAGATGGCCCACTTCGTGCCTCTCAAAGGCACGCCCTCTGCCATGGAAACTGCCCAGGTCTTCATTAGGGAAGTAGTAAGGCTACATGGGGTCCCTGCGGACATCGTTTCGGATAGAGGGGTGCAGTTCACCTCTCGCTTTTGGAAGGCTTTGTGCAAGGTCCTGAAGATTGAGTTGTCCTTGTCCTCGGCCTATCACCCCCAAACTAACGGGCAAACCGAAAGAACGAATCAGACGCTCGAACAGTACCTCCGATGCTTCACCACCTTCGTTCAAGACGACTGGGTAGCTTTACTACCCTTGGCAGAGTTTGCCTTTAACAACGCCAGTCATTCAGCTACAGGTCAATCGCCATTTTTTGCCAACTACGGGTTTCACCCGACCTTCTTACCTGATCTCATCCCTGATTCAACAGTCCCAGCGGTCCAGAGTATTGTTGATTTCCTGACCCGTAACAGCAGGATATTGCAGGAAGCCATGACTAAGGCACAAGCAGCCAATAAAAGGATCTTTGACAGGAAAAGGAGAGGGGAATTATGCCTGCAACAGGGTGACCAAGTATGGTTATCGACCACCAACCTTAAGATGGCTTGCCCCGCAAGGAAACTGGTACCCAAGTTCATCGGTCCTTTCCCAGTAAAACGGAAATTAAACAAGGTCTCCTATGAACTTGCCTTACCGGAGTCGTTGAAGATTCACCCAGTCTTTCACGTTTCCTTGCTGAAACCCGTAGTGCCCAACCCATTCCCAGACAGGGGATCGGGACCACCCAAGCCTGTAATCATTGACGGTGATGAGGAGTTCGAGGTGGAGGCCGTCTTGGACTGCCGAAGAAGAGGGAACCAGCTTCAATTCCTGATCAAGTGGAAGGGGTACGGTCTGGAGGAGAACTCCTGGGAACCCCAACAGAACATCCACGCCCGAGAGTTAATCCAGGCCTTTTTTCGCAGTCACCCCCAGAAAAGAGCTCTATTGGGCACCCGGAGGTTGCCCTTAAGGGGGGCACTGTCAGGGACGTGCTGGGCTTGAATCTGTGTCTGGCATTGACTCTTCCAGCGGAGCTATCTGAGATGCTGGACAGTTCCCTGCCTGATCTGCTGGATAACCTATCTGATCCATTAGACTACTCTGCTTGGTGTCTGATTACTGTTGAACTCTGAACCCCTTGCTCCTCCCATGTACTTCCTATAAAAGACATTCCAGAGATGTTGCCCCTTGCGGTTTGATCTGCTTCTGTTCCCTGAGTTCCTGATTCTGTGCTTGTATCCTGTTCCTGTGTTTGACCCGGCTTCCTGACCACGCTTCTGTCTCCAGTCCTGACCTCGGCTCGTTTGACCCTGCTCAGTTATCTGCCAGTCTGCCTGTTGCCAAGATTCGGCCTGGACTTTGACTACTCTCTGCCTGCCACTTGTGATGTTTACCTTGATGTGTATGACCCGGCTTGTCTGACTCTGCAAACCTGCACCAGCTTACCTGCATCCTCTGCTCTGCAAGCTGCACACGCTGACCTGCATCCTTTGCAATGCAAACCTGCACCTGCTGACCTGCATCCCTGCTCTGCAAACCTGCACCTGTTGACCTGCATCCCTGCTCTGCAAACCTGCATCTGTTGACCTGCATCCCTGCTCTGCAAACCTGCACCTGCTGACCTGCATCCCTGCTCTGCAAACCTGCACCTGCTGACCTGCATCCCTGCACTGCAAACCGGCAACTGCTGACCTGCATCCTCTGCTCTGCAAGCTGCACCTGCATCCGCTGCTTCCGGAACCAGCCGTTCCAGTCTCCACTCGGCTCCACCACTCCAAGCAGTGAGGATCAGACAGGCACCCTTACCTCACCGTGCTCTTACCACCACTGCCCCCACTCCAGTGGTCTCCGAGCCGGGGTTGTACGGGAGGTCCCTCTCTGCACATCAGGCTCACACCTAAGGTACGTTACAGTGTGTATGTATATATATATTAACTGTTGTGTAATTTCAGGCTGTTTCTTACTGAGCACACAGCCTATAATTCCTGTGCCACCTAAGCACACTTCAGATTCATCCTTTTGCAATAATGCTATCTTTAAGTTTGCTAAGATCCACTCACCGTTCATCCCATCATTCATTCAAGGAAAGCACCAACACAGGTCTTATCATCAAGTCATCTCAGAGCAGAGTGTCCCCTGGGATAGCCAGCTCTCTTTATTTATAGTAAACATGGGCAACAAAAGAAGGTGTGGCTTCACAGAACAGCCATTCAGACATTTTGTATATTTTCAAAAGAACCAATCACAGACATGTTTAAATTCAAATATAATCCCAGCAGTGAGGTGTGCAAACGGCTGTGTGCAGGGGTCATGCTTTCTGTGAGACAAAGGAACAGTAGAAAGCATGGCCTTGTACAAAGCCGTGTGCAAACCAACTCACTGCTACCAATGACGGGAACTATATGACAATTATGCCTCAATGGACCACAACTGTTGTATAGTTATGCTACTGTTCTTGTGGACACAGATCTGTGCGCTCGGAGTCATTTAACGCCCCCCATCAGGAGGTGGCTAGTCCCCCGACGGGGCGTAAAACAACATCTCTAAATGGAGCAAACATCGCTGTTTCCATAGGAAGATTTTCCCACCACCGATCTTCCACCAACGTCTGTGTGTGCAAATACGCTCAGATGAGCGCATTACAGCAAAACTGACATTGGGGGGACATCTGATAACATACATTAATACATTTTTCCACAACAGTCCTCCCATTTTTGTCATATGCACCCCATGTCCATCGATGAAAGTTGATCTGCTTCTTACACCTGGAAATTAATCAGTCCTTAGTCCATAAAAAGGAAAACACGGCTTGATATGTAGACTCTACTCTTCAGGGGCATGACTTATAAAGGAGGACACGACATGGTGAGCTGTAGTAATCGCCGATCCGTCTGTGATCCTCTGTGTCTTGTATGTGGATCCGGTTTCGGGGCGTCTCATCAAGGAAACTCTGGTCACGCGTCAAATCAGGCAACAGGAGCATCTCGTCACGACATAGAAAGAATAGAAATAAAAACGACATGAGTATATATATTCCCACTTCCTTTAACCACGATCCGCTGTAAAATAAAAATTAGATCCCCAAAGATTCCCAGACCCTTAAAAGGACTCCCAACCTTCACTTAGCTACAGCTCTGGCTTCAACAGTTACATGAAGAACCCTATCCTTAACGGATGAGAATTGTTCAATCGTATCCCAAGCCCGAGCCCCCCCACCTTGTACATCCAGGACCCCATGCCCAGACCTGGTCGGGGTTGGTGAACAAATCCCTTCTAGCTGTCCCTGCCATTCTTAATTTCCTGCACCATCAGATCCTCGCGATCGGCCATGAGATAAGATGCTGGGACAGCTTCACCATCAACGCATGAACCTCTTGCTTTGGGGGAATTACCTTATAAGCTGCAGATCCGCATAAACACCAAACTAAAGTTCAAACACACTTGTGGTCTGCCTAGATACCCAAACCGACAAGAGACAGAGCCATTAAAACTATAACCAATTTTACCCTCTAAAAATGCATCGTTAGATTCCATTGACAAGTGTCTGTTTGGAGTCTTCACTAGTTTGTCAAAACTCCTCATACCCATAATAACATCATAAATGGCATGTACCTCTGTCATCGCTGGGTACTAAAACTCTGTGAAGACTCAGAACAGACCATCGGTCCTGTTCGCTTTCTGAGCTAGTCAGGAATTACACTTTAAATAATAATTTGGGATGCTTTTCATCGTTACCCTCGCTAAAATTTACTAAACAACAAAAATATAAATAAAGATACTCCTCATTCTTTGGTGTGGTTGAGCCGCTTCTTGCAGTGGCTGGCGTGGTCTCATCCCTCAAGCTTCTTTACAACGACCCAGTCACCTGGTTGGAAAGAATGTAAACTGATTATCGAGTCAGGGTCCAGGAGGGACTCGTGAACCCTGTGGTGGACATTTTGAAGTTCATGTCACAATGATCGCATCTCCCCCATCAGCCGAGAATATGAGTGACAGCTAATGAGGAAAGTACGACTCTGGTTTTGATTGACCTCCAAACAACCCTCATATGACAATAACCCAGACATCGGGACTGTGGTCACTGCATAACCTGTGCGTGGCTTACAATACCTGGAACCATTGACAAAAGGTTCTTAGCATCTGGGATGGGAACCTACTTCACCAGACTGCTGCTTGCCGATTTCAAATTCTATCAAAGAGAGACAGTCTTGGCACAAACTTGGTTAGAATTACAGAGGTTATTATTAGTTTGAAAAAAAAACTGTCACTCTTACATTTGTCATTCTCCCCCCTTTTCTTCCTCATTACAGACTGAAGGAAGAAATGTGTGGTGCAGGAAGAAAGAAACAATGAAATAGCCTATGATACTTTTACCTCCTTAGACTCGTATTTATCCATATGTACCGCTGTCTACATACACCTGTTCTCTATGTACAAATTCCTTGGACCTGAAAAATACTTATAAGCAAAATCATTACTCTGTCCTTCATATTTAACCTGCAAAGAATGGTAAACAATAATGACATTCCTGTACATTGGTAAATTGTCAATGACATTCTTTCAAAACCGATTCAAACAAAACCCTCTGTAACCCTTACTTTTCTCGTTCCTACAAAAATACAACAGCCGCGACGCATCGAAGGATCGCCGCGGTAAGTTCGAACATATTCACGTTACTACATACAAACATTCAGATACAAACGTGGGGGAGATACTTCCCAGTTTCCAAAACCACAAATGAAAAAACAAACAGCCAGAATTCTCCCTTTACTCTTTCAGCAATAGAAAAAAATACAATGGGAACATGAGAGCAGCTCTAGAACCTTGCATGGACCAGCCATACAAAGATCAAACAAACGGGCATGAGAATTTAACCTCCATCAACACTCATCATTACAGATTTCTGAAGCCGCAGCTCAACTACATCCACTCCAGAGGGATACCCAAAATAGTATCCTTGGACCACATATGTTAATCTTTTTGGGGTTCAAAGGCCTTTGCCCCAAAACTAGGCTTTGTGCACTGTGTGACCATCTGACTATGGGAAGCCTCCATTCCTTCCCTTTGCACAGACCTCCTTGTGTCCATGGCGATTCGAATCGGCTTATCGTCTTAAACCTGCGTCCAGGTTAAACCGTTGCACCCATTTCGGAGATCACCGCCCGGTGTCTTCTTATACGGTGGATTGAAGAACTACAACCACTATATGGTCAAGTCCTCCAACTAGAAACCCTAACCGAGGCGTCAACTCTATGGCTTGTTGTCCCAACACTTTTGGAACTACAGCAACAACCACAGATCAACCCCCGAATTAGGCCTCTACCCCTCACAGTGCATGCATACACAAGCATTTTCCGCTATACACCCATACACTGCGTTGCCAGACTGAATCACACAGAACACTTACGCCAGTTTACCACCTGCAGAATAGGGATGAGCTTCGTGTTCGAGTCGAACATACGTTCGAGTCGAACATCGGCTGTTCGATCGTTCGACGAAGATCGAACGATTTGGGCCGTTCGTGCCAAATTCGAGTGACGCGAACGGCCCACAATGCACTATGCCATCGCAGTGTCATCCAGGCGCTGTGATTGGCCAAGCATGCACTGTGACCCCGCATGCTTGGCCAATCACAGCGCCGGCAGCGAGGAGAGCAATGATTGGCCACAGGCAGGATGCCTGTGGCCAATTATTGCTGATGGGGTTTAGTACACGCCCCACACTATAAAAGGCCGCCAGCGCGGCGGCCTTGTGTAGTGTGTTCCGGAGCAGGGAAAGAGAAGCATAGGCAGGGACAGTGTCATTTTTTTTCCTTTACTAATCCTGGATTCCTTGTGTTTAGGGACAAATAAGGATAGGTAGGGAGAGTGTCAGTGACAGTGTGCTATTCTGTGCTAATCCTTGTTTGTAGGGACAGAGAGGTACAGTGAGGGAAAGTGTCAGTGTGCTATTGTGTTCTAAAACTATTTTGCTGAACCATATTTTCAATCCTTGAGTTGAGGGACAGAGAGCTACAGTGAGTGAAACTGACAGTGTGCTATTCTGTTCTAAATCAATTTTGCTGTTCCATATTTTCAATCCTTGAGTTGAGGGACAGAGAGGTACAGTGAGGGAAACTGACAGTGTGCTATTGTGTTCTAAAACTATTTTGCTGAACCATATTTTCAATCCTTGAGTTGAGGGACAGAGAGCTACAGTGAGGGAAAGTGTCAGTGTGCTATTGTGTTCTAAAACTATTTTGCTGAACCATATTTTCAATCCTTGAGTTGAGGGACAGAGAGGTACAGTGAGTGAAACTGACAGTGTGCTATTCTGTTCTAAAACTATTTTGCTGAACCATATTTTCAATCCTTGAGTTGAGGGACAGAGAGGTACAGTGAGTGAAACTGACAGTGTGCTATTCTGTTCTAAAACTATTTTGCTGAACCATATTTTCAATCCTTGAGTTGAGGGACAGAGAGCTACAGTGAGTGAAACTGACAGTGTGCTATTCTGTTCTAAATCAATTTTGCTGTTCCATATTTTCAATCCTTGAGTTGAGGGACAGAGAGGTACAGTGAGGGAAACTGACAGTGTGCTATTCTGTTCTAAAACTATTTTGCTGTTCCATATTTTCAATCCCTGAGTTGAGGGACAGAGAAGGACACTCGTAGAAATTATCAGTGTGCTATTCTGTGCTAAATCTTGTTTGTAGGGAGGGACAGAGTAGGACAGTGAGGGAAAGTGTCAGTGTGCTATTGTGTTCTAAAACTATTTTGCTGAACCATATTTTCAATCCTTGAGTTGAGGGACAGAGAGCTACAGTGAGGGAAAGTGTCAGTGTGCTATTGTGTTCTAAAACTATTTTGCTGAACCATATTTTCAATCCTTGAGTTGAGGGACAGAGAGGTACAGTGAGTGAAACTGACAGTGTGCTATTCTGTTCTAAAACTATTTTGCTGAACCATATTTTCAATCCTTGAGTTGAGGGACAGAGAGCTACAGTGAGGGAAAGTGTCAGTGTGCTATTGTGTTCTAAAACTATTTTGCTGAACCATATTTTCAATCCTTGAGTTGAGGGACAGAGAGCTACAGTGAGGGAAAGTGTCAGTGTGCTATTGTGTTCTAAAACTATTTTGCTGAACCATATTTTCAATCCTTGAGTTGAGGGACAGAGAGGTACAGTGAGTGAAACTGACAGTGTGCTATTCTGTTCTAAAACTATTTTGCTGAACCATATTTTCAATCCTTGAGTTGAGGGACAGAGAGGTACAGTGAGTGAAACTGACAGTGTGCTATTCTGTTCTAAAACTATTTTGCTGAACCATATTTTCAATCCTTGAGTTGAGGGACAGAGAGGTACAGTGAGTGAAACTGACAGTGTGCTATTCTGTTCTAAAACTATTTTGCTGTTCCATATTTTCAATCCTTGAGTTGCGGGACAGAGAGCTACAGTGAGGGAAAGTGTCAGTGTGCTATTGTGTTCTAAAACTATTTTGCTGAACCATATTTTCAATCCTTGAGTTGAGGGACAGAGAGCTACAGTGAGGGAAAGTGTCAGTGTGCTATTCTGTTCTAAATCAATTTTGCTGTTCCATATTTTCAATCCTTGAGTTGAGGGACAGAGAGGTACAGTGAGGGAAACTGACAGTGTGCTATTCTGTTCTAAAACTATTTTGCTGAACCATATTTTCAATACTTGAGTTGAGGGACAGAGAGCTACAGTGAGTGAAACTGACAGTGTGCTATTCTGTTCTAAATCAATTTTGCTGTTCCATATTTTCAATCCTTGAGTTGAGGGACAGAGAGGTACAGTGAGGGAAACTGACAGTGTGCTATTCTGTTCTAAAACTATTTTGCTGTTCCATATTTTCAATCCCTGAGTTGAGGGACAGAGAAGGACACTCTTAGAAATTATCAGTGTGCTATTCTGTGCTAAATCTTGTTTGTAGGGAGGGACAGAGTAGGACAGTGAGGGAAAGTGTCAGTGTGCTATTGTGTTCTAAAACTATTTTGCTGAACCATATTTTCAATCCTTGAGTTGAGGGACAGAGAGGTACAGTGAGTGAAACTGACAGTGTGCTATTCTGTTCTAAATCAATTTTGCTGTTCCATATTTTCAATCCTTGAGTTGAGGGACAGCGAGGTACAGTGAGGGAAAGTGTCAGTGTGCTATTCTGTTCTAAAACTATTTTGCTGAACCATATTTTCAATCCTTGAGTTGAGGGACAGAGAGCTACAGTGAGGGAAAGTGTCAGTGTGCTATTGTGTTCTAAAACTATTTTGCTGAACCATATTTTCAATCCTTGAGTTGAGGGACAGAGAGCTACAGTGAGGGAAACTGACAGTGTGCTATTCTGTTCTAAATCAATTTTGCTGTTCCATATTTTCAATCCCTGAGTTGAGGGACAGAGAAGGACACTCGTAGAAATTATCAGTGTGCTATTCTGTGCTAAATCTTGTTTGTAGGGAGGGACAGAGTAGGACAGTGAGGGAAACTGACAGTGTGCTATTCTGTTCTAAAACTATTTTGCTGTTCCATATTTTCAATCCCTGAGTTGAGGGACAGAGAAGGACACTCGTAGAAATTATCAGTGTGCTATTCTGTGCTAAATCTTGTTTGTAGGGAGGGACAGAGTAGGACAGTGAGGGAAAGTGTCAGTGTGCTATTGTGTTCTAAAACTATTTTGCTGAACCATATTTTCAATCCTTGAGTTGAGGGACAGAGAGCTACAGTGAGGGAAAGTGTCAGTGTGCTATTGTGTTCTAAAACTATTTTGCTGAACCATATTTTCAATCCTTGAGTTGAGGGACAGAGAGGTACAGTGAGTGAAACTGACAGTGTGCTATTCTGTTCTAAAACTATTTTGCTGAACCATATTTTCAATCCTTGAGTTGAGGGACAGAGAGCTACAGTGAGTGAAACTGACAGTGTGCTATTCTGTTCTAAATCAATTTTGCTGAACCATATTTTCAATCCTTGAGTTGAGGGACAGAGAGGTACAGTGAGGGAAACTGACAGTGTGCTATTCTGTTCTAAAACTATTTTGCTGTTCCATATTTTCAATCCCTGAGTTGAGGGACAGAGAAGGACACTCGTAGAAATTATCAGTGTGCTATTCTGTGCTAAATCTTGTTTGTAGGGAGGGACAGAGTAGGACAGTGAGGGAAAGTGTCAGTGTGCTATTCTGTTCTAAATCAATTTTGCTGAACCATATTTTCAATCCTTGAGTTGAGGGACAGAGAGCTACAGTGAGTGAAACTGACAGTGTGCTATTCTGTTCTAAATCAATTTTGCTGTTCCATATTTTCAATCCTTGAGTTGAGGGACAGAGAGGTACAGTGAGGGAAACTGACAGTGTGCTATTCTGTTCTAAAACTATTTTGCTGTTCCATATTTTCAATCCTTGAGTTGCGGGACAGAGAGCTACAGTGAGGGAAAGTGTCAGTGTGCTATTGTGTTCTAAAACTATTTTGCTGAACCATATTTTCAATCCTTGAGTTGAGGGACAGAGAGCTACAGTGAGGGAAAGTGTCAGTGTGCTATTGTGTTCTAAAACTATTTTGCTGAACCATATTTTCAATCCTTGAGTTGAGGGACAGAGAGGTACAGTGAGTGAAACTGACAGTGTGCTATTCTGTTCTAAAACTATTTTGCTGTTCCATATTTTCAATCCTTGAGTTGAGGGACAGAGAGGTACAGTGAGTGAAACTGACAGTGTGCTATTCTGTTCTAAATCAATTTTGCTGTTCCATATTTTCAATCCTTGAGTTGAGGGACAGAGAGGTACAGTGAGGGAAACTGACAGTGTGCTATTCTGTTCTAAAACTATTTTGCTGAACCATATTTTCAATACTTGAGTTGAGGGACAGAGAGCTACAGTGAGTGAAACTGACAGTGTGCTATTCTGTTCTAAATCAATTTTGCTGTTCCATATTTTCAATCCTTGAGTTGAGGGACAGCGAGGTACAGTGAGGGAAACTGACAGTGTGCTATTCTGTTCTAAATCAATTTTGCTGTTCCATATTTTCAAACTTGAGTTGAGGGACAGAGAGCTACAGTGAGGGAAAGTGTCAGTGTGCTATTGTGTTCTAAAACTATTTTGCTGAACCATATTTTCAATCCTTGAGTTGAGGGACAGAGAGCTACAGTGAGGGAAACTGACAGTGTGCTATTCTGTTCTAAATCAATTTTGCTGTTCCATATTTTCAATCCCTGAGTTGAGGGACAGAGAAGGACACTCGTAGAAATTATCAGTGTGCTATTCTGTGCTAAATCTTGTTTGTAGGGAGGGACAGAGTAGGACAGTGAGGGAAACTGACAGTGTGCTATTCTGTTCTAAAACTATTTTGCTGTTCCATATTTTCAATCCCTGAGTTGAGGGACAGAGAAGGACACTCGTAGAAATTATCAGTGTGCTATTCTGTGCTAAATCTTGTTTGTAGGGAGGGACAGAGTAGGACAGTGAGGGAAACTGACAGTGTGCTATTCTGTTCTAAAACTATTTTGCTGAACCATATTTTCAATCCTTGTGTTTAGGGACAGAGAAGGATAGGCAGGGGACAGTGTCAGTGTCATTGTTGCTAAGCCTCCTGCACAATATACACCTGAAGGTAGCCCTTATTGCTGTTTTTCCCATCTCCCTGCAGGCCATCCATTAAAATGTCTGGAAGGCAACCAAGGAGAGGCAGACAGTCAGGAGGCAAAAAAAGAGGGCAAGCAGGCTCTGTGTCTGGGGGCAACAGTGCTGGTCGTGTACGCGGTGCATTGTCATCAGCACATGGCCATGGGACACGCTTGTCCTTGTTTTCGGCAGCTGGACATGTTGAGCCATATCATGCCGAAGACTTGGTAGAGTGGATGACCAAGCCCACCTCATCCTCCTCATCCTCTCTCACCCAGGCTCAGGGTAGTGGCAAAGCAGCTGCCAAAGCGTCCTCTTCTCTGGTATCATTATCTTCATTAGTCAATCCTTCCCTAGACCCACCATGCCCTCCTCCTGAGGAGTCCCCCGAACTGTTTGAGCACAGTGTTGGGTACATGCTCCAGGAGGATGCCCAGCGTTTGGAAGGATCTGATGATGATACCCAGCTAGAGGAAGGCAGCAGCGTGAGAGCAGAGAGAGGGGATGCTCAAGAAGGACACCAATCTGGCAGTCATGTTCCAGCAGCTGCAGCATACTGCCAGATTGGCTCCAGTGATGAGGAGGGAGGGGATGATGAGGTCACTGACTCCACGTGGGTGCCTAATAGGAGAGAGGAGGAGGAGGAGGATGAGGAGGAGGCACATCTCCAACGAGGCAGGATGCCCTTGAGTGGCCAGCGTATGGGCAGCACACCGACGGAATCACACCGCAGAGCTCCGCCTGTGCAGGGCGCTGCCTCTGCCCGTCATTCAAAAAGTTCTTTGGTGTGGGCCTTTTTTGAGGCGAGTGCATCAGATCGCACAGCTGCTGTTTGCAACATATGTCTCAAGCGTATATCGCGTGGCCAAAACATCAGCCGCTTGGGCACCACATGCTTGATCAGACATATGTTGACCTGCCATGCAGCTCGTTGGCAAGCCTACCTTAAAGACCCACACCAAAGAACAAAGCTGACCTCTTCTTGCACCGCATCAGCTGGGATCTCCAACCCCACTATACCTTCACTCCTCTCTGAAACCTGCTCTGAGAGGAATGAAGGTGTAGAATTAGGTGTGTCACAGCCAAGTACTTGCGGGCACTCTGCTAGCAGTACACCAACGTCCGATTCTAGCAGGCAAATTTCCCTGCCCCAGCTGCTGGACCGTCGAAAGAAGTTCACTCCCAGCCATCCACATGCCCAGCGGTTGAATGCTAGCTTGGCTAAATTGCTAGCGCTTCAACTGCTGCCTTTTCAGTTGGTAGACTCGGCCCCCTTCCGTGAGTTTGTGCAATGTGCGGTTCCTCAGTGGCAGGTTCCCAAACGACACTTTTTCGCACAGAAGGCTATTCCGGCTCTCTACAGGCATGTGGAAGGCAATGTCTTGGCCTCGCTGGACAGGGCGGTCAGCGGTAAGGTGCATATTACCGCTGACTCATGGTCCAGCAGGCATGGACAGGGACGTTACCTTTCTTTCACGGCCCATTGGGTCACTCTTTTGGCAGCTGGGAAGGATGCAGGACAAGGTGCAGTAGTGTTGGAGGTTATTCCACCCCCACGCCTCCAAAATGCTACTACTGGTTGTGACACACCTCTCTCCTCCACCCCCTCCTCTTCTTCTTCCTCCATGGCCTCTTCCTGTGGTTTGTCCTCGGAACCAGCGGTGCTCCGTAGGCGTTCAAGGGGCTACGCAAGTACGCAGGCAAAAAGATGCCATGCCGTGCTTGCGCTGGTGTGTTTGGGGGACAGGAGCCACACTGGGGCAGAGGTCCTGGCTGCTCTGCAGGGGCAGGCCGAGAGGTGGTTGACGCCACGCCAGCTTAAGCCAGGAATGGTGGTTTGCGACAATGGCACCAACCTCCTCTCCGCCCTCTGACAGGGACAACTGACCCATGTGCCCTGTATGGCTCACGTCCTTAACCTGGTGGTGCAGCGGTTCTTGGGCAGGTACCCGGGCTTACAGGATGTCCTGAGGCAGGCCAGGAAAGTTTGTGTGCATTTCCGCAGATCTTATAATGCCAGTGCTCGCCTGGCTGAGCTTCAAAAGGAGTTGAACCTGCCCAAGAACCGCCTTATATGTGACATGCCCACCAGGTGGAACTCAACGTTAGCCATGCTGCAGCGGCTGCACACGCAGCAGAGGGCCATCAATGAGTACCTGTGTGACTACGGCACCAGGACAGGGTCAGGGGAGCTCGGTTTTTTTTCACCACGCCAGTGGGGCATGATCAGGGATGCATGCACTGTCCTGGCACCATTTGAGGAGGCCACGAGGATGGTGAGCAGTGACAGTGCATGCATCAGTGACACTGTACCTCTTGTCCACCTGTTGGAGCACACGCTGCGTGGAATAATGGACAGGGCACTTGAGGCAGAACAGAGGCAGGAAGAGGAGGACTTCCTTGCCTCTCAAGGCCCCCTTTACCCAGACAGTGTTCCTTCTGTCCCACCCATCGCACAGGAAGAGGAGGAGGATTGTGTCAGCATGGAGGTGGAGGCTGGCACTCAGCATCATCAGCAGCAGTCTTTTAGGGATGATTTACAGTCCCAAGAAACCAGTGGACTTGTACGTGGCTGGGAGGAGGTGGCTGCGGATCATGTCGTCCTTAGTGACCCAGAGGACTCCGGACTGAATGCCTCAGCTAACCTACGCTGCATGGCCTCCCTGATCCTGCAAAGTCTGCGGAAGGATCCTCGTATTCTTCGGATCAAGGAGAGGGACCATTACTGGCTGGCCACTCTCCTTGATCCACGGTACAAGGGTAAGGTTGCGGACCTTATCGTACCGTCGCAGAGAGAGCAGAGGATGAGACAACTCTGGGAGGCCTTGCAGAAAGGTCTGTGCAACGCGTTCCCAGAGACTGGGAGGTTACAAACTCCTGGTCCTGGACAACGAGTTGCTGAGGCTTCGGGCAGTCAAAGAAGGAGCGGTGGGGAAGGTGGCCGTCTGACCGATGCGTTCAGACAATTCTTTAGTCCGCAGCCCCAAAGTATGATCGGTTCCAGCAACCATCGCCAGCGTCTGATATACATGGTGCAGGAATACCTAGGGGCAAGGTCAGACTTGGACACCTTCCCCACCGAAAATCCTCTGGCTTCCTGGGTCTTGAGGATGGATCACTGGCCAGAGCTTGCACAGTATGCAATTGAGCTACTGGCCTGTCCTGCATCCAGCATTCTTTCAGAACGCACATTCAGTGCTGCTGGAGGATTTGTCACGGATCACAGGGTGCGCCTGTCCACCGATTCGGTTGATCGACTGACTTTCATCAAGATGAACCAGTCTTGGATCACCACCAGCTACCACACACCAGATGATGATATAACAGACTAATTGATTTTAAAATGTCACATCCCTTCAAGACTGATGCTGATGCTGAGTGCCTGTGCTGTTATGTTGTCTGGCTATCCTCCTCCTCCTCCTCAATGATACGATTAACGATGATAGCTTGGAAGATCATTTTGGTTTATGGGTGACGCCACCAGTGGCTAAGGCCCAATTTTTCAGCCCCTGTTTAACAGGGGCGTGTAATTAAAATTTTTGATGCAATACTTTGCAACAGGCCTCATTGCTGTGCTCCAAGTACAGTATCTGTGAGGGGTTGCAGTGTTGTGCCACCAGTGCCTAAGGCCCAATTTTTCAGCCCCTGTTCAACAGGGGCATGCAATTATAATTATTGATCTAATAATTCACAGCAGGGCCCATTGCTGCGCCCACCAAGAGTAACTGTCAGGCCTTACAGTGTTGTGGCACCAGCAACACCATCACCACCACCACCACCACCAAAGGCCCAGTTTTTCAGCCCCTGTTCAACAGGGGCATGCAATTATAATTATTGATCTAATACTTCACAGCAGGGACCATTGCTGCGCCCACCAAGAGTAACTGTCAGGCCTTACAGTGTTGTGGCACCAGCACCACCATCAAAGGCCCAATTTTTACTACCACTGATCAACAATTATATGTTATTACAATTCCTGATATTATACTTGACAGCAGGGCGTTCCAGCACCCACCAAGAATAACTGTGAGTGCTTTCAGTGTTGTGCCAACACCAACACCTAAGGGGCCAATTTCTGCAGAGTATATACGGAAGGTCCCTACTTTCAAACATCCAACTTACAAACTACTACTACTTGCAAACGGAAGAAGACAACAGGAAGTGAGAGGAAATCTACCCCTTGGAAGGAAAATTCTCTCCTGTAAGAATTAATATGGGAGAAAGGTGTCTCCTCTCTACTGATGCTTTATCACCAATCCTTGTTTCAATACAAACACCACATTTCAAAAACAGTTGTCATTGGGACGCAAAGTGAGGTGAAATGTTCTGAACAGGGGCACAGACAGCAAAAAAAATGTGACAGGGGTGATAACCGTAACCTATGTTTTCCAAAAAGCTAAAAAAAAGGAATTTGGCATGGAGCTACACTTAAACAATGCAGCTGTTCAAAATTACAAACAGATTCTACATAAGAACAAACCTACAGTCCCTGTCTTTTATGCACCGCCTGTATACGGCTGTTCAGAGTATATAGGGGCTTTTTTCTTTTGTGTGCGGGGTTCCCCTTAATATCCATACAAGACCCAAAGGGGCTGGTAATGGGCTGGGGTAGGGGGGGGGGGTTGATGGGGTAGCTATGCCATTTTTCCTAAAGATTTTCATCCATATTACCGGGACCAGACATTGCATTAAAGCCGCAAGCAGTTTTAAATGGCTTTTTTTCCTTTAGAAATGTGAAACATGTGGCACTTCACAGGCATACTTTAGACACCCCCCAGGTACAATATTTAAAGGAATATTTGACTTTTTTTTTTTCACTTTATGCATCATTAAAATGACTGCTCCCGGAAAACGTCCGTTTTTAAAACTTATTTTTGCATTGATACATGTCCCCTGGTGCAGAACCCGGGTTCCCAAACTCTGTTTCGGACAATAACATGGATAATAGTCGTTATAATTAGCACTTTAGAATCCGAACGTTCGCATCCATTGTATTTAATAGGGTTCTAATGTTCGCGCAAACTTTCGGTCCGTTCGCGGGTTCTGGTGCGAACCGAACCCGGGGGTGTTCGGCTCATCACTACTGCAGAACATTGTGGCTTCTCTCTGTATCTAGATGATAAAACAATGGTGATGCCCCCCCCCCCCGTTTTGCTTTCTACCCAAAAATGTATTACAGTTCAAAACTGGAACAAAACTGGAACAAAATATAAAACACTTTTAAATGCAAAAATGCTTTCCATTTTCCTTCCAAACACAAATCCCATTGGCCAACCTTTCAGGCAACCCCAAGCTCCTCCCACCAACTTCCCTCTGATATATAAAATGCTGAAAAGAAACTTCCGGTTATGTTCAGCTCTCAATTGTTCAGGAAGAGGGAGGGGGAGGGGGAGGCCTAGCCCTAATCGCCTTGTCTATCAAGACTCCAATTTAAACATGAACACACCATTGTGCAAAATTCAGTGCAAAGTGGAGTTTTAACTTAAAAACGAAATCCAATACAAAAACCGCCGCTCATATACTGCAAAGTCAGCTGACCCTGCAATAGCTTACATTCACTTAAATGAAAACAGAGAAATCCCCATCCTAACACCACCTGCATGGAGTTTGCATGTCCTCCCTGTGTCTCACTACTCTCCCCAGCAGTGCACAGGTCAAACTGTAAACGCATAAAACAGAAGAAAACTGCGCCAATCAACAAATGTTAATATAGCATCCAGGGGCTGATGTGCAAAAAGCACCAACCACTAGATACCAAAAAAAACAATGGCCAATAATTATAAAACATATGACAAAAGTCCAGATGAATGCCCAGATGATGCAATAAAAACCCAAAAAATTAAACCACAATACTGAATTATAGAACTAAAAATGATGGATTGATAGTCCCATTGCAAAGGCATAAATCCTGCAAAATCACAAGCTGAGTTCAGTAGATGATTATGCAACACCCAGTGACATCAGCAAACAAAGGTAAGGTAACAGCTTACCAGAGGCAAGCCCATGAATGGTGGATGAACCATCGCAAGCCTCATGGACAACAACAACAATGGCGCCATTAACGCATGCAATTTTTCCCGCCAAAACCAGCATGGGACGTCACAATGAAAACCACATGGGTTCCCCCACACAAAGAAAAACACAAATGGCCTCCACCAGGTTCCAACGCAGAAAAGACTGCACTACATTCGCACCAAACATCAAAAACTGAGAAATTCCACCAGCAACATAGCTGACGAATGCCACAGCATGGTCACATGATATCACACCCAAAGGAAAGGTGGCTGCACCTTCCCTTATAGGATACCCACAGGCTAAGGAAAAACTGTGCCTCAAAATGGCAGACAAACCGCAAGGCTAATCAAAAGCCAAGAATGGCGCCATTAACGCATGTATTTTTTTTCCCGCCAAAACCAGCATCTCTTTAAAAGAAAATCAAAACGTTTTTCTCCACAAAGACAGACTAAACAATTGAGATTTTTCAAAATTATCATCAAAATCCACTGAAAAATGTGTGTCTGCTACACTCTACAAGGACCACGTGTACACTTAAACATTTTAAAAACCCTTTGGCCACTAAACAGCACATTTAAAAAAAATGTTAGTTACATGACAATATTAAAAACATATTCATTTCTCTAAGTTAATATACTCTGAGATATTCACCACACACATACAGTACAATGTTGCCTGCATGTCTGCTCAGAGTTTCCTTCCCTCAGGGCAAAGTCCCTGCAACACAAAACATTCTCCATTGCAAACAGTGGGCAAGCCCTTCCCCCATTCAAGCACATGGCAGCCAAACAATCTACTTACAAACTTCTCAGTGCACTAAATACCACAGCTATACTTTCATTTCATACACAATATACAGTTTCCATCAGATCATCTCTTAGGGCGTAGCCCTCCCCCAACACAAAACTCCTCCATGCTATTTACAGAGCGTCACCAACTTTCACCATTGTAACTGATGGCCATGCTGCCTGCCCCTCCCCCGCTAAACCTCATGGGGGCAGCCATTTTCAGCTTCTCTCACACAAACACCCAGGCACACACAGGCATACCCACACAGGCACACACAATCAAATTCACAGGCATACGATCCATGACAAAATCACACACATACGATCGGATTCACGGACACAGGCCCACATGATCGGATTCACAGGCATACGATCTCTCTCCCAACAAAATCACAAACTGCAAACTTAAAGCATTATTTCAAAAAGACGAAAAAATTTGTTCTTTTACAGAGTAGAGCCCCCACACATCGGAACGTAGATCCACTCTCCCCCCCCCCATCTCGATCCGATGTCCAAAGGGACTCCATCTATTCCCAAAGGTCCTGGCCCGCCATAACTGTTGTGTAATTATAGGCTGTTGTTTACAGAGCACACAGCCTATAATTCCTGTGTTCATCCCATCATTCATTCAAGGAAAGCACCAACACAGGTCTTATCATCAAGTCATCTTAGAGCAGAGTGTCCCCTGGGATAGCCAGCTCTCTTTATTTATAGTAAACATGGGCAACAAAAGAAGGTGTGGCTTCACAGAACAGCCATTCAGACATTTTGTATATTTTCAAAAGAACCAATCACAGACATGTTTAAATTCAAATATAATCCCAGCAGTGAGGTGTGCAAACGGCTGTGTGCAGGGGTCATGCTTTCTGTGAGACAAAGGAACAGTAGAAAGCATGGCTTTGTACAAAGCTGTGTGCAAACCAACTCACTGCTACCAATGACGGGAACTATATGACAATTTTATGCCTCAATGTACCACAACTGTTGTATAGTTATGCTACTGTTCTTGTGGACACAGATCTGTGCGCTCGGAGTCATTTAACGCCCCCCGTCAGGAGGTGGCCAGTCCCCCGACGGGGCGTAAAACAACATCTCTAAATGGAGCAAACATCGATGTTTCCATAGGAAGATTTTCCCACCACCGATCTTCCACCAACGTCTTTGTGTGCAAATACGCTCAGATGAGCGCATTACAGCAAAACTGACGTTGGGGGGACATCTGACAACATACATTAATACATTTTTCCACAACAATATATATATATATATATATATATATATATATATATATATTCATTTCCTCTATATATTATATTATATTTTATATATTATTTGTGTATGTGTGTATATGTGTGTAATCCCTAGATGTTTTCATGTGGGCAAAAAAGTTTGCCTGCACACCTATAGGCATGCAGAGAGAGCAAGAGACAGAACAATATACTTTATTTTTGTAGCACCCCCTTACCCCTGGGTGGAAGAAATTGAGCACACAATGTGTGAGGCACAGTAACCTCAAGGAGAAAGGGTTATCCTGAGCCATAGCTCAGGATACCCAAAAGTGACAAAAAACACAACTCAAGACTTCTAATAACATGCAAAATACAGAGAATAATGTTGAAAACTGCAATCTGTACTCTTCAGACCATCGAACACAATCAGACAGCACAAGTACTTCTAGAGGACCTTCCAACTCTCCAGAACACTATCCAGCAGCAAAATGTCCTCCCCTTGTGCTCCAGCTCTCTTTCAGCAAAGAAACCCCTCAGACCACAGACATCCAACACAGCCTTTCTTGTCTAGTAACAACCCGGGAGGCAAGGACCTTTCAGGAAGGTAGGAAGCACTGGCAACAAACCTCCTAGTGATATTCCAGAGAGACATACATTTTCACAAGTCAATACTATTGTTTTTTTATTAATCAATTTAATTTAAATTTATTATCTCCTGGGGGAATACTCCCCTGCAACAGTCCTAAAGAAACAATGCCCTGAGATTACAGAAAATCCAAGGAAAGCATAACTACATCATTCTTCACTGCTGACTACAGCCTAGTTGCAATAATATATTTAAGCTAGGTACCCTTTACTTAGGGCAGAGTGCCTACATACAATGTCGGTTGGTGGTATTCTTTTTGGGGGGAGTGGCAATACATTCACTGACACCCTGCCCCCCCGGTCGGTCGATCGGTCCCCACACTTAACGCATCTAGGTCGCAGGCTTCCTCCAGGCGACGGGCAGTGGCTTCACCCTGCATCTCCTCCTTCCTCTGCCTCATGGCAGCTCGGCTTCCCCTGCCCCTCCTCCTTGGCACCCAAAAGGATCGCTTCTCTCGGCCAATCGGATCTCAGGACCTGCTTCTTGAGCCGGGATTGGCCAGGAGGAGAATCAGAAAGACAATAGTGAAAATTCGCTATTGTCACACAACTGGGTGGGCTCGAGCACAGTGCCCTGAGCCCCCCCTTTTTTGAAGCCAATTTGATCCTCCGGCTTTAATCACGTGCTTCTAAAAAAAAAAAAAACCTCAGTGAAATCCATGTGTCTGGCGCCCTGCATGTAAATTAGGGGCTGGGCGCATGGATTAGGGGAGCGGTTGCTCCCTACATACAGTATCCCTGGCAAGGTGACAATGGACATCACTCTTGAAAACATTTGTCAACTATACATGTCTATAGCACCTTACCCAGAAAGTGAAGCAGGGGTAGTGAAAACACTTCCTTCCTCTTCCTGGATTTTAGTTTTATTAAAACTATGGGATGTTCGGTATGAAATGCCAATGTTTGTGATAGGTTTACTGCACAAGGTTTTTATTTTTGCTATTTTTTGTTTATGTCAGTATGATTGTGCTTGTGTGGGCATGTTTCTGGTTGTGTCATTATAGTACTGAGTCTGTATTGTTAGGCAGATTTTTGGTTGTGTGAGTACAGTATTGATTGTGTCTCAGCAGGGTTATTTCAGTTTTTTCTGTGAGGTACTAATTATGTATCTCTGCGAACCAGGGATATGTGTGTGAGCCGCTCAGACTGTATGGGAATGAATTCTTGTGCACACCACTGTGGGTGCTGGTAGAGAAGGGATCTTGTCTATGCTTCAGGCAATGGTAGAGAGTGACTAGGTGTCCGGGGGGCCACACATCAAGTCAAGACCTGCTGCATGATAGTGAATGGCAGTCTCAGCTTTGAACCCCGCCAGGCCATCCCCATGAGTAAGCTCCAGTGGACAGAGTGAAACGCGTTGGGGGCATGGCCTGGTGGGGGTCCAGGCTGAGACTGCATTCACTATCATATAGCAGGTCTTGACTTTTTATGCAACACCTAGTCCCTCTCTACGAATTATGTCTCTGCTGACACATTTCTGGTTGTCAGAATGGTACTGATTCTGTATTTGCGGACATGTTTCTGGCTGTGTTTGTGTGTTTCTTGTTGTATCAGTATGGTACTTATTCCACCTCTGCAGACATCTTACTGTTTGTATCAGTAGGGTACTGGTTCTGTCTCTCCAGACGTGGTTCCTGGTTGTTAGCTATATCTTATATGTTTAACAGCCTTCTAGTTGGCCTATGAATGAATGAGTAACTTGTATAGCGCTACAAATGTGAACTAAATCGCCTCAAGGCGCTTTTGCAGCCAGTGTCCGCCTGTGTTTTCAGAAGAGATGGTTCTTAAGCTTCTTCCTGAAGGCCAGATGGTTTTCTTCCGAGCGGATGTCCGCGGGTAGAGCAATCGATAGCCGGGGGCCTTGGACTGCGAACCTTCGTTCGCCTTTTGATTTGTAACGGGTCTTGGGGATGTGGAGGAGGTTCTGGTTAGTTGACCGGAGGGGGCGACCTGGGGTGTAGTGCCTATCCTATTTTTCAATACAGTTAATTCTTAATCTGCATGTTTGTGATTATTTATTCATGTTTTTCTGCACGTTTGCACATCCAAAGCAGGAGAACATAAGATAGCTGACCTATATCTGGCTCCGCTGCGAATACCATCATATCACCATACCCCTGCAAATTGTATATGACGGATTGACAGAGTTTTTTGAGCACTCAATTTCTGGCATTCTGCAGTAGCAACCCCAACAAAGTCAGATTATTGGGGAGGAAAGGCAGTGGCAAAATGAGAAAAAGAATGAGTGATAAAGGGTGGTTCGGTGCCTGTCACTGCTCCAATGGAAGCCACGCTTCATGCAGGGAACAGCAACACTGTCCTACCACTGGTCAATTTTGATATACCTGTATCTGAGAGCTAAAGCAACAGCTGCCTTTGCCTTGTGTCTTCACTTTGTGTCCTGATGTCACTGCTGGCAAAATGTGGCTAATTTTTACACAACCGTACCTGAGGAATAGGATGCATATGTCTTGTGTTTTCTTCTTTAGTCTGGGGCTTGTTATTGCTGCAGTCTAATTGTCCAGCGGCTGGCAAATTTATACCGAAACCTACTTTTGAAGCGTAGCTTTAATATGTTTTTGAAGAATTGTGGATATTGGGATGGAGGGGGCACAAGGAGTATTACATTTTATTTCCTTTTTCAATTAGCTTTGCTTACTAACAGCAGCAGCACTCCAATATACTTTTATTTGACTAGTAAAAAAGACTTTTGGGTCAATTCACTAAGCTTTACTGCATGTGATAAGGGTATCATATTACTCATTTGCATACATTATTACATGCGTTTAAATAAAAATCCAATTCATAAAAAAAAATAACAATTATGCGGTATTTACTGGGGAAAAAATGTGCCCGTAAATATTGCATAAAAAGCTCTTAAGTCCAATTCACAAACGAACCAGAGAGTAAAAAAGCATGCGATATTTGCCACCAGGGTTTTGCTGGCGGTATGGTATCACATGCGGTATTTGTCAAAAAACTGCATGGGGGTCGAGGGGACCCCCACTGTGTTTTTGACAAATAGCTGGTTGCTAAGACGTGGGCCAGGAAGCCGACTGCCGCGTCCTTAACTGCTTGCCGACCGCCGCAGGCCGATGTACCTCGGCAGAATGGCACGGCTGGGCATATTGGCGTACAGGTACGTCCCCTTTAATATGCACAGCCGTGGGTCGCGTGCCGCCAGCGGCACGCTCACGAAAGACCCGCAGACCAGATCGCCGCCAGTGTCCCGCGATCCGGTCACAGAGCTGAAGAACGGGGAGAGGTAAGTGTCAACAAACCACTCCCCGTGCTTCCAAGTGAGCCTGTCACTGATCGTCTGTTCCCTGTCATAGGGAACGATGATCAGTGACATCACATGCCAAGCCACGCCCCCCTACAGTAAGAATCACACATTAGGTCAAACGTAACCCCTTTAGCGGCCCCCTACAGGTTAACCCCTAAACTGCCAGTGTCATTTTCACAGTAATCCGTGCATTTTTAAAGCACTGATCGCTGTAAAAATGACAATGGTCCCAAAATAAGTGTCAAAAGTGTCCGATGTGTCCACTATAAAGTCGCAGTCACTATAAAAATCACAGATCGCTACCATTACTAGTAAAAAAAGAATAATAAAAATGCCATAAAAATATCCCCTATTTTGTAGACGTATAACTTTTGCGCAAACCAATCAATAAACGCTTATTGCGATTTTTTTTTTTTTTTTTTACCAAAAATATATAGAAGAATACCTATCGGCCTAAACTGAGGAAAAAATACTTTTTTTTATATATTTTTTGGGGATATTTATTATAGCAAAAACTAAAAAATATTGATTTTTTTCAAAATTGTCGCTCTATTTTTGTTTATAACGCAAAAAAACTAAAACCGCAGAGGTGATCAAATACCACCAAAAGAAAGCTCTATTTGTGGGAAAAAAAGGACGTCAATTTTGTTTGGGAGCCACGTCACAAGACCACGCAATTGTCAGTTAAAGCGACACAGTGCCGAATCGCAAAAAGTGGCCTGGTCTTTGGCCAGCCAAATGGTCCGGGGCTTAAGTGGTTAAAGCTGAAGTTTCGTTTTTTTATTCTTTTAGGGATATAGCACCAAACACATTCGCTTTGTGTAATAGTGTATATCCCATAATCCTTTCAATGCCTGAGTTGCTGTCCTGTCCTGTAAAGGTTAACAGCAGCCTCTGCTTCTGAGAAAAGCTGCACTGCTCACCCATCCCTTTCTGTCCCCTCTGACATTCACAGAGTTTGTACTGTTGTTGTCCCACAATGCATCACAATTGGACCACATTTGCCTAAGGACTTGTCTTGCTTTCCCTTTTAGGCTCCTACCAGGTCTGCAGTCTGAACACAGGTGAAAAACTAAATAGGGTTAAAAAAAGGAGCACTTCAAAATCTGGCGACTAAGTTCACATCAAGTGTCCAATCTCATGTAACCAAAACTGCATGTAGATAATTAAATTAGCGAGACAGAAGAGTCCCATGTACAAAAATAAATTAAATGGTATAATTCAGATATAGAGAAAATTCAAATATAGTGAAAAAAATACAAATTTATTAATAATTAAAAAAATGACATAACAAATACAAAGTATAAAAACAAGATCTGTTACCACCACCATGGGACAACATTGTCTGCACCACTAAAACTGTCACTACGTGCTCACCCGAAGCAGGTGAGCAATTCAGGGATATAATAAACTCTATCCCTTATTACTACACCACCAACTTGTGTCCGCCTCCCAGGAGGACAGCTATGTGCTGTATATGAACTTGCACCAATTGCCTGCTGGGGGATCTCATAACTAGTTAGCATGGAGGAGTCTCGGAATTAACCAGACAAATCACTCCACCAACTAAGAATGGCCATGCACCACCACCCACAGAATCCTTTCTGTCAACCTTTTCCATGTACGGGCCAAGTGAGATGTCACGTGTTATGTGACCCCTGGCAGGCAATTGGTGCCTAGTATTATACTGGTTTATACTGGTATTTGGCATGTAATTTTAGAAATGATTAATAAATTAGCATTTTTTCACAATTTCTGGATCGTAGTGCGTAATCTCTAAAGGTAACCCCTTTTTCTAGATAGGACTCTTGTCTCGACTGCGTAACGTACATGTACTGCAGCAAAGTGGCTCTATTGCGTGAAATCAGGTACCTGAACGTAATTTCGTGCAATAGCCTCTAGGGGGTGTGCGTGCCCTGCCGAGAGCTGATCGTGCGCTGTTTGGACAGAGGGGGAGAAAATCAGCAGGTCCGGCAGACACGATGTCCGCCGGCCACCCGAGATCGTTCCAGAGAGAGGCAGAACGGCGGTCTGCCTATGTAAACAAGGCAGATCGCCGTTCTGACAGGGGAGAAGACGGAGATCTTGGGTTTCTGCTAAGCACAAACACATATCTCTGTCTTCCCCCAGTCAGTGCATCCCCCACACAGTTAGCAAGCACTCCCAGGAAACACATTTAACCCTTTGCTTGCCCCTGATGTTAACCCCTTCCCTGCCAGTGTCATTAGTACAGTGACAGTGCATTTTTTAGCACTGATCACTGTTTTGGTGTCGCTTAGTGTCAGATTTGTCCACCGCAATGTTGCAGTCCCGCTAAAAATCGCTGATCACCACCATTACTAGTAAAAAAAAAAACAAAAAAAAAAAAACATAAATCTGGTCCATAGTTTGTAGCTATAGTAGTATACTTTTGCGCAAACCAATCAATATATGCTTATTGTTTTTGTTTTGTTTTTTTACCAAAAATATGTAGCAGAATACATATTGACCTAAATTGTCAGTTAAAGTAACGCAGTGCCGTATCGTTAAACATGGCCTGGTCATTAAGGGGGTAAGACCTTCCGGGGCTGAAGTGGCTAATTATCCACAAGTGAAAAACTACCTTGTAAACCATACCTTACTGTTCTGTAATTCTTATAGATACCATGTCAGTGCCTTTTCAGGGAGAGTACAGCATGGAAATGCAAGTAAATAATCACTAAATATGCTTTTACTTTGTCAAGAGTGTCCATTCACAGTTTCAGTTTCCTGAAATTGACACTTCCAGTAATGTCAGATCATTGTTGCTAATGCCACCCTCTCAACATCATAGAACTCAATCTAAGCTCCCAAGACAGCTATGAGTGCTGACAACTCAGAAGTTGTGTGTATTCAGCGACAGCAATCTAAGCAGGCTGTTGTTTTAAAAAAGGAGTTTACATTTACCCTTTACATTAGGGTGACCAGACATCCTCGGTTTCAGGGGACAGTCCCCGGATTGAGGACACTGTCCCCGGACCAAGTCTGTCCCCGGTTTTGTCCCCGGATTGGATTTGAACAGGGGCTGGGGCAATTTCAAAGACAGTCAGTGCACAATTTAAAAAAATACATTCTGAATTACACCCCCCCCCCGGTCTGCTGCTCCTACTAGCTTAGGGCGGTGTATTTTTTCCATTATCTGTGCCCCTTTCTGATGATCATGTGCTGGTCGGAGCGGAGGGAATATTTCTTCAGTTTCGGGTGCCCATTCAGCTCCGCCCACATGTTCTTCTGCCTTGTCTCAAGTCCTGGCCAGCCGCCTGCTTATCTCCTTGCCTTCCCTGGTGGAGTGATCTTCCTCCGCTCCCCACCCAGTAGTAGCCGGGGCCCGGAGAGTGAGACTTCACAGGCTGTGAGGTGGGCGGCGGCGATAGGCAAAGAGTCGCTGATTGCCGCCATTACTCGTAAAAAAAAATATGTCCCCGGATTTCATTTTAAAAATCTGGTCACCTTACTTTACATGATACTGTCTGAACATTCTACTTATACTAGAATAATACAGAGTTGGCTGGCAATGTGCATTTACCAGCATTAGCATGCATTTGCCAGGTTTCTGTCACTGGTACAGATCACTGACTGGTGACATCACAAACATCATGTCAGTGCCCAGCTGCTAAAGCATTGTATTTAGTTTTTGAGGGGTGCAACCACCTTTCCAGGACAAATGCATGGCATGCTTATTTCATACTCATGTAATGGTAATTTTGGAAGAAAAAGGAAAAATATCAGTAGTAGAGTGTTCTGGACAGCTCCACGGAAGCTGCAGCAACCTCAGGAAAAGTAAAATATACATGAAATCTGTATACAGGATCTCTTCATGTAATTTTCTATGCACACAACAAACCAGTATCTGGTGAGACTTAATGAGTGCAACTGTCACCCCAGGGCTCTTTCCTCCATGCTAAAGCTGGTGAAAGCTATCATCTTATATACTTTCGGTGACATTTTTCACATTAGTATTGCAAGAAGAAGAAATGAAAGTTGAACTATGTGCCACAGGAAAAAAAAAAATATATATATATATATATATATATATATATATATATGTAGCGGGGTCCTTAAATTGATGGGATACACCTGGGGAATAGTGTGACCCAGGTGTATAATTGTGTTAGGGTTCAGACCCCTTTTTGTTTCGTGGAGGATTGGAGGATGTAGTATTCTCCTTTGCCTGTGGGTGGCGGGGTACCCACAGGCTTTAGGTAGAATCATCTCCTGCAGTGCTCCCTGTTTTGTCCCTTCCCGGAGATGGTATGGCTGGGGCGGGGAACCCGCCGGGCCGTTGATGGGAGGAGATAAAATGGGGGGACGCCCTTACCACAAGGTCTTGCGGAGAAGGAGGTCCTCGGAGGAGGAGGGTTGCGGTCCGCACCCAGGCACCTTAGGCCTGGGTGCGGGAGATCCAGGAGTCTGGTCCAGGTGCCCATGGCCTGGTCCGGAGTCATGTTGGCGTCCATCCCAGGCACCTTTAGCCTGGGGTGAGGTACTATCGAGGAGGCCTGGGGCCCAGTACCTTCGACTGGGTCCCGCTAGGGTGGACTGTCCGAGGGTCCCTGAGCGGAGGGACTCGTATCTGAGGTGAGGAGGCCAGAGAGGTTACCCACTGGAGACCCGGAGCAGCACCAACCCGGTGACAGTGGGCCTCTGGGAACTCTCTCTTGGGAGGACACATCCCCCTGATAGGGGCCACAGCGTATCGAAGAGGGCTCCATTGCTGTTCATAGGGGTTGCTGGAAGAGACCCCATCTTTCCTGTTCTGTAACAGCCGGATTGGCTTAGGCGCCGCTGGTCATAGTACAGTGGCATAGAACTTAAACTTTAGGAAGTGCCTCGATCTGCTCGCCCCACCGTTGGCAAGGTTATAGGTCCCAACCAGTTTGCTGCAGAAGAACTGTTTATTGTGCTTTGCTTATTGGAGTGTCAAATAAACAAGTGTTGGACCTTTCTCCGGTGTGTGAACTCCAGTTACTGGAAGCAAAGGGGAGGCTGGTGAGCTTGCAATTACAGACTCAGTGCATTCACAGAACACACCGGCCCGAGGAAACATCAGTAAGTGGCCTTCACCTCCCTACTACAATGGGTAGGACATGGGCCGTGGCGCATCTCACTCTCACAACCCACGAACCCCTAGACATGAGTCCGGTGTGTAACCGATGAAAAGATGGAGAGAGAGTGAGGCCGCTACACGTGGGGGCTCGTGAGTCCGGGATAGAGTGTGTTCTAAAGATGGACTTGAGAATGTCTACATTTGAACTTTGCTGCCCAGAGGAGTTCCGAGCAGATCGGCCATATTACTGGCCAAAGTGCGTCCCTGCTCGGAGTTGTGGAAATGACCCTAACACGGGAAAGGCCCATGCGGAGGAGCGGAAAAAGGGAGAGGTCCAGCCGTGTGACGTACTGCACGTGGGGACTGTTAACGCACTGCGCCATGAGGCACCCCATGGCGACATCGTTCGTGGGCGGAGTCAAGAGGAAGCCCGCGAAAATGTACAGCTCATGGGAGGAGTCTGGCCAAGTGTGGGGATACACGTGGAGACTCCGGCGCGGGGTCAGTGCATGATGGAGCAGCAGATAGTCGGGATGACCTCAAGTGCCCCGTGGATTATGGTTCCTCACCCCACGAGAATGACTTCCTTTGCTGCCCCCATCACAGACACGGGGATAAGACTTAGGCCCCGAGGGCGGTTGGCTCTGTACACTTGCAGAGACACGGAGGCCCTCGGTGTGATCTGTCCCGGCTGCTCGGGACTGGTGGTC
This sequence comes from Rana muscosa, assembly GCA_029206835.1. NCBI lineage: Eukaryota > Metazoa > Chordata > Amphibia > Anura > Ranidae > Rana > Rana muscosa. Next base: position 6,521,958 of record JARGYO010000125.1, on the reverse strand, counting down.
ACCCTGAAGCCATTCGGGCGATGTGAGGAGTGCAGAGAATTCCTTTTTGAGGTCGAGTGGTCCACAGCAAGGCCCCGGGCCCTTCGCCTCAACCACCTCACGGGTACCGCTACTCCGGAAGGGGAGATCAAGGCCTTTGTCGAGGTTCCCGTGCGCGCTGACCAGGGCGATGGACTGCCCAACAGAGAAAAATCCGAGGATGCTGCCTCGGTCGCCACAAGTTCTCTGCTCCCACCCCCGAAGAGGAAAGTTGGCCTAGTACAGGCATCCTATGGACGTGGTCGAGCTTCACCCCGCTGCTTGCCTGGCCTGGATGGCGCCGGTCGAGAAGGAAGTCCCGGACATCCCAGTCCTCTACAAGGGTCAGGTGAGCCAGGGGCTGGGACTGTGGTGGTGGTTGGAGGTGTCGGGGCCCATTGGAGGTGGAGCCCCCCAGGGAGGATGATTCTGTGTCCACTGGAAGATATCTGCCTGCGGAGATGTATGACACCTCCGACCTAGAGTCGCTGTCTGATTGCGGAGAAGATGGCGAGATAGACGAACTGTTCAGCCGCAAGGGCTGGGATAGAATGCCACTTCTTGCTTCCCGTGCGGTACGGGATTCACCTATGTACACAGGAGGCAGCACACCTCGGGTGGAAGACCCGCAGCTTACGAGGGAACCTACCCCTCCACCGGTGTCCTCGTCTACTGTTACCTCACCTGCTTTGGTTGTGGGGACACCCCGCGCTTCTCTGAGAGCGCCGAAAGTCAGTTTCAGGGAGCTGGTAAAGGCACCTCGGCATCCGGAAGCTATTGTGCTGCCTGGAACTGGAGAGAAAGCCACTATGCCACCTTTGGCCCACTTGCAGAGACTGTTTTGCCACAAAGTAGCTTGGGAATATGGGTGGGAATACCCGTATCTGCCCCGGGACTTGCTGTTTGAGGTGGAAGTCTGGAGAGCAAGATGGTATGACGAGTTTGTGTGGGACAAGTTGAAGGTGCCTCATGCTCGCAGGTACCTGGAATGTGTGCCGGCAGTGTCTAAGAGGTTTGAGGACTGCAGAGCTGAATGGAAATTGGGGCGCCATATCCATGCTGACAAGATAGTCATTTGCAGAAGAGAAGGAGAAGATGTCGAGTATTCGATAGAGGCATTTGACAAACACCTGAAACCCCTGTATCTGCCGGATCCAAAGTTTTATTTATAGGAGAAAAGAACTCCTGTTTATTTCCTTTGTGCACTTGAACTTTCTGGAAGAGCCATTCCCAGACACCCAGGACTGTGCCCTGCTTTTGTTTTTATTTGGGCTTTTCTTTTTCTCATTGGAGACTTGGGGCTGTTGTGTTTTTTTTGTGTTTCCCCTTTTCTTCATGTGCCAAAGGCAAGGACATTTGGGAATAGTGGCAGAGTAGGGAAAAGCTGGAAGAACGAAGACTCGTTGAGTGTCATTGACCGCGGCGTTGTCACCAGGTGGCAGTGTTGCGCAACAAATGTTTGAAAATGTTTCACACACACATCACCTTGCTTGTTGGAGTGAGTGGGTCTCTCGGCTGACGGGCCCACTCATGCCAAATGACACGAAATTATATTAGGATGTTGTTTTTTTTCTTTCCCCTGCAGGAGAATCGTCAATCAAGATCATTGAGAGTGGGTGGCTCTTAGACAGTGTGGGAGAGGGGTTGTGATTATGCAGATGTTTAAAGTGTTTTATGACATAAGTTGTTTTATATGTTCCCCATTCCCTAAGCAGGTCTTGGCACTTGGGAAAAATTTAGAGGAACTGCCTCAGGGGTTTCACTCCATGTCACCACTTTATGGGAGGCATGGGTGTGCACCTGACGCTGGGGACCAGCGTCCAATCATAGGGGGGAATGTGTAGCGCGGTCCTCAAATTGATGGGATACGCCTGGGGAATAGTGTGACCCAGGTGTATAATTGTGTTAGGGTTCAGACCCCTTTTTGTTTCGTGGAGGATTGGAGGATGTAGTATTCTCCTTTGCCTGTGGGTGGCGGGGTACCCACAGGCTTTAGGTAGAATCATCTCCTGCAGTGCTCCCTGTTTTGTCCCTTCCCGGAGATGGTATTGCTGGGGCGGGGAACCCGCCGGGCCGTTGATGGGAGGAGATAAAAGGGGGGGACGCCCTTACCACGAGGTCTTGCGGAGAAGATGGGCCTCGGAGGAGGAGGAGGGTTGCGGTCCGCACCCAGGCACCTTAGGCCTGGGTGCGGGAGATCCAGGAGTCTGGTCCAGGTGCCCATGGCCTGGTCCGGAGTCATGTTGGCGTCCATCCCAGGCACCTTTAGCCTGGGGTGAGGTATTATCGAGGAGGCCTGGGGCCCAGTACCTTCGACTGGGTCCCGCTAGGGTGGACTGTCCGAGGGTCCCTGAGCGGAGGGACTCGTATCTGAGGTGAGGAGGCCAGAGAGGTTACCCACTGGAGACCCGGAGCAGCACCAACCCGGTGACAGTGGGCCTCTGGGAACTCTCTCTTGGGAGGACACATCCCCCTGATAGGGGCCACAGCGTATCGAAGAGGGCTCCATTGCTGTTCATAGGGGTTGCTGGAAGAGACCCCATCTTTCCTGTTCTGTAACAGCCGGATTGGCTTAGGCGCCGCTGGTCATAGTACAGTGGCATAGAACTTAAACTTTAGGAAGTGCCTCGATCTGCTCGCCCCACCGTTGGCAAGGTTATAGGTCCCAACCAGTTTGCTGCAGAAGAACTGTTTATTGTGCTTTGCTTATTGGAGTGTCAAATAAACAAGTGTTGGACCTTTCTCCGGTGTGTGAACTCCAGTTACTGGAAGCAAAGGGGAGGCTGGTGAGCTTGCAATTACAGACTCGGTGCATTCACAGAACACACCGGCCCGAGGAAACATCAGTAAGTGGCCTTCACCTCCCTACTACAATGGGGAGGACATGGGCCGTGGCGCATCTCACTCTCACAACCCAGGAACCCCTAGACATGAGTCCGGTGTGTAACCGATGAAAAGATGGAGAGAGAGTGAGGCCGCTACATATATATATATATATATATATATAATATATACACACACACACTGTATAAATATCCATGTGTGTGTATGTTAAGGTGACCAGATTTTTAAAATGAAATCCGGGATATTTTTTTTACTAGTAATGGCGGTGATCAGCGACTCTCTGCCCGTCGCCACCGCTGCCCGCCTCACAGCCAAGTCAAATCTCACTCTCCGGGCCCCCGGCTACTACTGGGTGGGGAGTGGAGGAAGATCACTCCGCCAGGGAAGGCAAGGAGATTGAGCCAAGGCAGAAGAACATGCGAGCGGAGCTGAATGGGCATACACCCAAAACTGAAAAAATATTCCCTCTGCTCCGACCAGCACATGATCATCAGAAAGGGGCACAGATAATGAAAAAAATACACCCCCCCTCCTAAGCTAGAGTAGGGGTGTGTAATTCAGATTTTTTTTTCTAAAACTCTGCACTGACTGTCTTTGAAATTGCCCCAGCCCCTGTTCAAATCCAATCCGGGGACAAAACCGGGGACAGATCTGGTCCGGGGACAGTGTCTTCAATCCGGGGACAGTCCCCGGAAACCGGGGATGTCTGGTCACTAGGGATGAGCTCTGTGTTCGAGTCGAACATTGGCTATTCGCCTGTTCGGCGAAACCAGAACTTTGTGGGCCGTTCGTGCCAAATTCGTATGATGCGAACGGCCCACAATGCACTGCGCCATCGCAGTGCATTGCCGGCGCTGTGATTGGCCAAGTATGCACTGTGACCCCGCATGCTTGGCCAATCACAGCGCCGGCAGCGAGGAGAGCCTGTGGCCAATTATAGCTCAGGGGGTTTAGTACCCGCCTTGTGTAGTGTGTTGGCATGCAGGGAGAGAGAAGGATAGGCAGGGACAGTGTCAGTGATATTCTTTGCTAAACCTTGTGCATTTACAGTGTGTTGGCGTGCAGGGAGAGAGAAGGATAGGCAGGGACAGTGTCTGTGTTATTCTTTGCTAAACCTTGTGCAGTTACAGTGTGTTAGCATGCAGGGAGAGAGCAGGATAGGCAGAGACAGTGTCAGTTTTATTCTTTGCTAAACCTTGCGCAGTTACAGTGTGTTGGCGTGCAGGGAGAGAGCAGGATAGGCAGGGACAGTGTCAGTGTCATTTTTGCTAAACCTCCTGCACAGTATACACCTGAAGCTGCCCCTTATTGCTCGTGGTGTTGTTCTGTTGTGAAACACAGACAGGCATCTGCAAGCAGTTACAGTGGGTGTAGGTGCCTCCTGCACAGTATACACCTGAAGCTACCCCGTATTGCTGGTGTTTTTCTTTTGTGTAACACTAACAGGCATATGCAAGCAGTTACAGTGGGCGTAGGTGCCTCCTGCACAGTATACGCTACCCCTTATTGCTCCTGGTGTTGTTCTGTTGTGTAACACAGACAGGCATCTGCAAGTAGTTACAGTGGGTGTAGGTGCCTCCTGCACAGTATACACCTGAAGCTACCCCTTATTGCTCATGGTGTTGTTCTGTTGTGTAACACAGACAGGCACCTGCAAGCAGTTACAGTGGGTGTAGTGTGCCTCCTGCACAGTATACACCTGAAGCTACCCCGTATTGCTGTTTTCTTTCTTTTGTGTAACACTAACAGGCATCTGCAAGCAGTTACAGTGGGTGTAGGTGCCACTTGCACAGTATACGCTACCCCTTATTGCTCGTGGTGTTGTTCTGTTGTGTAACACAGACAGGCATCTGCAAGTAGTTACAGTGGGTGTAAGTGCCTCCTGCACAGTATACACCTGAAGCTACCCCTTATTGCTCGTAGTGTTGTTCTGTTGTGTAACACAGACAGGCACCTGCAAGCAGTTACAGTGGGTGTAGGTGCCTCCTGCACAGTATACACCTGAAGCTACCCCTTATTGCTCGTGGTGTTGTTCTGTTGTGTAACACAGACAGGCATCTGCAAGCAGTTACAGTGGGTGTAGGTGCCTCCTGCACAGTATACACCTGAAGCTACCCCTTATTGCTGGTTTTCCTATCTCCCTGCAGGCCATTAGAATGTCTGGAAGGCCAACAAGGAGAGACAGACAGTCACGAGCCAATAAAAGAGGGCAAGCAGGCTCTGGGTCTGGGGGCAACAGTGCTGGTCGTGGACGCGGTGCATTGTCATCAGCACGTGGCCATGGGACACGCTTGTCCTTATTTTCGGCAGCTGGACGTGTTGAGCCGCATCATGCCGAAGACTTGGTAGAGTGGATGACCAAGCCCTCCTCATCCTCCTCATCTTCTCTCACCCAGGCTCAGGGTACTGGCAAAGCAGCTGCCAATGCGTCCTCTTCCCTCGTATCAATGTCATCATCAGTCACTCCTTCCCTAGACCCACCATGTCCTCCTGAGGAGTCCCCCGAACTGTTTGAGCACAGTGTTGGGTACATGCTCCAGGAGGATGCACAGCGTTTTAAAGGGTCTGATGATGATACCCAGCTAGAGGAAGGCAGTAGTGTGAGCGCAGAGAGAGGGGATGCTCAAGAAGGACCCCAATCTGGCAGTCATGTTCCTCCAGCTGCAGCATACTGCCAGGTTTGCTCCAGTGATCAAGAGGGAGGGGATGATGAGGTCGCTGACTCCACGTGGGTGCCTGATAGGAGAGAGGAGGAGGATGAGGAGGAGTCACATCTCCAACGAGGCAGGATGCCCTCCGGGGGCCAGCGTAAGGGCAGCACACCGACTGAATCACACCGCAGAGCTCCGCCTGTGCAAGGCGCTGCCTCTGCGCGTTATTCCAAAAGTTCTTTGGTGTGGGCCTTTTTTGAGTCGAGTGCATCTGATCGCACCGCTGCTATTTGCAACATATGTCTCAAGCGTGTCTCGCGTGGCCAAAACATCAGCCGCTTGGGCACCACATGCTTGACCAGACATATGTTGACCTGCCATGCAGCTCGTTGGCAAGCGTACCTTAAAGACCCACACCAAAGAACAAAGCGGACCTCTCCTTGCTCCTCATCAGCTGGGATATCCAACCCCACTATACCTTCAGTCCTCTCTGAAACCTGCACTGAGAAGAATGAAGGTGTAGAATTAGGTGTGTCACAGCCAAGTAGTTGCGGGCACTCTGCTAGCAGTACACCGACGTCCGATTGTAGCAGGCAAATTTCCCTGCCCCAGCTGCTGGACCGTCGAAAGAAGTTCACTCCCAGCCACCTACATGCCCTGCGGTTGAATGCTAGCTTGGCTAAATTGCTAGCACTTCAACTGCTGCCTTTTCACTTGATAGACTCGGCCCCCTTCTGTGAGTTTGTGCAATGTGCGGTTCCTCAGTGGCAGGTTCCCAAACGCCACTTTTTCTCACGGAAGGCGATTCCGGCTCTATACCGGTATGTGGAAGGCAATGTTCATGCCTCGCTTGACAGGGCGGTCAGCGGTAAGGTGCATATTACCACTGACTCATGGTCCAGCAGGCATGGACAGGGATGTTGCCTATCTTTCACGGCCCATTGGGTCACTCTTTTGGCAGCTGGGAAGGATGCAGGACAAGGTGCAGTAGTGTTGGAGGTTGTTCCGCCACCACGCCTCCAAAATGCTTCTACTGGTTGTAACACACCTCTCTCCTCCACCCCCTCCTCTTCTTCCTCCTCCATGGCCTCTTCCTGTGCTTTGTCCTCGGAACCAGCGGTGCTCCATAGGCGTTCAAGGGGCTATGCAAGTATGCAGGCAAAAAGATGCCATGCCGTGCTTGCGCTGGTGTGTTTGGGGGACAGGAGCCACACTGGGGCAGAGGTTCTGTCAGCTCTGCAGGGACAGGCCGAGAGGTGGTTGACGCCACGCCAGCTTAAGCCAGGAATGGTGGTTTGCAACAATGGTACCAACCTCCTCTCCGCCCTCTGACAGGTACAACTGACCCATGTGCCCTGTGTGGCTCACATCCTTAACCTGGTGGTGCAGCGGTTCTTGGGCAGGTACCCGGGCTTACAGGATGTCCTGAGGCAGGCCAGGAAAGTCTGTGTGCATTTCCACCGATCATATAATGCCAGTGCTCGGCTGGCTGAGCTGCAAAAGGAGTTGAACCTGCCCAAGAACCGCCTTATATGTGACATGCCCACCAGGTGGAACTCAACGTTGGCCATGCTGCAGCGGCTGCACACGCAGCAGAGGGCCATCAATGAGTACCTGTGTGACTACGGCACCAGGACAGTGTCAGGGGAGCTCGTTTTTTTTTTCACCACGCCAGTGGGGCATGATCAGGGATGCATGCACTGTCCTGGCACCATTTGAGGAGGCCACGAGGATGGTGAGCAGTGACAGTGCATGCATCAGTGACACTGTACCTCTTGTCCACCTGTTGGAGCATACGCTGCGTGGAATAATGGACAGGGCACTTGAGTCAGAACAGAGGCAGGAAGAGGAGGACTTCCTTGCCTCTCAAGGCCCCCTTTATCCAGACAGTGTTCCTTCTGTCCCACCCATCACACAGGAAGAGGAGGAGGAGGATTGTGTCAGCATGGAGGTGGAGCCTGGCACTTAGCAGCAGCAGCAGTCTTTTAGGGATGATTTACAGTCCCAAGAAACCCGTGGACTTGTACGTGGCTGGGAGGAGGTGACTGCGGATCATGTCGTCCTTAGTGACCCAGAGGACTCCGGACCGAATGCCTCAGCTAACCTACGTTGCGTGGCCTCCCTGATCCTGCAAAGCCTGCGGAAGGATCCTTGTATTCTTCGGATCAAGGAGAGGGACCATTACTGGCTGGCCACTCTTCTTGATCCACGGTACAAGGGTAAGGTTGCGGACCTTATCTTGCTGTCACAGAGGGAGCAGAGGATGAGACATCTCCGGAAGGCCTTGCAGAAAGGTCTGTGCAACGCGTTCCCAGAGACAGGGAGGTTACAAACTCCTGGTCCTGGACAACGAGTTGCTGAGGCTTCGGTCAGTCAGAGAAGGAGCGGTGGAGAAGGTGGCCGTCTGACCGATGCGTTCAGACAATTTTTTTAGTCCGCAGCTCCAAGGTATGATCGGTTCCAGCAACCATCGCCAGAGTCTGATTTACATGGTCCAGGAATACCTAGTGGCAAGGCCAGACTTGGACACCTTTCCCACCGAAAATCCTCTGGCTTACTGGGTCTTGAGGATGGATCACTGACCAGAGCTTGCACAGTATGCAATTGAGCTACTGGCCTGTCCTGCATCCAGCGTTCTTTCGGAACACACATTCAGTGCTGCTGGAGGCTTTGTTACCGATCACAGGGTGCGCCTGTCCTCCGACTCGGTTGATCGACTGACATTCATAAAGATGAATCAGTCTTGGATCACCAAGCACCTGAAGCTGATGTAACGAATATTTTTTTTTTAAATGTCACATACCTTCAAGACTGCCTATGCTGATGCTGAGTGACTGTCCTGTTATGTTGACTGACTATCCTCTTCCTCCTCAATGATCCTGCTGATAGCTTGGAAGAACATTTTTGGTTCTGGGTGCCGCCACCAGTTGCTAAAGCCCAATTTTTCAGCCCCTGTTTAACAGGGGCATGTAATTACAAGATTTGATGCAATGCTTTGCAGGAGGGCTCATTACTGCGCTCCAACTAGAGTATCTGGGAGAGGTTGCAGTGTCGTGGCACCAGCACCAGTGCCTAAGGCCCAATTTTTCAGCCCCTGTTTAACAGGGGCGTGTATTTACAATCTTTTATGCAATGCTTTGCAACAGGGCTCATTGCTGCACTCTAAGTACAGTATCTGTGAGGGGTTGCAGTGTTGTGGCACCAGCACCAGTGCCTAATGCCCAATTTGTCTGCCCCTGTTCAACAGGGGCATGTAATAACAATTCTTAATCTAATATTTCACAGCTGGGCCCATTCCTGCGCCCACCAAGAGTAACTGTGAGGACTTACAGTCTTGTGGCACCAGCACCACCGCCACCACCAAAGGCCCAATTTTTCAGCCCCTGTTCAACAGGGGCATGCAATTACAATTCTTGATCTAATAATTCACAGCAGGGCCCATTCATGCGCCCACCAAGAGTAACTGTGAGGGCTTACAGTGTTGTGGCACCAGCACCACCACCAACGGCCCAATTTTTCCTACCACTGTTCAACAATGGCATGAAATTACAATTCCTGATATAATAGTTGACAGCAGGGTGTTCCAGCGCCCACCAAGAGTAACTGTGAGGGCTTACAGTGTTGTGGCAAAACCAACACCTAAGGGGCAAATTTCTGCAGAGTATCTACGGCAGGCCCCTACTTTCAAACATCCAACTTACAAACGACTCCTTCTTGCAAACGGAAGGAGACAACAGGAAGTGAGAGGAAATCTACCCCTAGGAAGGGAAATTCTCGCCTGTAAGAGTTAATATGGGAAAAAGGTGTCTCCTCTCTACTGATGCTTTATCACCAATCCTTGTTTCAATAAAAACCCCAAACTTTCCAAAAACATTTGTCATTGGGACGGAAAAGTGAGGTGAAATGTTCTGAACAGGTGCACAGACAGCAAAACAAATGTTAGAGGGGTGTTAACCCTTCCCTATGTACTCCAAAAAGCTTAAAAATAGATTTTTTTGTCTAGAGCTACACTTAAAAAATGTACATGTTCCAAATTAAAAACAGATTCTACTGAAGAACAAACCTACAGTCCGTGTCTTGTTTGCACCGCCTGTATACTGCTGTTCAGAGTATATAGGGCCTTTTTTTATTTTGGGTGCGGGGTTCCCCTTAATATCCATACAAGACCCAAAGGGGCTGGTAATGGGCTGGGGTAGGGTGCGGGGGGGGGGGGGGTAATGGGGTAGCCATGCCATTTTTCTCAATGATTTTCATCCATATTGCCGGGACCAGACATTACATTAAAGCCGCAAGCAGTTTTAAATGGCTTTTTTTCCTTTAGAAATGTCATTTTGTGCAGGGACAGTTCTAAACACGGGAAACACGTGCCACCTCACAGGCATACTTTAGACACCCCGGGTACGATATTTAAAGGAATATTTCACTTTTTTTTTCACTTTATGCATCATTAAAATCACTGCTCCCGAAAAAGCAATCGTTTTTAAAACTTATTTTTGCATTGATACATGTCCCCTGGGGCAGGACCCGGATCCCCAAACCCTTTTTAGGACAATAACATGCATATTAGCCGATATAATTATCACTTTACATTTCGAACGTTCGCGTCCATTGTATTTAATAGGGTTCTAAAGTTTGCGCGAACTTTCGGTCCGTTCGCAGGTTCTGGTGCGAACTGAACCGGGGGTTGTTCGGCTCATCCCTACTGGTCACCCTAGTGTATGTTGCCTCTTTCCAGGGCTTACATAATACACACACTTTACACTATTCACAAGAACCCTCCTTTCTAAATTATAGTAATATTCCAAGACAATATAATTTGCTGTTTGATGCTGAATATTTATAATGTGTGGGACTACACTTTTTAACCACCTATTAAAATTGACTTTGAAGGTAGTCAAAATAGTAAGTATCATTAAATCTTTATCACTTTCTAAAAAGAAACCCAGGAAAATCACTGATTAAAAGGCGCTATTTAGTACATTCATATACAGTTTTCACTAGCTTAAAGGTCTTCTTTATTTCACATTGTATAGATCTACTTTTCATTCAGTAGTATATTTTTCATTCAGTTGTAGTAGTATTTCTCATATACCTTTAGTGAAAATTTATATTCTACCTCATTCCTTTTAGGAACTTTTTTTTTTAACGCTGCATGTACAGTATAACGGTTTGTGTATCAGAGCATTGTTGCCTACTTTTCTCAACACAGTCTCTTATTTCTCTGCAAGAAATCTAAAAAACCTTCTGAGTTACCAGAGTCAGATTTCAGTTTCTTGAAGGGGAACTTTATCATTGAACACAAAAAGAAAGAAGGGTATAAGGGGCAGCGGCGTCTCTAGTAAGGTGACCAGATTTTTAAAATGAAATCCGTGGACATATTTGTTTTTAGTAGTAATAGCGGCGATCAGCGACTCATAGCGGGACTGCGATATTGCGGCGGACAAATCGGACACTAAGTGAAACTTTGTGGGAACCGGTGACACTAATACAGTGATCAGTGCTAAAAATATGCACTGTCACTGTACTAATGACACTGGCTGGGACAGGGATAACATCTAGGGCAATCAAAGGGTTAAATGTGTGCCTAACAAGTGTTTTTTCACTGTGGGGGAGGTGCTTTTACTAAGGGAAGGCATAGATCCCTGTACCTGCTTTGCAGGAATACAGGATTCCAGGACAATACAGTGTCCCGGAATGAAACTGACACAGCTACCCCCCAGGCCAATCAGATGCCCCCAAAAAAGGCAGCCACATCACTGCTTTACTCACTGACAGTACTTGCCCTGGCCGGGAATGCCTGGAGGAGCACAATCCCCGCCCCCTGCTTGTGATTGGAGAAATCATAAATCCCGCTTCTTGTGTCCAATCACTGTGCTGTGATTCGTTACATCTCAAGCTGATTTTTGGGAAGGGGGGGTGTCCCTGAATGGTAGTTTGGAAATGTGGTCACCCTAACACCAGTACTGAGAGCACACTGACACCAGCGCTGAGATAGAGAGCACTGACACCAGTACTGAGAGCACACTGACACCAGCGCTGAGATTGAGAGTACTGAGAGCACACTGACACCAGCGCTGAGATAGAGAGCCCTGACACCAGCACTGAGAGCACACTGACACCACCGCTGAGATAGAGAGCACTGACACCAGTACTGAGAGCACACTGACACCAGCGCTGAGATAGAGCACACTGACACCAGTACTGAGAGCACACTGACACCAGGGCTGAGATAGAGAGCACTGACACCAGTACTGAGAGCACACTGACACCAGCGCTGAGATAGAGAGCACTGATACCAGCGCTGAGATAGCGAGCACTGACACCAGCGCTGAGATAGAGCACACTGACACCAGTACTGAGAGCACACTGACACCAGGGCTGAGATAGAGAGCACTGACACCAGTACTGAGAGCACACTGACACCAGCGCTGAGATAGAGAGCACTGATACCAGCGCTGAGATAGCGAGCACTGACACTAGTACTGTGAGAGCACACTGTCACCAGCGCTGAGATAGAGAGCACTCTGACACCAGTACTGAGAGCATACCAGCACTGACACCAGCTTTGAAATGGAGGACACTGACACTAGTACTCTTAATATATTCAATTAATTTTCATTAATACTTATTACTGAGCGCTGGTGTCAGTGCTCTCAACCCCCAGTCGCATGCACACCCCCAGTCGCATGCACACCCCCCCATCACATGCACACCCCCCCAGTCACATGCAAAACCCCGTCACATGCACCTCCCCCAGTCGCATGCACAACCCTCCCAGTCACATGTCCCACCTCCTAGTCACATGTACCCCCTCCAGTCACATGCACCCCCCAGTCACATGTCCCACCCCCCCAGTCACATGTACCACCCCCCAGTCACATGTACCACCCCCCAGTCACATGTCCCACCCCCCAGTCACATGCACCCCCCCAGTCACATGTACCCCCCAGTCACATGTACCACCCCCTAGTCACATTTACCACCCCCCCATTCACATGTACCACCCCCAGTCACATGTACCACCCCCCAGTCGCATGTACACCCCCAGTCGCATGTACACCCCCAGTCGCATGTACACCCCCAGTCACATGTACCCCCCAGTCACATGTACCGCCCCCCCAGTCACATGCACCCCCCAGTCACATGTACCACCCCCAGTCACATGCACCCCCCTAGTCACATGTACCACCCCCAGTCACATGCACCCCCCTAGTCACATCACACTGCACATCCACCAAGCCCATGTACCTCACACATAGCAAGGCTCTGTCCCCTCACAGCTCAGTCAGTGCATCCTCAGCTCAGCAGTCAGTCGGCTGCACACAGACAGGCATACAGCAATTGGCTCCGCCTCCACCATGGAAGCCTCACCCTAGAAGGAGGGTGGACTCGGTGATCCTGTGCTGAGGTGCTAGCTGCACCCTTGCACAAGATATCGGCTGAAGGGCCAGACAGGATTTGCTGGCGGGCGGGGCGGGGCAATTGACGGTCTCTGTGTGTGTGTATCTGTCGGTGTTCTGACGAGAAGGACACCTGCTGTTCCGGTGGAGTTTTATTGACAGGAGTGGAGACTGGGCAGTGCCCTGGTGGTGCGGGGTGTTACAGAGCAGAGAGGAGGCGGACTGACTGTACTCTGAACGAGGCAGCACGAAGCTCTGCTGACTGTACCTGGGACTGATGTATGCGGATAGCCAGAGGCGGCTCTTTAGGCAAAGTAGGCGGCCGCGAGGCCCCTGGGAGGGCGAGGCCTTAGGCGACCACCTAATTTGCCTAATTAGAGAGCTGCCTCTGATAAAGGGATAATGCCAATTAAACCTACTGTATTCTAGATTCACATAAATTACATCTTGAATATTAATCTCCTACTGAAAGTGCCCCACAGTGTATATTGAAAGGCAAACTGACAACATTGTCCACTGACCACAACACTCCCATATGCACCTCTGCATTCATCAAAGAGAAAAAAAAACAGTTCTGCTATACTGGCACTAAGAGTCAAGAGTGTAATGCAAACAACAACAAAAAGAGGGCGCGCCAACCAAGTGCATTACCAAAACAACAATTTAGTCCAACCTTGCTTGCCTACCGAACAGATTTTTTCCCTCAAAACCGCCAGCTTCAACTGACTCGTCGGAAAGTCCTATATGGGGGGGTTCAACATCTGCTGATACGCAGGGTGGTCCTTCCTGTCTCAGTACAGAAAAGGATTCAAGGGTTCTCCATCCGGGGGATTTTCCAGCATCCTTGACATCTACAATACATGCTTGCATGTTCCCAGATGCACCAGGCATCAGAGATGCCTGAGTTGGCGGCCGGGGCAAACCACTACCAATGGTGGCTCTCCCCTTTGGCCTAGCATCGACACCAAGGGTCTTCACCAAGGTTCTTACCCTGATGCTGGCCCTACTAGACAGCGTGGCATCGCTATCATGGGCTATTTGGACGATCTTCTTCTGAGGGTCACTTCAATCTCAAATCTAGAAGTGAGCAAGTCTATAACCTGTCAGACCCTCTGATGCTTGGTTGGGTGCTGAACACTCAGAAGTCAGTATTGGTAACCTCCTTCGAGGCGGTACCATAGGCACTATTCACTAGTTCACACGCTAGTGTTACAGAAGGTAGCTCTGTCCTGAAGGGTAAAGTGCCCTTCATCCCTGGATTATTAAAATCCGGGTAAGCCACCTAATCAGGACCTCCCTAGTTGGTGGCCGACATTGGCCCGTAAACTGGGCGATCTGGCTTTGCCTCTCCACATGGTCTCAGAGGCTACAAGGGCGTCCAGTCAAAATCCAGTCGGACAAACACCACAGTGTGGCGTATGTCAAACTTCAAGGAGGAACAAGCAGCTCTGCTGCAACATCGGAGGTCGCTCACCTCCTAATAGGGGCAGAAAGGAGCATACCAGGCAGGGTTGCCAACTTTCAGTAAATTTACAAACAGTTTGTAAAATCTGTACTTTTTGCATCTGTCCTTGATTGTCTATGACGGACATGTAGGCTGCATGTCCGTAACTGACATTCATTACCAGATGCAACAATTATGGATTTTACAAACTGTTTGTAAATTTACTGAAAGTTGGCAACCCTGATACCAGGCCTGTCGGGCATTATACATTCCGGGTGTGGAAAACAGACAGGTGAACTGCCAGAGTTGCCAGGCTGGACCAAAGAGAATGGTCTTTACACCTGGAGGCCTTTCAGCTCTTTTACCAGAAGGGAGGCACGCCAGTCGTATATCTCCTGGCTCCTCGACTCAATGGGAAGGTATTGAGGTTTGTGGCCAGGTCTAGAGACCCAAAGGGGAACATGACGGATGCGTTGGTGGCACCGTGGAGTCAGTACAGGCTAATCTATGCCTTCCTTCCTCTGAAGCGCTTCCTCATCTGCTTCGCGGACTGCAGGCAGAGAGGATTCCAATGGTCCTAATTGCTCTCGAGTTGCCCTCGGCGTCCTTGGTACACCGATCTAGTGGGTCTGGTAACAGATGCCTTTTTGACAGCCTCCGCCAAGAAGGACCTTCTGTCGCAAGGTCCCATATGCCATCCTGTCTTTTACAGTCACTGGCTTAAGGGCATGGCTTGAGAGCCAGGTACTAAGAGACCGGGGCCTGTCAGACTCGGTATCTCTACCATAAGGAGTGTGCGGAAATCATCCTCTAGAAAGATCTACTGTCGCACCTGGAAGACCTACAGATCCAATTGTGAGGAAATGAGGTGGCATCCGCATACTTATTTGGTTCCAGAGTCCTGCTGTTCTTCAGCAGGGAACGGGCCAAGAATTTTACTTAAAGCGGAGCTCCACCCTAAAGTGGAACTTCCGCTCATCGGAACCCTCCCCCCCCCGGTGTCACAATTGACACCTTTCAGGAGGGAGGGGGGTGCAGATACCTGTCTAAGACAGGTATTTGCACCCACTTCCGGGAGTCCTCTCTGCGGGAAATCTGCGGGAAGCACGTCACTTCCCGCAGAGTACCCGTTGTGTTCTGGGAGACACTCGGCTCCCATAACACAGGGGGACCAGTTAGAACGGCGCAGCGCGACTTGCGCATGCGCCGTAGGGAACCAGGCAGTGAAGCCGCAAGGCTTCACTGCCTGGTTCCCTCACCGAGGATTGCTCATCCTCTGCTGCGGACGTCGCTGGACTCCAGGACAGGTAAGTGTCCTAATATTAACAGTCAGCAGCTGCAGTATTTGTAGCTGCTGGCTTTTAATAAAAAAAATTTCGGCGGAGCTCCGCTTTAAGTACAATTAGGGGGCAGGTATCTGCCCTGGCTGCCCTTTTTTCAAAAACCCCTGGTGGCTCACTTTCTAGTGAGAACGTTTGTACAGTGGGTTCGGCAGGCGGCCCCTCCGGTCCACCCTCCACTACCTCCGTGGGGCTTGGGTAGCAGACGTCTTTTGGCGTCTACCACTAAGAGAGGACCTGCTGTCGCAGGGTCCCAGACGCCATCCTGCTTGCAGGCAATGGCTTCAACGGCATGGCCTCTAAGTGCCTCAGAAACCACTGTTTAAGAACATCAGGAATATTCCCTTGTTGACACTTTCTCAGAAAGTGGTCCCTTTTAGTGGCTGTTACGCCAGTTAAGATGGGTTTATGAGCAGGCAGTCTTGTCATGCAAGCCTCCCTATCTGATCATCCACAAGGATAAGGTGATGCTGCGTCCGCAGCCTTCTTTGCTTCCTTCTCAAGGAAGACATTGTACTGCCATCCTTGTGTCCTCATTCGTCGCCTAAAGAGACGACGTTGCATTCCTTGGACGTTGTCCAAACTCTTAGAGAATGCTTGTCTGGTACTGCTCCGTTCCGGAGTCCAGACTCACCGTTTTGTTCGGTGGCTGGTCCCAAGTAGGGCCCAGCGGTCTTGTCGGCCACCATCTCTAGGTGGATCCGACAGATCAGACCAAGTCCAGACTCACCGTTTGTTTCGGTGACGGGTCCCAAGTAGGGCCCAGCGGTCTTGTCGGCCACCATCTCTAGGGGGATCAGACAGATCGGGATCAGGCTTACGCCATGAAGGGTCAGGCGCCTCCCTTTCCCCCACACATTCGACCAGGGCAAAAGGTACCTCTAGGCACTATGTCAGTAAGACGGTTGTCTGACCTGGCAGCCTTATCATCATGCAAGGCTCCTTATCTAATCTTCCACAAGGATAGGTGGTGCTGCGTCTGCAGCTTTCTTCTTCCATCTCAAGGAAGACATTGTACTGCTATCCTTGTGTACTCATCCGTCGAATCCTAGGAGACGACGTTGTATATTTTGGACGCTGTCTGAGCTCTGAGAGCATCAAGCGTCTGTTTTCACAGGTGTAAGATGGCGACCTGCTCGTCCGTTCACACTTTCACTAAACTTTACATGTTGATGTGTGTGCATCTTCGGATGCTTCTTTCGGCCGCAAGGTATTGCGGCTGTTTAGAGTTGCAACTCCTCTGTTGAGGAGTTCTGTTTTGTTGGGGTGAAGTTTTAATGCTATTCCCACCCCTCGTTTTTTGGCACTGCTTTGGGATGTCCCACTTGTCAATTGGAAGCTGTGTCGGTCCATTAACGAAAGAGTAAATAGAATTTTTTACTCACCGTAAAATCCTCTTATCCGAGTTCATGGACCGACACAGCACCCACCCCTCCTTTTTTGTTTAAGTTTGTACTGCTTTTTGACGAACTGATCTGCGAGATGCAGAGTGAGGGGATATACCCAGAGGGTCCGCCCCCCGGGCGGTACTGTAGAAGGTGTGATGCAACACTTTTTACAAGGTTTTTTCTGCCTAGTCACTCCTAATTAACGGATAATACCCACTTGTCAATTGGAAGCTGTGTCGGTCCATGAACTCAGAGAAAAGGATTTTACGGTGAGTAAAAAATCCTATTTTTTTTTATATATATTTTTATATATTGTTTTCCTTACTTGTGATGTTGCTGAAACTTGCCGTCCCCTGCTGCACAGAATTTCATCTGTCCAGTTAGTTTTATTATACTTGTCATATTTCCCCCATTTATAATGTTGCTGACACTAGTAGTCCCATGCTGCACACCTTGCATCCCATATAAGTGTTTACTCTCTGTCTAAATATTGGAATTTAATTTATCTATGTTCTGTTTTGTTGCAGTTCTGTCCCAGTCAGTGTTTATGTCTTGTGTATCTTTACCTTTCCCTTTACTGCAGAACGTTTTTTTACTTTATTTTACTGTATTTTATTCCATTGCATGCTGCCATCTAATGATCTGGTAGTCGTTATCAGTCCCCCCCATTTGTCCTGCCCCTGACTCTCATATAAACCCTTGCATTACTCCATTGGTTTGAAGAAGGAGTGACTGGGCATGCTCAGAAACACACCCCGCCCACTCTGACTTCTCTTCCTGTTGTCTGGACTCCATGCTGGTCCTGACAGCACGACTTTTCATCTTGGATCAGAGACAAAAATGTTTCCCAACGCTGGTCGGCTCGAACTTCCACCTGCAGCTGTTTTTACTCCCAGGAGGCATCCCGCTGGACGTTATGGATTTATTGATATGCCAGTTTTTCACTTCTATCTTGTAAGTGTTTTTAACCCTTCCTTGTCATTAAAGTGTTTTATTACTGCACTTAGAAGTGCCTTCTTCTCTGCTTTGTCTTTCCTATAGAATGGATGGTTATATGTGCAAATTGACAAATATATTGGGGGCGCTGAGAAACTAATGAATAACTAACAATAAAATATATTAGTAAACATATTAATGGATTGATAATGGTTTAAATATACACACCAGCAAAAGTGAATAAAATTCGGTCACAATGATCATTCTATGGCTATCCAACC
This sequence comes from Rana muscosa, assembly GCA_029206835.1. Classification (NCBI taxonomy): domain Eukaryota; kingdom Metazoa; phylum Chordata; class Amphibia; order Anura; family Ranidae; genus Rana; species Rana muscosa. The sequence goes on along the minus strand of JARGYO010000125.1, from coordinate 6,503,656 downwards.
AATAAACACAATAACATGTGCAATCTCCTTAATGGATTAGCAATAATGACCCATCAAATAAAGATCAAATCAATGAATTAATGTGACACTGAGTGCAAAAAAACTTTAAAAATTGTGATGCCAATATTGATAATTAGATGTCCCAGATTGATTGAAACAAATATCAGCAATATAGTATATAATACACTGTGCAATATCAATAATGACAACTGAATGTCCCAAAATTGTGTAAATGTTGAAATAAATAAGAGTCCATAAGTAAAACGATATATGAATCCTTGTGCAAAAAGCTTATTCCATCAAAGATATTGCTTGAAGTGATAACCTTCACCAATTTAGTGTGAAACACCCGATAGTGCTCGTGGTAAATAAAGCAGCTTACCAGATGTTGTTGACTCTTTTAATTAAAAAGGAGTCATATACGCTTTTAGCAAGTTCCACTTGCTAACATGGATATTGATGTCAGATATAGGCATGGAAAATCCCTGCCTCCCGGAGGCTCGGATGAAGATGTATAAACCACAAGAAAGAGAAATGGAGCGGAAATAGTGTAATTCCGTTTAATAAAAAAATTTAAGTAACAACATGGCAGCCAAATGCCCCCTTACTTGAATAGTGCCTTGAGCCCGGCACTGAGGCTGGTGAGCGTGGACTAGTAGGGCTAGTGACCCGAATAGAGATGAGCCGGCGTGCGTTCCACCTTGTTTGGAGGAAGAACCAGCAGGACCGGAAGTGTCGTCAGAACGTAGTCTAGCGTCGCCTCGACAGCCGTTTCGTATTGCACGTCGTCAGGAAGCATGCTAGACTACGTGGAACTGATTATTAAATACGGATGTCAATCAGGAAGAGGGGAGGAGTCACCGAAATCAAATCCAGCCTCAATGCCGTCTCTCCGCAATTACAGCAATAATTTTAATACAACGGAAGTCCATACAATTAAATAAAAAATTAATATGAGTAATATATATCCCGCTGACAGCACATCTATTATACTACATAAAACATAGTATGCATACATAATCTATGCTAACTCTATAGCATAGATAAAAAGTCGTGCGCGATGATAGCGCCCTCTAGTGTATAAGTGGATAAAACCACTCTCAATCTGTATATTATGCAGAAAAGAGTATATACAATGGTGTCATTGAATATAAATTATAAAAAAAATCCTAAAAAATAATTGGTTTATTATATAAATTCATAAAACAATAAAAGACAATAAAAAACAATAAAAAAGGAATAGAAATATATAAATATATATTTTTCTAATTGAACCCATATATCTGCAATCCAAATTAGTAATTGGATAACTATTTATTCGTTAGTGAGGACGCAATTCAAATCTAGGTCAATATTGAGGCCCAGCGGCTGCATGGTGGACAGTCTAAACAGCCACTGGGTCTCATTCTGGGATATGGCCTTGGTGAGGTCCGTCCCCCTCCAGTTAAATGTAGCCCTATCAATACCATAAAACACCAGTTGGCGAGGATCTCTATTATGATATTGAAGAAAATGACGCGATACGCTATGGTTAGGAAAGCCTTTGGCTATGTTTGCCACATGTTCATTTATCCTAATTCTGAGCTCTCTTGTAGTCCTCCCCACATATTGCAGGGAACAAGGGCATTCCAAAACGTAGGTCACGTATCTGGAATAACAAGTGATTAAGGGTTTAATCTTAAATTCTTCTTGTGTTACCAAGGATTTGAATTTACTTATTTTCTTGGTACGTCGAGATGTGGTACGGCAAGCCTTGCATCTAGTACAGTAGTGAAACCCAGACCCATCCAAAAAAGTCAGAGGTTTTTCAGGGGGGTCAGGGACATTAGGTGCAATGATGTTTCTCAAACCTGGCGCCTTTCTATAAATAAATCTAGGCCTTTGGGGTATAATAGATGCCAAGTCTCTATCCTTTTGTAGTATAGGCCAGAACTTTTTGAAGATTTTTTCAATACTTTTGTATTGCCTATTAAAACCTGTGATAAATGGCAGTGTTCCCATGGTTGAAAGATCTTTTTTCTTTTTGGATTCCAGAAGGGAATATCTGTTCATACTCCCCACCTGTTTTTTAGCTATGACCAATTCATTTCTAGCATATCCCTTCTCACAAAACCGATCTGTAAGGATTGCTGCCTGAGTGTTATAATCGCTATCCTCAGCACAATTGCGCCGGATGCGCATGAACTGGCCCTTGGGTATGGCCCCAAGCCATTGGGGATGATGGCAGCTGTTAGTTGGTACAAAGGCATTCCTATCAGTGGCCTTAAAGAATGTCCTCGTGCCAATCTTGCCATTTTGTTTGACCAAAGTAAGGTCCAAATAATTAATGGTTGTCAGACTAAACTCAGCTGTAAATTTTAGCCCATATTGGTTGGAATTTAAATTCTGCAGGAAGCTATGTAATGTGGTCTGGGATCCCTCCCACAACAACACTACATCATCGATGTACCTTTTATAATATAATAGAGATGAAAGTTGATCTGTATAAATGGTTTCCCCCTCCCATTTGTTCAGTACCAGATTAGCCACGCTTGGGGCATAACGAGCCCCCATTGCGACCCCTTTTATTTGTTTATAGAACTCCCCCTGTGCCCAAAAATAGTTGTTTCCCATAGCGATTTTGAGTCCCTCAACTAAAAAATTTATTTGGGATTTTTTGAGCTGTGAATCTGCAGTAAGTGCCACTTGGACTGCAGTAAGCGCATCCTCCTGTCTTATATTAGTGTAGAGGGACTCTATGTCCACTGTAACCATAATGGTTGCATCTGTCACCTGGATGTCGGTAAGGGATTTGATCAATTCACGACTATCCTTGAGATAAGACCTGCCTTGAATGACCAAAGGCTGTAGGAATAGATCTAAATATTCTCCTACTCTGGAGTAGAGGGAACCAATCCCGCTTATAATTGGGCGACCTGGTGGTTTTTCCTTATTTTTATGTATTTTTGGTAACACATATAGTTTTTTAATAGCTGCGAACAAAAATTAATGCAGCTAATGATTAGGAGGCGTAAAGCCAAAAATCAATTGGTAGAAGCCAATATAGCTGATCTCAAAAACAATATGGAGCCCTTTATGGGAACCAAAGAATATTTGGAAAGGGCGCAAAGTCTTCAGACCCACCTATCCAAATATGATGGAGAGATTAAGCAGAAAAAACTGAAAAAATACCAGAGAGATATTAAAGATTATGAGGAACACAAGGTATACAAATGGCAGGATGATTTAGATTTGGAGAATCCTAAAGAATCCCCGGTCGATAGGGATATGGAAGTACATAATACGGATACACAGTCAATAAAAATTAAAAACAAAAATAAAATCCATACCCCAAAGAAATCTAAAGCTCCATCCAATCCTAAGGGCCCAGCCACTCAAGGCAATAGGGGTTATCCCCCACCACCCCCAAATGGGGGCAATTATCCTCCGTCAAATGATTACTACTCTACCTCATATCCAGTACCTACATACAACAGGTATGGACCCCTAGATAATAGATCTAATGAGTATGGCTATCCTTATTACCATCAAGGACCTAGCCATTTTCCGCCTAGGCCCCCTAGGGGTAACTATAGGGGTAACTTTAGAGGACGACCAACGCCCTATCAAAACAACTACCAACAAGGGGGGGAATGGAGGGGATGGAAAGAACCTTACAAAATTCAACCTATTACACCCCAATACCCGAAAGAATATATAGAAAAAGAGGTAGAAGAGGGGGAGCCAGAAAGAAAAAGACAAAGAGACAGCTAGATGAAGGTATCTTTAACTTAGCAGGTGTTTCGTTTTCAGAAAACGAATTAAATGTTTTAACACAAGGATTAAAATTTGCACCCAACAAGAATCTTAATAAATTCGAACTTTTTATTGATGTGGAAAAATATGTGAGGAAGCTCAATATTAAAAAATTCTTCTCTCAGAAGGATCCTAGTCCCCCTATGATAGAAATGACTAAATTCAAACATAGTGGGCTGAAAAATAACTCCATATTTAATCCCCAAAAGGGAACACACCATCACATCGAGGTGTTTAAACATATGGTGCAAGATGAGATTAAATCCTTAGAAATTAAAAAGGCCAGAACTAATCAATCCCTGTCAGAGGGGATTAAACAATTGGAAAAAAACAAAAATATAGTAGTTCGTCCAGCGGACAAAGGGGGGGGTGTAGTTATACTTACTAAAGATGACTACTATGGAGAGATCCAAAGGTTGTTAAAAGACACTAATACATATAAACCACTGCCATTTAACCCATTGAATAAATTAAAGATAGAACTTGATATTTGGATTGATAAAGGGGTCAGTCAACAGATCCTAGATATAAAAGAAGCACAGTACCTTTCACCCAAAGTACCACGTACTCCGGTGCTATATGTGTTACCAAAAATACATAAAAATAAGGAAAAACCACCAGGTCGCCCAATTATAAGCGGGATTGGTTCCCTCTACTCCAGAGTAGGAGAATATTTAGATATATTCCTACAGCCTTTGGTCATTCAAGGCAGGTCTTATCTCAAGGATAGTCGTGAATTGATCAAATCCCTTACCGACATCCAGGTGACAGATGCAACCATTATGGTTACAGTGGACATAGAGTCCCTCTACACTAATATAAGACAGGAGGATGCGCTTACTGCAGTCCAAGTGGCACTTACTGCAGATTCACAGCTCAAAAAATCCCAAATAAATTTTTTAGTTGAGGGACTCAAAATCGCTATGGGAAACAACTATTTTTGGGCACAGGGGGAGTTCTATAAACAAATAAAAGGGGTCGCAATGGGGGCTCGTTATGCCCCAAGCGTGGCTAATCTGGTACTGAACAAATGGGAGGGGGAAACCATTTATACAGATCAACTTTCATCTCTATTATATTATAAAAGGTACATCGATGATGTAGTGTTGTTGTGGGAGGGATCCCAGACCACATTACATAGCTTCCTGCAGAATTTAAATTCCAACCAATATGGGCTAAAATTTACAGCTGAGTTTAGTCTGACAACCATTAATTATTTGGACCTTACTTTGGTCAAACAAAATGGCAAGATTGGCACGAGGACATTCTTTAAGGCCACCGATAGGAATGCCTTTGTACCAACTAACAGCTGCCATCATCCCCAATGGCTTGGGGCCATACCCAAGGGCCAGTTCATGCGCATCCGGCGCAATTGTGCTGAGGATAGCGATTATAACACTCAGGCAGCAATCCTTACAGATCGGTTTTGTGAGAAGGGATATGCTAGAAATGAATTGGTCATAGCTAAAAAACAGGTGGGGAGTATGAACAGATATTCCCTTCTGGAATCCAAAAAGAAAAAAGATCTTTCAACCATGGGAACACTGCCATTTATCACAGGTTTTAATAGGCAATACAAAAGTATTGAAAAAATCTTCAAAAAGTTCTGGCCTATACTACAAAAGGATAGAGACTTGGCATCTATTATACCCCAAAGGCCTAGATTTATTTATAGAAAGGCGCCAGGTTTGAGAAACATCATTGCACCTAATGTCCCTGACCCCCCTGAAAAACCTCTGACTTTTTTGGATGGGTCTGGGTTTCACTACTGTACTAGATGCAAGGCTTGCCGTACCACATCTCGACGTACCAAGAAAATAAGTAAATTCAAATCCTTGGTAACACAAGAAGAATTTAAGATTAAACCCTTAATCACTTGTTATTCCAGATACGTGACCTACGTTTTGGAATGCCCTTGTTCCCTGCAATATGTGGGGAGGACTACAAGAGAGCTCAGAATTAGGATAAATGAACATGTGGCAAACATAGCCAAAGGCTTTCCTAACCATAGCGTATCGCGTCATTTTCTTCAATATCATAATAGAGATCCTCGCCAACTGGTGTTTTATGGTATTGATAGGGCTACATTTAACTGGAGGGGGACGGACCTCACCAAGGCCATATCCCAGAATGAGACCTAGTGGCTGTTTAGACTGTCCACCATGCAGCCGCTGGGCCTCAATATTGACCTAGATTTGAATTGCTTCCTCACTAACGAATAAATAGTTATCCAATTACTAATTTGGATTGCAGATATATGGGTTCAATTAGAAAAATATATATTTATATATTTCTATTCCTTTTTTATTGTTTTTTATTGTCTTTTATTGTTTTATGAATTTATATAATAAACCAATTATTTTTTAGGAATTTTTTTATAATTTATATTCAATGACACCATTGTATATACTCTTTTCTGCATAATATACAGATTGAGAGTGGTTTTATCCACTTATACACTAGAGGGCGCTATCATCGCGCACAACTTTTTATCTATGCTATAGAGTTAGCATAGATTATGTATGCATACTATGTTTTATGTAGTATAATAGATGTGCTGTCAGCGGGATATATATTACTCATATTAATTTTTTATTTAATTGTATGGACTTCCGTTGTATTAAAATTATTGCTGTAATTGCGGAGAGACGGCATTGAGGCTGGATTTGATTTCGGTGACTCCTCCCCTCTTCCTGATTGACATCCGTATTTAATAATCAGTTCCACGTAGTCTAGCATGCTTCCTGACGACGTGCAATACGAAACGGCTGTCGAGGCGACGCTAGACTACGTTCTGACGACACTTCCGGTCCTGCTGGTTCTTCCTCCAAACAAGGTGGAACGCACGCCGGCTCATCTCTATTCGGGTCACTAGCCCTACTAGTCCACGCTCACCAGCCTCAGTGCCGGGCTCAAGGCACTATTCAAGTAAGGGGGCATTTGGCTGCCATGTTGTTACTTAAATTTTTTTATTAAACGGAATTACACTATTTCCGCTCCATTTCTCTTTCTTGTGGTTTATACATCTTCATCCGAGCCTCCGGGAGGCAGGGATTTTCCATGCCTATATCTGACATCAATATCCATGTTAGCAAGTGGAACTTGCTAAAAGCGTATATGACTCCTTTTTAATTAAAAGAGTCAACAACATCTGGTAAGCTGCTTTATTTACCACGAGCACTATCGGGTGTTTCACACTAAATTGGTGAAGGTTATCACTTCAAGCAATATCTTTGATGGAATAAGCTTTTTGCACAAGGATTCATATATCGTTTTACTTATGGACTCTTATTTATTTCAACATTTACACAATTTTGGGACATTCAGTTGTCATTATTGATATTGCACAGTGTATTATATACTATATTGCTGATATTTGTTTCAATCAATCTGGGACATCTAATTATCAATATTGGCATCACAATTTTTAAAGTTTTTTTGCACTCAGTGTCACATTAATTCATTGATTTGATTTTTATTTGATGGGTCATTATTGCTAATCCATTAAGGAGATTGCACATGTTATTGTGTTTATTGGTTGGATAGCCATAGAATGATCATTGTGACCGAATTTTATTCACTTTTGCTGGTGTGTATATTTAAACCATTATCAATCCATTAATATGTTTACTAATATATTTTATTGTTAGTTATTCATTAGTTTCTCAGCGCCCCCAATATATTTGTCAATTTGCACATATAACCATCCACTACATTATTTCAAAAGAACTACCATTTTTTTTTTGGAACCTTGGGGACAGCAGCTTACTTCCAATATATTATTCATAGTATATTCTCTATATATATATTATTTATATTGTGACAGCAGGAAGGTAAAGTCACCTGGTTGCATCCAGGGGGGTAGATATATTTCGCCCAGATTCAGGCTTTACGCCGACTTATACAACTAGGTGGAGAGTTGTATAAGCCCAGCTGGGGCTAGTGGGCTCATGGATGACTCATACCTCTAGGGAGAGTGTGGGGCGTCGTGCAGACAGGGAGTTGATGAGACCAGCTGAAGCTTGTCAGCTCATTTAGGCCTCTATAAGAACTCCCAGCTTCATTAGATGTTAGCTCATGCCTGGACCCAGACCTGTGTGGACTGTCTAGGGAGAGTGAACCCCTGTGCGGTGAGACAAAGCCTGTGTGGCTATTTGCTTGGACATTTAAAACCAGGGACTTAGGGACTAGGACAGCACTAGGCTGATCCCAGTTGTTAGTTAGGAAACCTGTATGTTTAGTCAGAGGTCAAGTTGACCAGGATTTATTTTGTTTATGTTTCTTTTGGCTTTGCTGTGTTTTGTCACTGTAAATAGAAAATAAACCGCACCTTTTTTTTTGATTTTGAAAACCACAACCTCCGTTTGCTGGGCCTGTTTTTGGGTGGGGAGCCCATCCCGGGGGTCACACACACCCGCTGCCGAGCTAACCCCCTCACAGTTGGTGGAGAACCAGTGGCAGTTTTTTTTAAGCCAGCATGGAGGAGATACTGAAGCAGCTGGCTCTAGCAAATGCCAATCAACAGCAGACAAATGCAGGTTTGCAAAAGAGCCTTGCAGCTCAACAACAGAACTTCGCAGCCCAGCAGCAAGCTCATCAACAGAGCCTTGCAGCCCAGCAGCAAGCTCACCAACAGAGTCTGGAAGCTCAGCAACAAGCCCAGCAGCAATCTGAGGCCCGCTTCATAGACCTGTTACAGAAGCAAGAGCAGAGACTACAACAAATGGAAGCAGTAATGCAGCAACGTCCGCAGACCAGTGAGGAAAGCCGTCCCACTAATACCGCGTCCTTTGGGGTGAGTCGTTTATTGACAAAAATGACTGGAGAGGATGATCCAGAGGTATTTTTGACCACATTTGAAAGGACTGCTGAAAGAGAAAAGTGGCCTGAGGAGCAGTGGGCTGGACTGGTGGCTCCTCTGTTAACTGGTGAATCGCAGAAGGCTTACTATGACCTAGAGCCTGACCAAGCAAAAGACTATGTGATGCTAAAAGCTGAGATATTGGCAAGGCTGGGTGTCACCCAGGCTGTCCGGGCTCAGCGTGTGCATAACTGGACTTTCCAGCTTGGAAAACCCCCCAGGTCTCAAATGTATGATCTCATTCACCTGAGCAGAAAGTGGCTACAGCCAGAGACTTTGTCCGCACCAAAGATTGTGGAACGTGTTGTAATGGATCGGTTTTTGAGAGCTCTTCCTACTGCCATCCAAAAGTGGGTAAGCCATGGAGACCCAGAGACGGCCGATGGTCTTGTGGATCGTGTGGAGAAATACTTGGCTACAGAGAACCTGACGGCCTCTTCCAGAGACACTCGGACTTTCCACCCTAAGACCAGACCATCCCCAGGGGCGGATAAGAGGATTCCAAGGGGTAAGGGTGGAGAGAGTGAGAGGGTGGGAGCTCTACCCCAAGTTTGGCGAGAACAGCCTGGGAAATCAGCGGCTCAAGAGGCGGCAAGAAGGATCGTTTGCTACCGCTGCCGGCAAGCGGGACATATTGCAGCCAATTGCCCGGTTGTGGAGGAACCCATGCAGTGTGACTTTCTGACGGGCAGACGTCAGTCGCTGTGTGCGACAGTCGCATGCACTGCCATTCGAGGAACTGAGAAACATTTATGCAAAATGTGTGTTAATGGTAGAAATGTTGTGGTATTGCTGGATTCAGGTAGCCTTGTGACCCTGATAAAGGCTGAGTTAGTTAAAACAGAGGTCTCTGGGAATAGCAAGGTAGCTGTTATTTGTGTGCATGGGGACACCCGAGAGTATCCAGTGACTACAGTGTGTTTCGAGACCCCCAAAGGTACCCTCTCTCATCCAGTGGGCTTAGTATCTCAGTTACCGTATGACGCCATTGTGGGAAGGGATTTTCCGAAGTTCTGGGAACTGTGGGATGATCCTGAGCCCCCCACTGGTGCCCCTATGTACCAGGAATGTGATAGCCAGAACTCCCCTGAGAGTGGTGAGGACTCTCCGGAATTTCCCTTATCAGTATTGGCAGGGGAGACTCAAGAAACTGGAGAGGAGCCCACCTCCTCAGACGAAAACCTACCGTCTGTGGAGTTTTCTGATCTTGAGGTTCACAGGGAAAACTTTGCCACAGAACAGTTGAAAGACCCCGCCCTAATAAAGGCACGGGAAAACGTAGTGAAAATAGATGGCGAGTTAGTGAACCCAGATAATACCTGCACTTACCCATACTTCAGCGTAGAGAAGGACCTACTGTATCGGGTGGCAAAAAGGGCAGAAGAAACCGTTGAGCAGCTTGTGGTGCCCAAACCTTACAGGAAGTTGGTGTTGGAGTTGGCCCATGGGCACATTCTTGGAGGTCATCTGGGGACAGAGAAAACCCGAGAGAGGGTATTACAGAGATTCTATTGGCCGGGGGTGATGAAGGACATAGAAAATTATTGTTCCTCCTGCCCTGTGTGTCAGAGGTCGGCCCCGATGCCACATTTCCGTAGCCCGCTGGTCCCTCTACCCATCATTGAGGTCCCGTTTGAGAGGATCGCCATGGATTTGGTAGGTCCTATAATCAAGTCCGCTAGGGGGCACCAGTACATATTAGTTATAATGGACTATGCCACCCGTTATCCAGAAGCGATCCCTCTCCGAAATACCTCGGCCAAAACCATAGCCAAAGAGCTATCTCTTGTGTTTAGCCGGGTGGGTATTTGTAAAGAACTGCTTACGGACCAAGGTACACCCTTTATGTCCCGGGTTATGAAGGAGCTGTGTAAATTGTTCAAAGTGACGCAATTACGTACATCTGTGTATCACCCCCAAACCGATGGGCTGGTTGAAAGATTCAACAAAACCCTAAAACAAATGTTGAAGAAAGTGGTGGATAGAGATGGAAAGGATTGGGACTGTCTACTTCCTTATCTGATGTTTGCTATTAGGGAGGTGCCCCAATCCTCTACGGGATTCTCCCCCTTTGAGTTACTGTATGGGAGACACCCAAGAGGGCTGTTGGATATTGCCAAGGAAACTTGGGAAAGTGAGAAATCTCCCCACAGGAGTGTGATTGAGCATGTCGCCCGGATGCAAGACCGAATTGCACAGGTAATGCCCATCGTGAAGGAACATTTGGCCCAAGCGCAGTTAGCACAGCAGAGAGTGTACAACCGTGGAGCCAAGACCCGTACCTTTTCCCCGGGGGATAGGATACTGGTACTTGTCCCTACGGTTGAAAGTAAATTCCTTGCCAAATGGCAAGGCCCCTACGAGATAATGGAAAAAGTGAGCGAAGTGAATTACAAGGTCAGACAACCAGGAAGGCGAAAGCCCGAACAGATCTATCACGTTAATCTGTTGAAAGCCTGGAGGGATAGAGAGTCCCTAGTCGCAGACACTTGGTCACCAGCTCAAACTGGTTGCGTGATTCCTGAGGTTGGAATAGCAGCCACCTTGTCACAACCCCAACAACAGGAGGTTATGGAGTTTGTGCTTCGCAACAAGGAGGTATTCTCTGAGCTGCCGGGACAAACATTTGGGGTAGAGCATGACATCATTACCCCGCCCGGTGAAAGGGTGAAGTTAAAACCCTATCGGATCCCAGAGGCCCGACGGGAGGCAATACGGGAGGAAGTACAGAAAATGCTGAACTTAGGGGTGATAGAGGAGTCCCAAAGTGATTGGTCTAGTCCCATTGTGTTGGTGCCTAAACCGGATGGGAGCTGGCAATTTTGTAACGATTTTCGTCAGTTGAACAAAGTTACAAAATTTGACACCTACCCCATGCCACGTATAGATGAGTTGATCGACCGGCTGGGAACAGCCCGATACATGACGACTCTTGACCTCACAAAAGGGTATTGGCAAATCCCCCTGGCCAAATTGGCCAAAGAGAAAACCGCATTTGTAACCCCAGACGGGGCGTTCCAATATAAAAGAATGCCGTTCGGGTTACAGAATGCGCCGGCCACATTCCAGCGGAAAATGGACCAGATGCTGAGGCCCCATCGGAAGTATGCTGCAGCTTACCTGGATGACGTAATTGTCCATAGCACAGATTGGGCCTCACATCTGCCAAAAGTGCAAGCAGTCCTGGACTCTGTTCGGGAAGCGGGGTTTACGGCTAACCCCAAGAAGTGTACCATTGGGCAGGAGGAGGCCAAATATCTTGGGTACACCATTGGGAGGGGAGTAATAAAACCCCAACTCAACAAAGTCGAGGCCATCCAGAGTTGGCCACGTCCCAACAGCAAGAAGCAGGTACGAGCCTTTCTGGGAATCGCTGGGTATTATCGGCGATTCATTCCCCACTTTGCCTCTAAGGCTGTGCCCCTAACCAACCTAACGAAGGGGAAAGGGTCGGTCATGATTAAATGGACCCCCGAGGCTGAGGCAGCATTCCAATTCTTGAAACAAGCCTTATGTAGCCAGCCAGTGTTGTACTCACCCGACTTCTCTAAAGACTTTGTCGTACAAAGTGATGCGTCAGATGTGGGGTTAGGAGCAGTATTGTCCCAGGTCTGGAACGGGGAAGAGCACCCAGTCATTTACCTCAGCAGGAAGTTGAAGTCCCATGAGGTAAATTACGCCACCGTTGAAAAGGAGTGTTTAGCGGTGAAGTGGGCTCTAGATTCCCTTCGGTACTACCTGCTAGGTAGGCACTTTGACATGGTTACGGATCACGCTCCGTTAAAGTGGATGGCTCAAAACAAGGAAACAAATAGAAGAGTGAATAGGTGGTTCCTGGCCCTCCAGGAATTCAACTTCACAGTAAAGCATCGCCCTGGCGTTCAAATGGGGAATGTGGATGCTTTGTCTCGAGTACATGAATGCCTGATTGCTGGTGTTCCAACCCCGAGGTTAAAACAAGAGGGGGGGGTATGTGACAGCAGGAAGGTAAAGTCACCTGGTTGCATCCAGGGGGGTAGATATATTTCGCCCAGATTCAGGCTTTACGCCGACTTATACAACTAGGTGGAGAGTTGTATAAGCCCAGCTGGGGCTAGTGGGCTCATGGATGACTCATACCTCTAGGGAGAGTGTGGGGCGTCGTGCAGACAGGGAGTTGATGAGACCAGCTGAAGCTTGTCAGCTCATTTAGGCCTCTATAAGAACTCCCAGCTTCATAAGATGTTAGCTCATGCCTGGACCCAGACCTGTGTGGACTGTCTAGGGAGAGTGAACCCCTGTGCGGTGAGACAAAGCCTGTGTGGCTATTTGCTTGGACATTTAAAACCAGGGACTTAGGGACTAGGACAGCACTAGGCTGATCCCAGTTGTTAGTTAGGAAACCTGTATGTTTAGTCAGAGGTCAAGTTGACCAGGATTTATTTTGTTTATGTTTCTTTTGGCTTTGCTGTGTTTTGTCACTGTAAATAGAAAATAAACCGCACCTTTTTTTTTGATTTTGAAAACCACAACCTCCGTTTGCTGGGCCTGTTTTTGGGTGGGGAGCCCATCCCGGGGGTCACACACACCCGCTGCCGAGCTAACCCCCTCACAATATATATATCTTTTTAAGGCGCGAGATCACCAACACACACACTTTCCTATAGAATGTGCTTCCTTCTTCTGAAGTGCTGCTGTGGTGCATTAATCACATTTCAAGAGCCAATCATGTACTGTTTGTTAAAGTCTTTTTGTTATCTATGTAGGCAGCTGTAGGGCAGCCTAGATGGCTGCAAGAGGAAGTGGGTTGGCAAGTGTATATACTCACTTTTCAGCCGATTTGATATGTTGGTGTACATATGTTCAGAGCTGTTTGGCCTCTATAATTGTCTCCAGCACCATTTTGGAGAAGCCTGGTGTCCTGATAGGACAAGCAAATCTTGGGAGATTTGGTCAGCTATTTTTGTGTGGATACCTTATAAAGGAAAGCCCAGGCACGTTTAGGACAGAACTCGTGTCTGTATAGACAGGGACAGAGACCCCACTTGTGAGAGAGAGTTAGGAGAAGGTAGAGAGAGTGTTTCGGCCTGTGAGGGATAGCTCCGTGTTCCTACAGAGTCCTGTATCAGCAATCCTGGTCAGATGAAAGACTCCCCGTTGCGGATAATAAAAACGGTGTCCTCGCTGTGAGGGAGGGACAAGTGTATCAGATGCCTATATTCATCTGCTGAAGGAATACCACTGTTACCGGGTAACGTGTGAATATCAGCCTCTACAGATACGCATTATGTGCTTGGGTTTATACTGTGTCAGTCAGTGGAAAGTGCCTATAGTGCTGATGAATACAACTACCGCTTACATCAGAAGTGACTGTGCTGTGTATCTGTGCCTCCATGCTTGGAGTGAAACTACTTGCATTACTGCTGTAAATACTCTTTCTACTACCGTCTCCAGTAATAAACGTTGACTGGTTTATAAAGTCAGTACATGTGATTCCCTCTGTGAAGCCGCTACACCCGCTTACATTTTCGCGTAGTTGACAGGATGTCAGAACCATCGTCCTCAAGCGGGGGAGTGGCTAGAGGGTCAGTCATGGCACCATATGGAGCGGCATTGGCCCTGGTTGCAGATTTGGCTGTTAATGCGCTAGAAGGAAAAGCCCGCCGGGCTGTGATGGTTCTGCCCGAGAAGGAAAGGGATAGCAGAACAGCTATTGTGGGCCACCTAGAAAGCTTGTATGGCGACAGTACCTCCATAGCCATACTCCGGAAGAGTTTCTATTGTCGGGAGCAGCACGACCGAGAGACGATCTTTCAATTTGCAGTGGCCTTACAGGAAATCTGGTGCCGGTTGGAGGAGAAAATGGCTCCCGCCGGAACTGGGGTCCCTAACCCCGATCAGCTTATCCGGGACCAGTTCCTCGCTGGTGTATGGTCCTCTTCATTAAAGAGAGCCTTAAGGGATCGAGTGAGGGCTGATGGTATGGTGAAATTTTCTGCTATCCTACAAGAGGCCATTGAGAGGGAACAGGAAGAGCCGGACCATGAACGCGCTGGTGCCAGAAGCCAAGTTACACTCACTCATGGAGCCAGGTGGCAAGTGGAGGGGTAGGAAGCGACTGCCACATGCTCTGCCACCACCTTGAATGCAGGAATGCCCTCGATGGAAAAGGTCATACGAGACCTAGTTGATATGGTCGCCTCCCTCAGGCAAGTAGTGGCAGCTATGCGGAGCGGGTCCGAGCAACCCCGGGCGGTGATCAACCCCCTCCGGAGGGACCCGGATATTGACCGAAAATGCTGGCAGTGTGGACAGATAGGCCACGTCGCAAGGAATTGTGCGAGATTGGGAGCCCAGAACGTACAAAACCATCCTTTAAACTAGAGATTCCTGTGGTGGTGGGGCAACGGACGGGAAATGTTCGTTCACTGCCTCAACGTGATCCTACAATGATTTCTCGGTGCCCATTGGCGACAGTGATGTTCAATGGACAGCCGGCCAGATGTCTGGTGAACACTGGATCAGAAGTCACCACTATGGCCTATTCGTTCTATCAGCAACGTTTTGGGCCGACCCCAACTCTAGACCCCTCCTGGTTGAGGCTGAAAGCTGCTAACAACCTACCAATTCCAGTAGTAGGGGTCACTTAGATGTCCATGAAGGTTTATGAGCAAACCCTTCCTAGGGTCAGGGTCGTGGTGACCCGAAAGTCCTCCTTCCCAGAAACTCCAGTGGTGTTGGGCATGAACGTCTTAAAAGAACTGGACTTAACTCGCCTTCTGTGGGAGGCTTCAGCGCAAGCTTCCGGGCAGTCAGAACCAGAGCTGCAGAATCTGATCAACGCTCGTTGGACTGTTCAGGTGCAGGGTCATAAACATACAGAGAAAGTGGGAGTCATCCACCTCCCTGCCCGTCATCGGTCATCCCACATCAAGTGTTGGTGTGCCTCCTTCCTGTGGTAGCTAGACACGTAAGAGGGGCCACAGTGATGGTCGAACCCCAACGCAACCTGGAAACCAAAGGTGAATGGTTGGTAGCCAGAACTCTGTCTGTTGTCCGGCAGGGACAAGTGTTGGTGCAACTGGTTCACTGGGGGTTCACACCGATCCAAGTGCCCACGGACGTGGCCATTGCAGATTTGTATACAGTACCCAAAAGCTAAAAAAAACAAGTGAGTATCTGCGCTATCTAATAGTATCCTTAAGCAGCCAGCATAATTTGTTGATCAGCAAATAACATTAAAAAAAGTCCACATGCAGCGCAGTATATGTAGAAAGGCACACGGCACCACGTGGTAATCCAAACTGCTTACCAGATAGCTGTGACTAGAAAGCATGTAGTGGATAATCCACAATAACAGCTCCGTCCCTTTAGGTTGGATTTCAAACCAGGATGCGATATATCATTGGACCTTTCCTTGTAATCAGAGCTTCTCAGGATTCTCACAAAAGTGTGTATGTCGATCACCCAAACGGTCAGCGGTACCCAGTAAAGGAATAATGCAGCCAATAGTGAAGCCCATACAGTCAAGTATAAAAATGTATTGTCGTAAACTTACATTAAAAACAGGAACAATTGCATCGTATAAAGGACTGGCCGCGGCTCTCAGCATACTAGTGTCAGCCCACCCGACATGTTTCATCCAACAGGATTTCATCAGAGGCGTGGCTATTTGACAATAGCACGCCTTTTTATAGTAAACATCCAATAGTGTCCAATCCAGGGATAATTAACTCCCGGGAGAATGCGTCCACCGGAAATTAGGTCAGTGGAACGCAGCGCACCTCTCGTCTGCGTTCCATCTGCCGGAAATGTCATCACAACTGGACAGCCAATAGTGACCGCCACAGAGGAATGTCTGCCGTGGTGCTACATTGGCCAGAAAGAGCACTAGAGGACATGCCCCATGGCATCACGTGTCCCGGAAATGACGTTGGTGGAACGCAATGAGTTAACTGCGTTCCATCTGAGCCTTCCAAAGTAAACAACCAGGCACCCAGAAAAAATAAGTAAACCGGACATAATGAACAGCCTTAAGTATCCCTTAAAAAGCTCTATTACATTAACAAACATGTAAATACGCATTCAAAGCGTCCTATAACGTCTATGATAGTAAATAGGAGGTTACCCGTATAAACAGTCATAGAGACAATATCTTTAGAAATGTATATGTTAAAAATACCATCTATAAAATTACATATCATTACTGAGGAGGTCATCTAGTGGCAAGTCAGAGAACAGACATATAAAATCAATAGAAATCTTAATGTTTAAACATGAACTAATATATGTTAATATGACAACAATTCTAAATATTATAAGAACCGCATCTCAGCTAAAAACGTCTATTAGTGAAATCAATATCAGAAATGAATATACCAATAAATGTTATTGAGGAGGAATAAATATTGCTGGGGGCCAAGAATCTAATGGTGATAATTTAACAGTTGTTTATAAAGCAACATTTAACCCAAAGGGCGTGTAACACTTGAGGTCATAAATCCAGCGGCTTTCTAACCGCGAGATCTCTCTCTTAGTTAGACTACCCCGCATATAGTGGTCCCTGCTGGATTTTTATTGTGACATTCCAGATAATGTCGGGAACCCTTTACGGATATTTGCCAGATGTTCTTTGATTCTGACATTCATAGCTCTCATTGTGCGACCTACATACTGTAGGCTGCATGGACAGACCAACAGGTATACCATGTGTTTAGATGTGCAGGTTATGAAGGTGTTAACATCGTATACTCTGCCAGTGGTATAAGATGTAAATAGATTTTTCTATTTTTATTGTTATTAATCGCACAAACGGCACATTTCCGACAAGAAAAAAACCTTTAGAGTTTTGAAAGAACAAAACCCTATTTGGTGCATCGAGAATATTTGGAGCCACTTGAAATTTCAGAGGAGGTACTCCTCTAAAGATTAATTGAGGTCGTTCAGGTAGAACTGGGCCTAGAATTTTATCATTTCTAAGTACTGCCCAATGTTTTTTTTACAATTTTTCTATAGTCATAATGCTGTTGTGAATATGTAGTGACTATAGAGAAATTATCAACATTAGCAGCTTTTTGAGTTTTATCTCTGCCTTTAAGCATAATGGCCCTATCCAAACATGCTACTTCCTCAATTATTTTATTCAGTAGTTTTATACCCCTTTTCTAAAAATTTGTTCTTAAGGGCAGAAGCTTGTTCTAAATAGTCCTTCTTCAGGGTACAATTTCGCCTTAAGCGGACAAACTGGCTCTTGGGCACAGATTTCAACCATGTGGGATGATGGCAACTACCCTTCCCAATTTAGCCGTTTTGATCTGTACCCTTGAAGAAGGTAGAAATCTTAAAGGTACTGTCCTCCTATCTCGATATTCAAATCCAAAAAATAAATTTTTCTTTACTTGAGCTGTTGCATAAAAGTGGTTAGCAATGTCATATCGCCATCCCATAGGAGGAGGATGTCGTCTATGTACCTCCCCCAAAAGACCAATTCCGGTCTTCTGTTGGCATAGACGACATCCTCCTCCCACTTTGCCATAAACAGGTTCGCCATGCTTGGTGCAAACTTTGCACCCATTGCAACTCCTCTGTTCTGGAGGTAATATGTTCCTCTAAACCAGAAGTAGTTGCGAGACATGGCGAACCTGTGTAGACTTAACACAAACTCTTTCTGTGGGGATATCAGTGACTCATCTCTATCAAGGAATGTTTCTACTGCCCTAAGTCCATCTGAATGTGATATAATGGTGTAGAGTGAAGTCACATCAGCAGTGACCATAATGTAACTTTCTCTCCACTCCATCGTCTCCAAGGTTTGAATAACTTGTGAGGAATCTTTCAAATATGATGGGGTCTGTAGCACCAACGGCTGTAAAAAGCCGTCAATGCATTTTCCAATTCTGGAAGTCAGAGTCCACTAATAATTGGTCTCCCCGGTGGCTTAATCAGATTTTTGTGAACTTTCGGGAGAAAGTATATTACCGGTATTCTCAGGGCCATAGGGACCAGGTAGGCTCTCTCCTTTTTATTAAGTATATGGTCATTAAAACCTTCCTCAATCTGTCTAACAAGTTATTTTTTTATACTTGTCTGTCGGGTCATAATGCAAAGGGACATAAGTATCAGCATCTGAGAGTATTTTATTCATTTCATCCACATATGCTGCCTTATCTAATACCACGATTCCGTCTGCGGGGCGGATAATAATATCTTTTCTGGCTTTCAAGGTTTTTAACCCTTGACAGAACTTGGAATTATTCTGTCCCTTTTTGACTTTAAGTTTTTCAATATCTTTTAATACCAAGTCTTTAAAAATTGTAACCTGGCGGATTAACTAACGAGTCATTGGACAAATTTGAATGTCGCACACCATCATTAGTATTGACCGTCCTACCAGCTGGTTGTGACAAAAAATGTATTTTGATATTAATTTTCCAAATGTACCTTTGTGCATCCATAAAGGCTCCAAACTTACTTAGAGGTTTTTCAGGGGAAAATGTATTAATTTTTCTTTATCAGTGAGGGTATTTTTACTTAAATTAAAAATCACAGTGTCGCTTATACTCTCCTTCTCTTTCGATCGGTGCCTCCTACCCCCTCTGGTCCCTCTTTTATTTCGCCATCTCGTTTGTTTTTTTGAGATCCTTTGGGAAAAAAAGAAGTTGAAGGTCCTGACTGTGAAGGACCCTCATTGGGATATTGTGCTCTCCTTGGGGGGTATAAACCAGGGCTATCCCACCCAGAGTGACCTCGGTGTTGATATGCATTCCTTGACGGTCGTTGTGAAGGATGTTGGACTATGTATCTATTGTCATAATCATCTGCATAATCACCATAATCCCTGTCAAGAGGTTCATAGTGATTATACGTAGTTAATCCCCCAGTACTAGGTCTGGGTGGTTGACCATAATAACCATGATCAGTCCCCCCATTATTATTCTCATAATTGGATCTATTTTGTGGGCGATTGGGATTAGGAGGTCTTTTAGGACCAACCTTCTTCCATCCTCCTCTAGGTGTATTATTTCTGTGTCCCCCACCCCCCCTTGGCTGTGAGGTGGTGATAATTGGTCCTGGAATCCTTAATGGTTCCGAGGTATGCTCAGCCCCTCCATTGGCTAGAGCAGCCCTCATGATTTGCCATTTTAAATACTTGATCTGTCTCAATTCAGCGCTGCATGTGGACTTTTTTTAAGTACCCAAAAGCTGCATTACTGATCCTTGCTCTGGGGTGGAGGCTCTACCTGATTCAGCAGAGACCCATCTCCCAAAATTGTTAACACAACTGGCACTTCCGGTGCAGGGGATGACCCCGGAACAAAGAAAAAAGCTCCAGCAACTAGTTTGCAGACATTTGATGGCATTTTCTCAAGGCCCTGAAGACTACGGCTGTACTAATGCTTTGGATCATTCGATCCACACTGGAGACACGGCTCCTATTCGGGAAAGGTATCGTAAGTCGTAGTCCCTGGGCTGCGCCCATAGTTCTTGTGCGGAAAAAGGATGGCAACTTACGTTATTTTTGTGGACTATCGCAGATTGAATGCATGTACCCATCGGGATGCCTCGGGTCGAAGAATCCCTAATGGCCTTGGGACAGGCCCAGTACTTCTCCACACTAGATTTGGCCAGTGGATATTGGAAGGTCCCGCTAAAAGAGGAAGATCATGAAAAAACGGCCTTTATCACCCCTCTGGGACTATACCAGTTTAATTGGATGCCCTTTGGCCTGACTAATGCCCCCAGTATGTTCCAAAGGCTAATGGAACGTTGCTTAGGAGACTTTGAACTTTGAATCTGTCCTGATTTACTTAGATGACATCATCATCTTTTCCAGAATGTTCGAGGACCATTTCCTACATCTGAATCAAGTCCTCCAGTGGCTAGCTCAGTATGGCCTTCGGCTCAAACCGGAAAAACGTCATCTCATGAAAACAAAAATCCAGTATTTGGGGCATGTGGTCAAGGCAAAAAGGGTGTCCCCTGATCCCGACAAAATGTACAGACATGGACAATCCCTAAAACGGTAACAGAGCTTTGCTCTTTCTTGGGGCTTGTGGGTTTCTACCGCAGATTCATTCCGAACTTTGCTACTGTCGCAGCTCCTTTGACCCAGTTGTTGTGCAGCCAACTGGCCAATCGAAAAGGAAAATTCTCTCCCAGCATTACTGACAGTTGGGGCATTGGAGGCCCTCAAGCGGAGCTAATTTCCGCTCCCATATTGGCTTACGCTGACTATCGTATGCCCTTCCGAGTGTACACTGATGCCAGTCTCCAAGGATTGGGGGCTGTGCTGGCTCAAGAACAAGATGGAACGGAGCATGTGATCACCTATGCAAGTCGGAGTTTACACCCTACCGAATGTAACCCAACCAACTACAGTTCCTTTAAACTCGAGTTGTTAGCGGTAGTCTGGGCCATCGCCGAAAATTTTGTTGAGTACTCTTGGAACTCCAGAGCCTATTACGTCAAGGACCCCAGAGGAATGGGTCCAAGATCACTGGCACCGCCTGGATCAAGCCAAACCGATAGTACTGGGAAAGCATAAGGATTTAGCAGAGGAAAGTACTGTTCAATTGTTGCCACTTACAGCGGGAGACAGAGTCTTGGTGATGAATCTTAAACACCTGAGGGGCAGCAATCTGGAGCCCAAGTGGGAGCCCTGTCCAAATCGCATCAAGCAACAGAAAGAGACTGCATCGTAATCTCCTTCGTCCCTGTGTGTTCAGTGCTGATTCACGAATGGATAATCCTATTCCTGTCTTTCCCCCATCTGCTAGCTGGGACAACAGCCAGGATGTCCTCAACAGTGACTTGGCAACCTGGTACCTGCCCCCTCTGCCGACGGTACAGACCTTATCCCTAGCGGGGGGAGATACAGAGAACCAGACTGCTGCTACTGAATGGGACTTATTTGTGAGGGAGCCAGATGTGCACGGTGTCCCCACTCCTGAGGGGGATGAGCCTCTCATGAATGAAATGGCGCCTACCGATCCTGTTGTGGAGGAGGGACAGTGCCCTGCTACCTCGGAGGGAGATGGACATTTGGAAGTCCCGGAGCCTCGCTTACCCAAGCGTATTACCAGGGGACTGAAACCTGTCAAGTATTCTGACTGTTACTTGAACTGTTATGCATTAGGGAATGTGGGCACCTTGATGTATAGGTTACTTTTTGATGGGTACTGAAAGGGAGGTCTCTGCCATAAGGAGGGATTCTGATATAAGGGGGGCTTTGGGAACCCTGATGTAAAAGGGAACTCTGTTCAGAGGGTTCATCCTGAATGTTGCACTCTATATGTTGTTTTGTTTGTTACTTACTCCCCTGTACTCTGTATATTACTGTAACGGGTCCCCAAGTATGAAAGGGGCTAACGCCGTTTAGGATATTCCCACTCCGAACACACATCAGCTACCGACACTCCACAGTCAGGCGACCGGTTCCCATAGGAATAATCCTTTCAGACACACAAGACAACGCTCCGTGTGCTTTCCAGCTGGTCTGACAATCTTTATTGAAAAACTCCAAATTTTATACACACAGAGAGGAGGTTCTTACATTCCTCATTTTCCTCTGACAATACACCTTTGATCAGCCCGAATTTACATGAGCTAATTAACTACAGCTGATGACTCAGGCACATGACCTTAGGCTAGCCCTACTGTCTCTTAACTACAGTACCCATCATCAAAAGACTTCACACAATGGTTATATAACGAGCTCCCAATACCCATCTGACAGCTCTTAGCAGACACAGGTGAGTTCAATAGCTAATCCCTTTACATCTTAAATGGCTATGCATAACCTTATGTTCAACAGACTGTCTGTCTGCTATTCACAATACACACAAGTACAGAGTTAATTATCACAATGAAAGATCCTCAGAAGCCATTCTAGATTCATTTACATCACAACAGGCAGGTAACACATCTCTCAATTAACTTGTTGAGTTCAGAATCAAACAACAACCATGTTGTGAACTAATAATACTATCCCAATTTAGGTAGTCCAAGATATATTCTTAATGTCCATTATTTTTTTGCTCACCCTGTGCCCAAAGTGACCCCTGTCACACATCTTCCCTTTCGGCAGGAGACTAACACAGGAGGAGACCCCAGACGGGTTGATTCTGAAGTTAGTCCATAGTTCCATTCCTCTAATGCCTGGACAACCCATCAGCATGGCCACTTTGCTTACCGGGTAAGTAGCTGATGGTGACGTTGTAAGGTTGCATGGTGAATAATGGAATTCAGTTCTGGAACAGTCACTTGCTTTGCTCTCTCAATGGCTCCCAAAACTTGTTGCTGATGCTCTTGGGAGAGGTACGGCAAAACCTGGGCGCAAATCCCATTTAACCTTTTGACAATTTCAGCCTGTTTGTGCATTTCAATGTTCAAGCCATGGGACATCTCATAATACATGACGTAGTGTCGTTGCATCTCCGATTTCTCCCTGGCCAACTTGTCACTTTCCAATTCTAGACTGTGATATTTTGCCTGATCTAAGGTACATGTCGGGGAAGATAGTCTTACCCAGTTCTCAGCCGCAAGCGGGCCGGTTCCAGCAGCATGGGTCTGGGCACAGGTAGTCACTGGGTTGGCTTCAGCGGGGCCCATCGGGGCGCAAGCAGAAACGAGGGGGGCCAAATCATTCCCCAGTAGTACATCCGCTGGCAACTCCTACATCACCCCCACATTCACGTGTCCTGAACCAACCCCCCAATCCAGGTGAACACGGGCAACGGGTAGCCGGAAGACGGTGCCTCCCGCTACTCTTATGGCTACAGTGTCTCTGGTATGTTGGCTCTCTGGGATGAGGTTCTTCTGTAGTAGGGTCATGGTGGCACCAGTATCACGTAGGCCATTGGCTACCTTTCCATTGACCCAGACAGTCTGCCTGTGTTGCTGCCTGTTGTCCCGGTTAGCTGCTTGTATTGGATCAGCCTCGTGCAGGACGCTCCAATGTTCTTCCTCCTCAATGCATTGGGCCGCAGGCATGGATGTGTGGCGGTTCCCCCTTGCTGGCTGTCTCCATGACTGGGACTGCCTGGCTGGATTCAACGGACAGTCTGGCTTTTTGTGCCCTAGCTGTTTACCCCCGAAACACCTGATGGGTTGTGAGCAGTCCTGGGAGTTGAACCTGGGCTGCTGAGAATAAGTGGCCGCTGGAGGTGGTGCTGTAGGGCGGTACATCTGTGGTTGGTAGGCGATAGCCGGAGGGGGTGCCGCTGGTCGATAATCCACCCGAGCTGTTGTCTTGACCACAGGGTTATCCAGTTTGCGGGCGTCTGTGTATTCGTCCGCCAGGCGAGCTGCTTCAGGTAAGGTGAAAGGTTTTCGGTCCCGAACCCACTCTCTGACTTACAGGGACAGTTTGTCAAAGAAGTGCTCCAGCAGGAATACCTGAAGCACCTCTTCCCCGGATTCTGCTTGGCATCCAGTGACCCAGTGGGATGCAGTGTAGGCGGCATGCCCACTCAGTATACGAGTCTCCAGTCTGTTTGCTCGTCTCTCGGAACCGCCTCCGGTATGCCTCCGGTGTGACGGCATACCTGGCCAACAGTGCTTCTTTTACCAGTCCATAGTTCATAATATCCTCGTCTGGGATGGCCCTGAACGCTTCACTGGCCCGGCCGGACAGTTTCCCAGACAAAAGGGTAACCCATTCCTCTGTGGGCACCCGGTGTAGGGCACATTGCCGTTCAAAATCAGCAAGATACCCATCAATCTCCCCTTCAGTTTCAATTACATTTTAAAAGCAAAATGTATCTTTCTCCTTTCAATTGGTGCTGCTCTGACTTCTGCTGCTGCAGCACCTCTTTGTGGTAGCAAATTTACGTCCACAGCCGCTATAACTTGGTCTATGATTTCCGCTGTAGGGTTAGTTCCATAATGTGCCAGTCTTATGTTAACAGCCCGATCAAAACTTGCCTCTTCGGGTGTCCTGTCTGTTACGCTGGGCCTTTCGGTTCCATCCATTTAGACTAGTTCTCTGATAATGTCCCTCTTCTTACGATTGTTGGCCGGTCTTCCCCAGTTCTCCAGTAAGTTCTTGAGGGTAGAGCGCTTTAGCCATTCATACTGTGCCTCCATTGGCCTGTGTCCTCTTGTAGCTGTCCTTCCGGCTGTGGGAATCAATCCCACTGCTTGCCAACAATGTAACGGGTCCCCAAGTATGAAAGGGGCTAACGCCGTTTAGGATATTCCCACTCCGAACACACATCAGCTACCGACACTCCACAGTCAGGTGACCGCTTCCCACAGGGATAATCCTTTCAGACATACGAGACAACGCTCCGTGTGCTTTCCATCTGGTCTGACAATCTTTATAGAAAAACTCCAAATTTTATACACACAGAGAGGAGGTTCTTACATTCCTCATTTTCCTCTGACAATATACATTTGATCAGTCCGAATTTACATGAGCTAATTAACTACAGCTGATGACTCAGACACATGACCTTTAGGCTAGCCTTACTGTCTCTTAACTACAGTACCCATCATCAAAAGACTTCACACAATGGTTATATAATGAGCTCCCAATACCCATCGGACAGCTCTTAGCAGACACAGGTGAGTTCAATAGCTAATCCCTTTACATCTTAAATGGCTATGCATAACCTTATGTTCAGCAAACTGTCTGTCTGCTATTCACAATACACACAAGTACAGAGTTAATTATCACAATGAAAGATCCTCAGAAGCCATTCTAGATTCATTTACATCACAACAGGCAGGTAACACATCTCTCAATTAACTTGTTGAGTTCAGAATCAAACAACCAGTACATATTGTGAACTAATATTACTATCCCAATTTAGGTAGTCCAAGATATATTCTTAATGTCCATTATTTTCTTGCTTACCCTGTGCCCAAAGTGACCCCTGTCACAATTACATAGTCCTGAACAAGGTATTCATTGTCTCAATAGTTGTTCTAAGGTAGGCTCAGACAAAATTATATCTTTTGTGTGTGCAAAAAAGCATATGGAATGGAAGTGTTTAATTGTTTAAAATGTGATCCTTCATCCTGAGGTTTATATGTGTCTGTGAGGCTGTCAGTTGTGGTACAGTAATTAGAAGTATTTTGTGGATACAAGGACTGTGTTATATGTGTGCAGTGTACAGTATACAGCCACTAGGCGCATATTTTGTTTAATCATCCCTTTACTGTTAGCCAAAACCTGGCCATGCAATCTGTTTGTGGTGTGTGTAATTTACTAAACTGTTATGGTGCCCCCAGGCCTTTCATAATCCTAGTCATGCTTAGGGATGGGCCCGGTGCTCGATTCGAACCCACGTTCGAATCGAGCACCGGGCGTTCGCTCGCTCGGCGAGCCCAGAACTATTTGGGCCGTTCGCATCACATTCGTGTGATGAGAGCGGCCCCGCAATGCATTGCGGCCGGCGCGGCCGGCGCAGTGCATTGCTGGCTGATGATTGGCCAAGCATGCACTGTGACCCCGCATGCTTGGCCAATCACAGCGCCCGAAACTCGGAGAGCAATAATTGGCTACAGGCAGGACGCCTGTAGCCAATTACAGCTCAGGGGCTTTAGTACACGCCCCACCATTTAAAAGGCCGCCACGCCGTCGGCCCCGGTCACATGAGTTCCGGCTTTAGGAGAGATCAGTCTGCTGATTCTGTCTTTGCTTGATACTGAAAGATTTGCTCTTCTTTGCTAAACCATTGGCTATTTCTTTGCTAAACCATTGCTACCTAAGTCATTGATCGTTCATTGCTGCTGATTGCACAATTAGTGTGTTATTAGCTGCTGCTGGGGATTAGTCTGGTGCGTGCTTACTGTTAGTACAGTATTGCAGTAGTACCAACCGCAGTGCTGTTAGCACAGCATTGCACCCCTACAGCACCCATAGGACTTCTAGTGTGTTAGTGGCATCACACAGAGCTCCTATATTTTCATCTCAGAAGCACCCATAGGACTTCTAGTGTGTTAGTGGCATCACACAGAGCTCCTATATTTTCTTCTCAGCAGCACCCATAGGACTTCTAGTGTGTTAGTGGCATCACACAGAGCTCCTATATTTTCTTCTCAGAAGCACCCATAGGACTTCTAGTGTGTTAGTGGCATCACACAGAGCTCCTATATTTTCTTCTCAACAGCACCCATAGGACTTCTAGTGTGTTAGTGGCATCACACAGAGCTCCTATATTTTCATCTCAGAAGCACCAATAGGACTTCTAGTGTGTTAGTGGCATCACACAGAGCTCCTATATTTTCTTCTCAGCAGCACCCATAGGACTTCTAGTGTGTTAGTGACATCACACAGAGCTCCTATATTTTCTTCTCAGAAGCACCCATAGGACTTCTAGTGTGTTAGTGGCATCACACAGAGCTCCTATATTTTCTTCTCAGCAGCACCCATAGGACTTCTAGTATGTTAGTGGCATCACACAGAGCTCCTAACTTTTCATCTCAGAAGCACCAATAGGACTTCTAGTGTGTTAGTGGCATCACACAGAGCTCCTATATTTTCTTCTCAGCAGCACCCATAGGACTTCTAGTGTGTTAGTGGCATCACACAGAGCTCCTATATTTTCATCTCAGAAGCACCAATAGGACTTCTAGTTTGTTAGTGGCATCACACAGAGCTCCTATATTTTCTTCTCAGCAGCACCCATAGGACTTCTAGTGTGTTAGTGGCATCACACAGAGCTCCTATATTTTCATCTCAGAAGCACCAATAGGACTTCTAGTGTGTTAGTGGCATCACACAGAGCTCCTATATTTTCTTCTCAGCAGCACCCATAGGACTTCTAGTGTGTTAGTGGCATCACACAGAGCTCCTATATTTTCATCTCAGAAGCACCAATAGGACTTCTAGTGTGTTAGTGGCATCACACAGAGCTCCTATATTTTCATCTCAGAAGCACCCATAGGACTTCTAGTGTGTTAGTGGCATCACACAGAGCTCCTATATTTTCTTCTCAGCAGCACCCATAGGACTTCTAGTGTGTTAGTGGCAGCAAACAGAGCTCCTATATTTTCTTCTCAGCAGCACCCATAGGACTTCTAGTGTGTTAGTGGCATCACACAGAGCTCCTATATTTTCATCTCAGAAGCACCCATAGGACTTCTAGTGTGTTAGTGGCATCACACAGAGCTCCTATATTTTCTTCTCAGCAGCACCCATAGGACTTCTAGTGTGTTAGTGGCATCACACAGAGCTCCTATATTTTCTTCTCAGAAGCACCCATAGGACTTCTAGTGTGTTAGTGGCATCACACAGAGCTCCTATATTTTCTTCTCAGCAGCACCCATAGGACTTCTAGTGTGTTAGTGGCATCACACAGAGCTCCTATATTTTCATCTCAGAAGCACCAATAGGACTTCTAGTGTGTTAGTGGCATCACACAGAGCTCCTATATTTTCTTCTCAGCAGCACCCATAGGACTTCTAGTGTGTTAGTGGCATCACACAGAGCTCCTATATTTTCATCTCAGAAGCACCAATAGGACTTCTAGTGTGTTAGTGGCAGCAAACAGAGCTCCTATATTTTCTTGTCAGCAGCACACATAGTACCTATAGTGTGTTAGTGTCAGCACCCATAGGACCTACAGTGTGTTGTGAGCACACATAGGAGCTCTATTTTTTATACTATATACACTACTGACTACAATGGCTGGAAGACCGCCAAGGAGAGGCAGAGCGTGCCGAGGCAAGAACACAGGGCAGGCAGGCTCTGTTTCTAGAGACAACAGTGCTGGCCGTGGACGTGGTCGTGCATCGTCATCAGCACGTGGCCATGGGACACGCTTGTCTTTGTTTTCGGCAGCTGGACATGTGGAGCCGCATCATGCCGAAGGCTTGGTAGAATGGATGACCAAGCCCTCCTCATCCTCCTCATCCTCTCTCACCCAGGCTCAGGGTACTGGCAGAGCAGCTGCCAACGCGTACTCAATGGCATCATCAGCCACCCCTTCCCTATACCCACCATGTCCTCCTGAGGAGTCCCCCGAACTGTTTGAGCACAGTGTTGGGTACATGCTCCAGGAGAATGCCCAACGATTCGAAGGCTCGGATGATGATACCCAGCTTGAGGAAGTCAGTAGTGTGCGCGCAGAGAGAGGGGATGCTGAAGGACAGCAATCTGGCAGTACTGTTCCACCAGCTGCAGCTTACTGCCAGGTTTGCTCTAGTGGTGAAGAGGGAGGGGATGATGAGGTCACTGACTCCATGTGGGTGCCTGAAGGGAGAGAGGAGGAGGAGGAGGAGGATGCGGCGTCACATGTCCAACGAGGCAGGATGCCCCCTGGAGGCCAGCTAGAGGCCAGCACAGCAACTGTACCACACCGCAGAGCTCCGCCTGTGCAGGGCGCTGCCTCTGCACGTTATCACAAAAGTTCTTTGGTGTGGGCCTTTTTTGAGACGAGTGCATCAGATCGCACCACTGCTATTTGCAATATTTGTCTCAAGCGTATCTCGCGTGGCCAAAACATCAGCCGCTTGGGCACCACAAGCATGAGCAGACATATGTCGACCTGCCATGCAGCTCGTTGGCAAGCACACATAAAAGACCCACACCAAAGAACAAAGCGGACCTCTCCTTGCTCCTCATCAGCTGGGATCTCCATCCCCACTATATCTTCAGTCCTCTCTGAAAGCTGCTCTGAGAGGACTGAAGGTGTAGAATTAGGTGTGTCACAACCAAGTACTTGCAGTACACCGACGTCCGATTGTAGCAGGCAAATTTCCCTGCCCCAGCTGCTGGACCGTCGAAAGAAGTATACTCCCAGCCATCCACATGCCCAGCGGTTGAATGCTAGCTTGGCTAAATTGCTAGCACTTCAACTGCTGCCTTTTCAGTTGGTAGACTCGGCCCCCTTCCGTGAGTTTGTTCAATGTGCGGTTCCTCAGTGGCAGGTTCCCAAACGCCACTTTTTCTCACGGAAGGCGATTCCGTCTCTCTACCGGCATGTGGAAGGCAATGTCCATGCCTCGCTGGACAGGGCGGTCAGCGGTAAGGTGCATATTACCGCTGACTCATGGTCCAGCAGGCATGGACAGGGACGTTATCTTTCTTTCACGGTCCATTGGGTCACTCTATTGGCAGCTGGGAGGGATGCAGGACAAGGTGCAGTAGTGTTGGAGGTTGTTCCGCCACCACGCCTCCAAAATGCTACTACTGGTTGTGACACACCTCTCTCCTCCACCCCCTCCTCTTCTTCTTCCTCCATGTCCTCTTCGAGTGCTCTGTCCTCGGAACCAGCGGTGCTCCGTAGGCGTACAAGGGGCTACGCGAGTACGCAGGCAAAAAGATGCCATGCCGTGCTTGCGCTGGTGTGTTTGGGGGACAGGAGCCACACTGGGCCAGAGGTTCTGGCAGCTCTGCAGGGGCAGGCCGAGAGGTGGTTGACGCCACGCCAGCTTAAACCAGGAATGGTCGTTTCTGACAATGGCACCAACCTCCTCTCCGCCCTGCGACAGGGGCAGCTCACCCATGTGCCCTGTATGGCTCACGTCCTCAACCTGGTGGTGCAGCGGTTCTTGGGCAGGTTCCCAGGCTTACAGGATGTCCTGAGGCAGGCCAGGAAAGTCTGTGTGCATTTCCGCCGATCTTATAATGCCAGTGCTCGGCTGACTGAGCTGCAAAAGGAGCTGAACCTGCCCAAGAACCGCCTAATATGTGACATGCCCACCAGGTGGAACTCAACGTTGGCCATGCTGCAGCGACTGCACACGCAGCAGAGGGCCATCAATGAGTACCTTTGCGACTACGGCACCAGGACAGGGTCAGGGGAGCTTGGCTTTTTTTCCCCACGCCAGTGGAGCATGATCAGGGATGCATGCACTGTCCTCTCACCATTTGAGGAGGCCACGAGGATGGTGAGCAGTGACAGTGCATGCATCAGTGACACTGTACCTCTTGTCCACCTGTTGGAGCATACGCTGCATGGGATAATGGACAGGGCACTTGAAGCAGAACAGAGGCAGGAAGAGGAGGACTTCCTTGCCTCTCAAGGCCCCCTTTATCCAGACAGTGTTCCTTCTGTCCCACCCATCACACAGGAAGAGGATGAGGATGAGGAGGAGGAGGAGGAGGAGGATTGTGTGAGCATGGAGGTGGAGCCTGGCACTCAGCATCAGCAGCAGCAGTCTTTTAGGGATGATGTACAGTCCCAACAAACCAGTGGACTTGTACGTGGCTGGGAGGAGGTGGCTGGCGATCATGTCATCCTCAGTGACCCAGAAGACTCCGGACCGAATGCCTCAGCTAACCTACGCTGCATGGCCTCCCTGATCCTGCAAAGCCTGCGGAAGGATCCTCGTGTTCTTCGGATCAAGGAGAGGGACCATTACTGGCTGGCCACTCTCCTTGATCCACGGTACAAGGGTAAGGTTGCGGACCTTATCTTGCCGTCGCAGAGGGAGCAGAGGATGAGACATCTCAGGGAGGCCTTGCAGAATGGTCTGTGCAACGCGTTCCCAGAAACTGGGAGGTTACAAACTCCTGGTCCTGGACGACGAGTTGCTGAGGCTTCGGTCAGTAGCAGAAGGAGCGGTGGGGAAGGTGGACGTCTGACCGATGCGTTCAGACAATTTTTTAGTCCGCAGCCCCAAGGTATGATCGGTTCCAGCAACCATCGCCAGCGTCTGATATACATGGTGCAGGAATACCTAGGGGCAAGGTCAGACTTGGACACCTTTCCCACCGAAAATCCTCTGGCTTACTGGGTCCTGAGGATGGATCACTGGCCAGAGCTTGCACAGTATGCAATTGAGCTACTGGCCTGTCCTGCATCCAGCGTTCTTTCCGAACGCACATTCAGTGCTGCTGGAGGATTTGTCACCGATCATAGGGTGCGCCTGTCCACCGACTCGGTTGATCGACTGACCTTCATAAAAATGAATCAGTCTTGGATCACCACCAGCTACCAGACACCTGAAGCGGATATAACGGAATAATTTATAATGTCACATCCCTTCAAGACTGCCTATGCTGATGCTGAGTGACTGTCCTGTTATGTTCACTGACTATCCTCTTCCTCCTCCTCAATGATCCATGCCACCACACCAGTGCCTAAGGCACAATTTTTCAGCCCCTGTATAACAGGGGCATGTAATTACAATTTTTTAAAAAGATGCTTCGCAACAGGTGTGACTGCTGTGCTCCAAGTACAGTATCTGTGAGGGGTTGCAGTGTTGTGGCACCAGCACCAGTGCCTAAGGCACAATTTTTCAGCCCCTGTTGGGGCGTGTAATTACAATTTTTAGGCAATGCTTTGCAACAGGTCTCATTGCTGTGCTCAGAGTACAGTATCTGTGAGGGGTTGCAGTGTTGTGGCACCAGCACCAGTGCCTAAGGCACAATTTTTCAGCCCTTGTATAACAGGGGCGTGTAATTACAATTTTTTAAAAAGATGCTTCGCAACAGGTGTGACTGCTGTGCTCCAAGTACAGTATCTGTGAGGGGTTGCAGTGTTGTGGCACCAGTGCCTAAGGCACAATTTTTCAGCCCCTGTTGGGGCGTGTAATTACAATTTTTAGGCAATGCTTTGCAACAGGTCTCATTGCTGTGCTCAGAGTACAGTATCTGTGAGGGGTTGCAGTGTTGTGGCACCAGCACCAGTGCCTAAGGCACAATTTTTCAGCCCCTGTATAACAGGGGCGTGTAATTACAATTTTTTAAAAAGATGCTTCACAACAGGTGTGACTGCTGTGCTCCAAGTACAGTATCTGTGAGGGGTTGCAGTGTTGTGGCACCAGCACCAATGCCTAAGGCACAATTTTTCAGCCCCTGTTTAACAGGGGCGTGTAATTACAAATCTTGATCTAATAGTTCACAGCAGGGCCCATTCCTGCGCCCACCAAGAGTAACTATGAGGGCCTACTGTCTTGTGGCAACACCGTCCACCACCACCACCACCACCAAAGGCCCAATTTTTCTGCCCTGTTCAACAGGTGCATGCAATTACAAATCTTGATCTAATAACTCAGAGCAGGGCCCATTCCTGCACCCACCAAGAGTAACTGTGAGGGCTTACAGTCTTGTGGCAACACCGTCCACCACCACCACCACCACCACCAAAGGCCCAATTTTTCTGCCCGGTTCAACAGGTGCATGCAAGTACAAATCTTGATCTATTAACTCACAGCAGGGCCCATTCCTGTGCCCACCAGTCTTGTGGCTACACCAACATCTAATAGGGCAAATTTCTGCAGAGTATATACGGCAGGCCCCTACTTTCAAACATCCAACTTACAAACGACTCCTACTTGCAAACGGCAAGAGAAAACAGGAAGTGAGAGGAAATCTACCCCTAGGAAGGGAAATTCTATCCTGTTAGATTTAATTTGGGAAAAAGGTATCTCCTCTCTACTGATGCTTTATCACCAATCCTTGTTTCAATTAAAACCCCACTTTTCCAAAAACATTTGTCATTGGGACGGAAAGTGAGGTGACATGTTCTGAACAGATGTGCAAAGACAGCAAATGTTACAGGGGTGATAACCCCTCCCTATGTTCTCCAAAAAGCTTAAAAATTGATTTTTTTGGGATGGAGCTACACTTCGTAATGTACCTGTTCAGATTCTACTTAAGAACAAACCTACAGTCCGTGTCTTGTTTGCACCACCTATATACTGCTGTTCAGAGTATATAGGGTTGTAGGTATAGGGTTTTATTTTGGGTGCGGGGTCCCCCTTAATATCCATACAAGACCCAAAGGGGCTGGGGTGGGGGGGGGGATGATGGGGTAGCCATGCCATTTTTCTCAAGGATTTTCAGCCATATGGCGGCCAGGACAAGACATGACATTAAAGCCGCAAGTGGTTTTAAATGGCTTCTTTTTTTCCTTTACAAATGTCATTTTGTGCAAGGACAGTTCTAAACACGGGAAACACATGCCACTTCACAGGCATACTTTAGACACCCCCCAGGTACCATATTTAAAGGAAAATTTCACTTTTTTTTTTCACTTTATGCATCATTAAAATGACTGCTCCCGAAAAAACGTTAGTTTTTAAAATTTATTTTTGCATTGATATATGTCCCCTGGGGCAGGACCCGGGTCCCCAAACCTGTTTTATGACATTAACATGCATATTGGCCGTTGTAATTAGCAATTTTGATTTCGAACGTTCGCGTCCATTATAACGAATAGGGTTCGAAAATTCGCGCGAACTTTCCGTCCGTTCGAAGGTTCTGGTGCGAACCGAACCCGGGGGTGTTCGGCTCATCCCTAGTCATGCTTGCACTTTGTCACTCTGTTTTGAGTTTTTGATTGTAAAGCCAGGCAGATTACTTTGTTATGAGAATTGTTAATGTATTTTATAATGGGAGTTTCTGTCATATTTCAGGATGTTATTAAAAATGTGCTCTGTCAGTAAATTTCCCATCTTTTGTCAGTAAAAAACAAAAAAAAACAGGGGGGGGGGGGTATTGGTTGACAACCCTGTTGCCTGCACGTATGCATTTAGTGACAGTGCTGCTGAACTTCCCCAAACTCCAGTGATCCCCACACTTTCCAATCAGCTCCTGGTAAAGAAAGTATCCCATTATTATTAAAGTATTAGCAGCTCACTTTAGTAGATCATGTGACATATAGTGATTAGTGACTTCCTGCATTGGGAGCTGATTAGTGGAGATCAGGAGCACTATCACTATATTCCAGATCAACTCTGGGGGTAGTATAGAGTCTTTAACCACTTCAGCCCCAGAAGATTTTACCCCCTTCCTGACCCGAGCACTTTTTACAATTTGCGATGCTGTACCCAAACGAAATTTGCGTCCTTTTTTTTCCACAAATAGAGATTTCTTTTGGTGGTATTTTATCACCTCTGCGGTTTTTATTTTTTGCGCTATAAACAAAAAAAGCGACAATTACCACTTCCCAACCGGCCACTGTACATATACGGCCGGGTGGGCGCTCTCTCCGTTCTAAGTTCTAAGTGGACATTCAGGAACGTCCCTCAGAAGGAGGGGGATCCCACACAGCGGCATGATCCAGATGCACTTGTGTCACCCGGCGCATCTCCGATCGGCAGGATGACTCTGTGATTGGCCCTCCTGATCACATGACGGTCGTGTCCAATCACAGCCGTCATGTGATTAGGCGATCGGCTCTCCTCTACTCACACAGAAGTTGTCTGTGAGGAGAGGAGAGCGGATCTCTGCAGCCGGCCGGTGATCAGTGAGTATGAGCTGTTTTTTTACACACTGATCACCAGCCTAGTGTAAACACACAATGTAAAGCACACAAAGTCCACACACATGTCCCCACACATGTCCCCAAATGTCCCCAAACAGTAAAAACACCAGTAAAAATTTCATTTGGGTGCAGCGTTGCATGACAGTGCAATTGTCATTGAAAGTGCGAGAGCGCTGAAAGCTGAAAATTGGTCTGGGAAGGAAGGGGGCGAAAGTGCCCAGTATTGATGTAGTTAAAATAAATATATATATATTTTTGACTTTTTGCTATAATAAATATCCCCAAAAATGTTTTTAAAAAACAAATTTCTACATATTTTCGGTAAAAACGATGGCAATAACGATTGGTTTGCATCTACAAACTTATAGGAAAGGTTTATGGCGTTTTTATGGCATTTATTTATTTTTACTAGTAATGGCGGTTATCTGTGATTTTTAGCGGTACTGCAACATTGCAACAGACAGATCGGACATTTTGACACTTTTTTGGGACTATTGACATTTATACAGCGATCAGTGCTATAAAAATGCACTGTTTACTGTTTAAATGTCACTGGTAGGGAAGGGGTTAACACTAGGGGGGCGATCAAGGGGTTACATGTGTTCCCTAGTTAGTGTTTCTAACTGCATGGGGATAGGACTGACTGGGGGAGGAGACATATCGTTCCTACTTACTAGGAACACACACGATATGTCTCCTCTCCCCTGACAGAACAAGGATTTCTGTGTTTACACACAGAAATCCCTGTGCTGGCTCTGGTGTCCGCGATCGCATGTGGCCGGTAGTGATCATGCCCACGGGCCACGCGCATTGGGTCCCCCGCCGTGCTGTGGCATGTGCGTGCCTCCGGCGGCTCTTAAAGAGAACAATGTACTGTGACAGCAGGAAGGTAAAGTCACCTGGTTGCATCCAGGGGGGTAGATATATTTCTCCCAGATTCAGGCTTTATGCCGACTTATACAACTAGGGAGGGAGTTGATGAAGCCCAGCTGAGGCTAGTGGGCTCATGGATGACTCATACCTCTAGGGAGAGGGCTGGGCGTCGTACAGGCAGGGAGTTGATGAGACCAGCTGAAGCCTGTCAGTTCGTTTAAGGCCTCTATAAAAACTCCCAGCTTCATTAGATGTTTGCTCATGCCTGGAACCAGACCTGTGTGGACTGTCTAGGGAGAGTGAACCCCTGTGCGGTGAGAAAAAGCCTGTGTGGCTATTTGTTTGGACATTGATTAAACCAGGGACTTAGGGACTAGGACAGCACCAGGCTGATCCCAGTTGTTAGTTAGGAAACCTGCATGTTTAGTCAGAGGTCAAACTGACCAGGATTTATTTTGTTTGTTTCTTTTTGGCTTTGCTGTGTTTTTGTCACTGTACATAGAGAAATAAACTGCACCTTTTGATTTTGAAAACCACAGCCTCCGTCTGCTGGCCCTGTTTTTGTGTGGGGAGCCCAACCAGGGGGTCACACACACCCGCTACCGAGTTAACCCCCTCACAGTTGGTGGAGAACCAGTGGCAGTTTTTTTTAAGCCAGCATGGAGGAGATACTGAAACAGCTGGCTCTAGCAAATGCCAATCAACAGCAGACAAATGCAGGTTTGCAAAGGAGCCTTGCAGCCCAGCAGCAAGCTCATCAACAGAGCCTTGCAGCCCAGCAGCAAGCTCACCAACAGAGTCTGGAAGCTCAGCAACAAGCCCAGCAGCAATCTGAGGCCCGCTTCATAGACCTGTTACAGAAGCAAGAGCAGAGACTACAACAAATGGAAGCAGTAATGCAGCAACGTCCGCAGACCAGTGAGGAAAGCCGTCCCACTAATACCGCGTCCTTTGGGGTGAGTCGTTTATTGACAAAAATGACTGGAGAGGATGATCCAGAGGTATTTTTGACCACATTTGAAAGGACTGCTGAAAGAGAAAAGTGGCCTGAGGAGCAGTGGGCTGGACTGGTGGCTCCTCTGTTAACTGGTGAATCGCAGAAGGCTTACTATGACCTAGAGCCTGACCAAGCAAAAGACTATGTGATGCTAAAAGCTGAAATATTGGCAAGGCTGGGTGTCACCCTGGCTGTCCGGGCTCAGCGTGTGCATAACTGGACTTTCCAGCTTGGAAAACCCCCCAGGTCTCAAATGTATGATCTCATTCACCTGAGCAGGAAGTGGCTACAGCCAGAGACTTTGTCCGCACCAAAGATTGTGGAACGTGTTGTAATGGATCGGTTTTTGAGAGCTCTTCCTACTGCCATCCAAAAGTGGGTAAGCCATGGAGACCCAGAGACGGCCAGTGGTCTTGTGGATCGTGTAGAGAAATACTTGGCTACAGAGAACCTGACGGCCTCTTCCAGAGACTCTCGGACTTTCCACCCTAAGACCAGACCATCCCCAGGGGCGGATAAGAGGATTCCAAGGGGTGAGGGTGGAGAGAGTGAGAGGGTGGGAGCTCTACCCAAAGGTTGGCGAGAACAGCCTGGGAAGTCAGGGGCTCAAGAGGCAGCCAAATGGATTGTTTGCTACCGCTGCCGGCAAGCGGGACATATTGCAGCAAATTGCCCGGTTGTGGAGGAACCCATGCAATGTGACTTTCTGACGGACCGACGTCAGTCGCTGTGTGCGACAGTCGCATGCACTGCCATTCGGGGAACTGAGAAACATTTATGCAAAATGTGTATTAATGGTAGAAATGTTGTGGTATTACTGGATTCAGGTAGCCTTGTGACCCTGATAAAGGCTGAATTAGTTAAAACAGAGGTCTCTGGGAATAGCAAGGTAGCTGTTATTTGTGTGCATGGGGACACCCGAGAGTATCCAGTGACTACAGTGTGTTTCGAGACCCCCAAAGGTACCCTCTCTCATCCAGTGGGGTTAGTATCTCAATTACCGCATGATGCCATTGTGGGAAGGGATTTTCCGAAGTTCTGGGAACTGTGGGATGATCCTGAGCCCCCCACTGGTGCCCCTATGTACCAGGAATGTGATAGCCAGAACTCCTCTGAGAGTGGTGAGGACTCTCCAGAATTTCCCTTGTCAGTATTGGCAGGGGAGACTCAAGAAACTGGAGAGGAGCCCACCTCCTCAGACGAAAACCTACCGTCTGTGGAGTTTTCTGATCTGGAGGTTCACAGGGAAAATTTTGCCACAGAACAGTTAAAAGACCCCGCCCTAATAAAGGCACGGGAAAACGTAGTGGAAATAGATGGCGAGTTAGTGAACCCAGATAATACCTGCACTTACCCATACTTCAGCGTAGAGAAGGACCTACTGTATCGGGTGGCAAAAAGGGCAGAAGAAACCGTTGAGCAGCTTGTGGTGCCCAAACCTTACAGGAAGTTGGTGTTGGAGTTGGCCCATGGGCACATTCTTGGAGGTCATCTGGGGACAGAGAAAACCCGAGAGAGGGTATTACAGAGATTCTATTGGCCTGGGGTGATGAAGGACATAGAAAATTATTGTTCCTCCTGCCCTGTGTGTCAGAGGGCGGCCCCGATGCCACATTTCCGTAGCCCGCTGGTCCCTCTACCCATCATTGAGGTCCCGTTTGAGAGAATCGCAATGGATTTGGTAGGTCCTATAATCAAGTCCGCTAGGGGGCACCAGTACATATTGGTTATAATGGACTATGCCACCCGTTATCCAGAAGCGATCCCTCTCAGAAATACCTCGGCCAAAACCATAGCCAAAGAGCTATCTCTTGTTTTTAGCCGGGTGGGTATTTGTAAAGAACTGCTTACGGACCAAGGTACACCCTTTATGTCCCGGGTTATGAAAGAGCTGTGTAAATTGTTCAAAGTGACGCAATTGCGTACATCTGTGTATCACCCCCAAACCGATGGGCTGGTTGAAAGATTCAACAAAACCCTAAAACAAATGTTGAAGAAAGTGGTGGATAGAGATGGAAGGGATTGGGACTGTCTACTTCCTTATTTGATGTTTGCTATTAGGGAGGTGCCCCAATCCTCTACGGGATTCTCCCCCTTTGAGTTACTGTATGGGAGACACCCAAGAGGGCTGTTGGATATTGCCAAGGAAACTTGGGAAAGTGAGAGTTCTCCCCACAGGAGTGTGATTGAGCATGTCGCCCTGATGCAAGATCGAATTGCACAGGTAATGCCCATCGTGAAGGAACATTTGGCCCAAGCGCAGTTGGCACAGCAGAGAGTGTACAACCGTGGAGCCAAGACCCGTACCTTTTCCCCGGGGGATAGGATATTGGTACTTGTCCCTACGGTTGAAAGTAAATTCCTTGCCAAATGGCAAGGCCCCTACGAGATAATGGAAAAAGTGAGCGAAGTGAATTATAAGGTCAGACAACCAGGAAGGCGAAAGCCCGAACAGATATATCACGTTAATCTGTTGAAAGCCTGGAGGGATAGAGAGTCCCTAGTCGCAGAAACTTGGTCACCAGCTCAAACTGGTTGCGTGATTCCGGAGGTTGGAATAGCAGCCACCTTGTCACAACCCCAACAACAGGAGGTTAAGGAGTTTGTGCTTCGCAACAAGGAGGTGTTCTCTGAGCTGCCGGGACAAACATCTGGGGTAGAGCATGATATTATTACCCCGCCCGGTGAAAGGGTGAAGTTAAAACCCTATCGGATCCCAGAGGCCCGACGGGAGGCAATACGGGAGGAAGTACAGAAAATGCTGAACTTAGGGGTGATAGAGGAGTCCCAAAGTGATTGGTCTAGTCCCATTGTGTTGGTGCCTAAACCGGATGGGAGCTGGCGATTTTGTAACGATTT
This sequence comes from Rana muscosa, assembly GCA_029206835.1. Classification (NCBI taxonomy): domain Eukaryota; kingdom Metazoa; phylum Chordata; class Amphibia; order Anura; family Ranidae; genus Rana; species Rana muscosa. The sequence goes on along the minus strand of JARGYO010000125.1, from coordinate 6,464,127 downwards.
TCGTCAGTTGAACAAAGTTACAAAATTTGACACCTACCCCATGCCACGTATAGATGAGTTGATCGACCGGCTGGGAACAGCCCGATACATGACGACTCTTGACCTCACAAAAGGGTATTGGCAAATTCCCCTGGCCAAGTCGGCCAAAGAGAAAACCGCATTTGTAACCCCAGACGGGGCGTTCCAATATAAGAGAATGCCGTTCGGGTTACAGAATGCGCCGGCCACATTCCAGCGGAAAATGGACCAGATACTGAGGCCCCATCGGAAGTATGCTGCGGCTTACCTGGATGACGTAATTGTCCATAGCACAGATTGGGCCTCACATCTGCCAAAAGTGCAAGCAGTCCTAGACTCTATCCGGGAAGCAGGGTTTACGGCTAACCCCAAGAAGTGTACCATTGGGCAGGAGGAGGCCAAATATCTTGGGTACACCATTGGCAGGGGAGTGATAAAACCCCAACTCAACAAAGTCGAGGCCATCCAGAGTTGGCCACGTCCCAACAGCAAGAAGCAGGTACGGGCCTTTCTGGGAATCGCGGGTTATTATCGGCGCTTCATTCCCCACTTTGCTTCTAAGGCTGTGCCCCTAACCAACCTGACGAAAGGGAAAGGGTCGGTCATGATTAAATGGACCCCCGAGGCTGAGGCAGCATTCCAATTCTTGAAACAAGCCTTATGTAGCCAGCCAGTGTTGTACTCACCCGACTTCTCTAAAGACTTTGTCGTACAAAGTGATGCGTCAGATGTGGGGTTAGGAGCAGTATTGTCCCAGGTCTGGAACGGGGAAGAGCACCCAGTCATTTACCTCAGCAGGAAGTTGAAGTCCCATGAGGTAAATTACGCCACGGTTGAAAAGGAGTGTTTAGCGGTGAAGTGGGCTCTAGATTCCCTTCGGTACTATCTGCTAGGTAGGCACTTTGACATGGTTACGGATCACGCTCCGTTAAAGTGGATGGCTCAAAACAAGGAGACAAATAGAAGAGTGAATAGGTGGTTCCTGGCCCTACAGGAATTCAACTTCACAGTAAAGCATCGCCCTGGCGTTCAAATGGGGAATGTGGATGCTTTGTCTCGAGTACATGAATGCCTGATTGCTGGTGTTCCAACCCCAAGGTTAAAACAAGAGGGGGGGGTATGTGACAGCAGGAAGGTAAAGTCACCTGGTTGCATCCAGGGGGGTAGATATATTTCTCCCAGATTCAGGCTTTATGCCGACTTATACAACTAGGGAGGGAGTTGATGAAGCCCAGCTGAGGCTAGTGGGCTCATGGATGACTCATACCTCTAGGGAGAGGGCTGGGCGTCGTACAGGCAGGGAGTTGATGAGACCAGCTGAAGCCTGTCAGTTCGTTTAAGGCCTCTATAAAAACTCCCAGCTTCATTAGATGTTTGCTCATGCCTGGAACCAGACCTGTGTGGACTGTCTAGGGAGAGTGAACCCCTGTGCGGTGAGAAAAAGCCTGTGTGGCTATTTGTTTGGACATTGATTAAACCAGGGACTTAGGGACTAGGACAGCACCAGGCTGATCCCAGTTGTTAGTTAGGAAACCTGCATGTTTAGTCAGAGGTCAAACTGACCAGGATTTATTTTGTTTGTTTCTTTTTGGCTTTGCTGTGTTTTTGTCACTGTACATAGAGAAATAAACTGCACCTTTTGATTTTGAAAACCACAGCCTCCGTCTGCTGGCCCTGTTTTTGTGTGGGGAGCCCAACCAGGGGGTCACACACACCCGCTACCGAGTTAACCCCCTCACAGTACCAATACGTTGTTTTACGCAGCCGTGCCATTATGCCGACGTATATTGGCGTGAACCGGTCGGCACGTGGTTAAGATATCCCAATATGGTACTGAAACCTGGCAGATCTGCAGTACATCAGATAGGTAATAACATTGTGCTGCTACTATGTATGCGCATACGATGCGTATAGCATTGACTATTTAAATGTAGACGAGCGCTATCCACAACAACCATACTCAGCAAGAAGCACATCCCAAGTGGTCCATGCAGCTGCTAAGTCTCAGTTGAAATGTGATGTGGCCTTCTAATTTCTAGATTTCTCAGCTCACTGCACCTCCCTACAACTTGGTTTCTGCCGCAACTTACATAGGAACTGTAATACCCTAATGACAGCTCCTCGTGAAGCCGTTGTTTACACCACTGTGCCTACAACCATCCTACTCACCACCATGGTGCCAGCAGCATCCCCATCACCACTGTGGCTGCATTCCTCTTCTCACCACCATGCCTGAAACTTCCCCACCACTGCAACTTCACAGTAAACGCCCTCACGCTTTTACCATCACAGCTGACCCTTATCTTCCTCCTCCACACCACATCTGCACTTCAACCCCCATTCTTACCACTGCACCTTACCCCTATCATTCCCCCCCAACCCCATCCTCACTACATCTCCTAAATGCCATAACCTAACTCATCACTGCACTGAAGAATGCCTTGCACCACTTTACCAATACACAGCACTGTGCTCGTTGCCATTGTGGCTGTTCAAGTGATAATTTTTAGAATTTTTATTAAATTGTTAACTTATACTAAAAAATCTGAGCATTTATTAAAACAATATACCAAATAAAATAAATATATGTCCTTCAAAAAACAATTTTAAATGTTTAGGTAGGGATATAAGTCTAATGCCGTGTATACACGATCGATTTTTTAGACGGTGAAAACACCGTCGAGAAAATCGACGTGAAAAACGAGGAGCAGCTTGTTCCCCCCACACATGGCCGTTTTAAATTACATTTTTTTTTTTGGTCGAAAAAAACGATCGTGTGTGGGCTCCCTGGCAGTGTTTCCCTATGGGAAAACTGCCGTGGAAAAAAATGACGGGAATCACGACGAAAAAAATTAGAACATGTTCTAATTTTTCTCGTCGTGATTAATGCGGTTTTTCCCGTCGGGAAAAATGACAAAATGCCCACAGACGATCGTTTTTTTCGTCCAAAGGAAAAAATTAAATTTTTCCCGACGGGAAAAATGATCGTGTGTACGCGGCAATAGAGTTATAGGAGGATGCTAAGTTTGGCATCGACCCTCCGTCACAATAGGGTAAGAACCATTAAAGTGGTTGTAAACCCACTTAGACAACTTGCACCTACAGGTAAGCCTAGGTTAAGGCTTACCTGTAGGTGCAAGAAATATCTCCTTAACCTACACGGTTAAGGAGATATTTACTATTAAAAACAATGCTGATGACGTCACACGCATGCGCAATAGCGGGCTAGCATTACCGGTTTTCTGAATGGGATCTTGCCGGCCTGCGCGCGCATGCGTGTGACGTCATCGCCGCTCCAGCCAATCACAGCGCCGGAGCGGCCATACACTGACGGCAGTGACGGGACATCGAGGCAAGATGGCAGCGGAGGTGACCGATGACCGCTGCGGGGCTTTGATCTCAGGTAAGTCATTCATAATGAGCTAGTATGCTATGCATACTAGTTCATTATGCCTTTCTTTTGCAGTGTTTTTTTTATTTATTTATTTTGCCTTTACTTCTTCTTTAACAGTGTCTCATGGCTTCTTTATGATGCTGCAAGAACATAGTCCACCACACACAATTTTACAATAAGTCTTCAATTAAATATGTTATGAGTTTTTTGGAGCAGGCTTCTCCTTATGACTGAAAAAAAAAAATCACCACATCTTCCTATACATTATTCATCTTTCATGGCTTTGTATAATCCTTTAAAATACCTTTTTTATCATGTACTTTTAAATGCCTCAGAATGTGTTATGAGCAACAGTCATAAAATATTAAGGGGGCATGCAAGAGAATGTAGGTTTAAAAAAAGTGGGGGTGTTTCCAGGCTGCTTATACTGGATGTCAGTGCCCAACTCTCGGCATTGTAATTTCTCAAATGTCAATAGCAAATTGCAGCTTCTCTAAAACGGAGGAGGCGACAGATAGAACAAGGGAAAGAGAAAGAAAGAGAGAAAAAAAAAGAATGAAAGAGAGAATGGAAATATTGCGGAAAGAAATTAAATACTGGAAGGAGAACTTGATAAATATTGTACAGTAACCAATTAACAAGTCATCTTCTGGAAATCTTGAATCTATGTTAGCAGCTGCGGTTAGTTATTTAGATGATTATTTGCTGGAAGCAAATCATGCACTACAGTATTTTATTTTCAGAAAAAAAGCTTTTTATTTTACTATACAGTATATATTAGAGTCTAGAAGATAATTTTAGCTGTATTACTTTCCTGCCATGTGTGATGGTAAACAGCTACTGAAAAGCATTTTTCAAATATAATAATATTTCTGTTATGTTGCTGTAGGATTTAGACATTCAGTCACATCATAAATTAAAAACATGCTTAAAGAGTAAAGAAGGGTTATAACCCCTGTATTTTTTTTGTCCCATTGGGGGGATTCCCTTCACTCCCTGTCCCACAGCTAAACAGGAAGCCAGAGGAAATCCCTCCAAAGTGAGGAAATACTGAGGTGTCACCAGGGTCACCAAAACTAGTGTCCCCATTGGAAGATTACTTTTCTGGTGTCAACCGAAAATATGGAATTTTTCTTTCACTTTCAATAATAATAGTAAACAGGACAAATAGAGTGAGTGAATCTCCCTAACAGGGGGCACAGACAGCTATAAAAACCAACATGTGTTCTACAACATAATCTCTCCCCACTCCATCTAAAAATAAAATACAAAAAGTTTTTCCTTTTAGGTATACACCTAGTGCACAATTATTAGGCAGGTGAGAATTTTGACCAAATCATAATTTTTATGCATATTGTTCAGCACCAACATTTAGGCATATCAGGTAATGTGTATTTGTGTAATGAGGGGGGTGTTTCCTAAGGAGGTCGACACCCTATATCGGCCTTTTTCAACCAGGGTGCCCAGGTACTCTGAGGTGCCTTCAGGTTTCTTCAGGGGTACCTTGGCAAAATTCCTAAAAATTGCCCAAAAATTGTATACAAACCAAAGGGTGGATCAAGCCTGCCTTTTAGTTACAGAAAGCGACAGGTTTTCATTGTGCACCATTACAACCTTCTATTTACTGGCCTCCTAAAACCCAATGACAATGGTTGATAAGGAGGACATCAGGCGCCTGCACAGCATCCTTGTTTGCCCCACCCTAGCCCCTTTCTGTCAGCACTGGAGTCACATTAGCTGAGCGAGGAAGAGGAACATTGGAATACTAGTCAGTACCTGTGTGCAAAGGCGTGTTTTTCTTTGGAAGAATAAATTACCTTTAACGCTGGGTGTCCTATGTGTGTGGATATTGCTGCGTTATTTAAAACTATTAGTTTAGTTTTTACCATTTTAGAATGGGGTGCCTCGACTCAAAAAAGGTTGAGAAACACTGCCCTATATCAAGGTGTACATAATTATTAGGCAGCTTCTTTTCCTTAGGCAAAATGGGCCGAAAAATGTTTTAACTGACTCTGAAAAGTCAAAAATTGTAAAATGTCTTTCAGAGGGATGCATCAACCTTGTGTAGCGACCTCACCTCTCGCTCCCTCCTTCTCTGTCAATGTCAATGGCTCTCGTCTAGGGGACCAGGGAGGAGAGTGTGATGCACCACCAGCTCGTATCCTCTAGTGTGTAGAGGTGTAAGCTATACCCAATTACCTTCGGTCTGTGCCCTTGTCCAGAGCCAAAGCTCCCCTTGAGGATGATCCTTTAACTCCCAGAAAGCCAAGTTCCACACCATAGAAAGTCCAACACTTATTTATTATTTTAGAGCAATAAATAGTCCTTTGAGAGCAGACTGGTTAGACAACGAACAGACAAGGTGGTGAGGAAGGTCCAGGCACAAACATGAACTTGTTACTCTCCTGTTTCGGTATGCGCAAATAGGCTTGGCGCACGGTCACTGCCACCGACTGTGAGGGTGGTCGCTGCCACCGACCGGGTGAAATAGAATTTGAGGTCTCTGCCACCGACCTGGGTTTCAGTTGGGTCACTGCCACCGACCATGAGAATGTGGACTACCTTCTTGAGATGCGGCCCCTGTCAGGGGAGTCATCCATCTGGACGGTCACCAGAGGCCTCCGCCGTCACCAGCCAATGCTGCGCTGGATCTCCGGGAAGGTCACTTCTCTGGTCCCCCTCGCCCGAGATTCGGGTGTCCAATACCGGAGGACACCCTAGGAATTCTCCATCCCTTGTGGGAACGAGTCGAAGGTACTGGGCCCCAGGCCTCCAGAGAGTACCTCACCCCAGACTAAAGGTGTCTGGGGTGGAATCGCAGCTTCATCCCCAGGCCGAGGGCGCCCGGAGACCACCAGCACTCACACCCAGGCTGAAGGTGCCTGGGCGTGGACCCCGAGTGGAAGATGTACACCCCTTTTATCCCCTCTCCCAGCATGCACAGCAGGTTCCCCGCCCCGCTGTACCACTGCTGCGAGAGGACAAAAAGGGTACAGACTTGCAATGGTGGTTCAACCCCGGCCTATGGCGACAGCGCCACCTACAGGCCGCAGGGAACTGGACACCCTTGCATCCTCCACTGGCATAAATTGGTCCATGAACCCTGACAATTGCTGCATCTGAGCCATTTATCACTCAGATGCCTCCCCTAAATGTAACCACCCGCTACACTTGAAATTGATAAGATATTGGGTTGTGATCGCAGAACCATCAAACTTTTTGTTGCAAATAGTCAACATGGTTGCAAGAAACGTGTTGAGAAAAAAAGATGCAAATTAACTGCCAAAGATTTGAGAAGAATCAAACATGAAGCTACCAGGAACCCATTATCCTCCAGTGCTGTCATATTCCAGAACCGCAACCTATCTGGAGTGCCCAGAAGTACAAAGTGTTCAGTGCTCAGAGACATGTCCAAGGTAATGAGGGCTGAAACCCGACCACCACTGAACAAGACACATAAGTTGAAACGTCAAGACTGGACCAAGAAATATTTGAAGACATATTTTTTTTAAAGATTTTATGGACTGATGAGATGAAAGTGATTTTTGAGTAAGAGACACAGAGCTCCACTTCAAATCGGATGCCAGCAAGGTGGAAGTGGGGTACTGGTATGGGCTGTTATTATTAAAGATGAGATAGTTGGACCATTCTGGGTTGAAGATGGACTAAAGATTACCCTTTAAACCTACTACCAGTTTTTAGAAGACACTTTCTTCAAGCAGTGGGTACAGTAAAAAGTCTGCATCTTTCAAAAAGACCATGATATTTATGCAGGACGATGCTCCATCGCATGCATCAAAGTACTTCACTGTGTGGCTAATCAGTAAAGGCCTTAAAGATGAAAGAATAATGACATGGCCCCCTTCCTAGCCTGACCTAAACCCTATTGAGAACTTGTGGGCTTGGGAGATTTACGGTGAAGGAAAACAGTACACCTCTCTGAACGGTGTCTGGAAGGCTGTGGTAGCTGCTGCACAAAAAGTTGATCGTCAACAGATCAAGAAACAGACAGACTCCATGAATGGAAGGCTTATGACTGTTGTTAAAAAGAAGGGTGGCTATATTGGTCACTGCTTTTTTTTTTTAATGGCAGAAATGTTTATTTGCAAATTTAGTTCTTTGTTCATTATTCTCACTTTAAGCGATGAAAATAAACAAGTGAGATGGGAAAATTTTCGTTTTTCATTTAGTTGCATAATAATTCTCTACACTAATTCTGCATACACACGCTCGCAAATTCCGACAAGAAAACCGTGAATTTTTTCAGATGGAATGTTGGCTCAAACTTGTGTAGCATACACACGGTCACACAAAATTCTGACCGTCAAGAATGCGGTGACGTACAACACTACACTGAGCCGAGAAAAATTAAGTCCAATGATTCCGAGCATGCGTCAAATTGATTCAGAGCATGCGTGTTTTTTTGCGCGTCGGAATTGCATACAGACAATCGGAATTTCCGACAAGAACTTTTCTTGTCGGAAAAATTGAGAAGCAGCTCTCAAATTTTTGCTGTCGGAAATTCTGACAGAAAAAGTCAGATGGAGCCTACACACAGTCGGAATTTCCGACCAAAAGCTCACATCGAACTTTTCTTGTCAAAATTTCCGATCCTGTGTAGGCTCCATAGTGACCCAATAATTTTTCACACATAGATATTCTCCTAAGAAAGCTAAAAACTCACTTTAACGTTCCTAAATTGTCAGGTTTAAGGTTTATTAACATTTTGGATTGACCGAGAGCACCGTAGATGTTCAATAATTAGATTAATCCTCAAAAATACAACTTGCCTAATAAATGTGCGCTCAGTGTATTTCCTTCTGTGAAGTCCATTGGTATTTTAATGAAGAAAACACATACTCCACACTAGAGCTGCACGATTCTGGGAAAAATGAGAATCACGATTCTTTTGCTTAGAACAAAGATCACGATTCTCTCACGATTCTTTAACCACTTGTCCCCCGCCCACTGTCAATAGACGGCGGGCGGAGGATACTCTCGTTCTGGGAGGACGTCATATGACGTCCTCCCTTTAAAACGAGCTAGGAGGCGCGCACGCGCCGCCGGCGGCGCGTTCACAAGGCCCCGGTGCGCGTGCCCGGCGGCCGCGATTGCCTCCGGGCACCCGCGATTGCCCGGGAAACGAGCAGGAAAGTGGATCTCTGTGTGTAAACACAGAGATCCACGTCCTGTGAGGGAGAGGGGACCGATGGTGTGTCCCTTGTACATAGGGACAACCATCGGTCACCTCCCCCAGTCAGTCCCCTCCCCCCACAGTAAGAACACTTTGAGGGAACATATTTAACCCCTTCCCGCCCACTAGTGGTTAACCCCTTCCCTGCCAATAACATTTATACAGTAATCAATGCATTTTTATAGCAGGGATCGCTGTATAAATGTGAATGGTCCCAAAAATGTGTCAAAAGTGTCCGATGTGTCCGCCGCAATATCGCAGTCACAATAAAAAATCGCAGATCGCCGCCATTACTAATAAAAAAAAAATGCTATAAATCTATCCCCTATTTTGTAGACGCTGTAACTTTTGCGCAAACCAATCAATACGCGCTTATTGCGATTTTTTTTTTTTTACCAAAAATATGTAGAAGAATACGTATCGGCCTTAACTGAGGAAAATTTTATTTAAAAAAAAAAATGGGTATTTATTATAGCAAAAAGTAAAAAATAGTGGTTTTTTTCCAAACTGGACGCTCTTCTTTTGTTTATAGCGCAAAAAATAAAAACCGCAGAGGTGATCAAATACCACCAAAAGAAAGCTCTATTTGTGGGAAAAAAAGGACGCAAATTTCGTTTGGGAGCCATATCGCACGACCGCGCAATTGTCATTCAAAGTGTGACAGCGCTGAAAGCTGAAAAATGGCTTGGGCAGGAAGGGGGTTTTCGTGCACAGTAGAGAAGTGGTTAAAATGGTCAATTTAAAAAAAAAAATTCGCTTGTCGTTTTACTTTTTTTTATTTTTAATTTTCTTATTTTTAATATTTTTCTTATTCTTTACTTTTTAATTTCTTTATTTTATTAAATTTAATTATTTCTTTTTTTATCATTTTTTTTCACTTCACGTTATTGCTATCACACAGGAGAAAACAATTCTCTGTGTGATAGCAATTGGAGGAGACAGGTTCTCTTTATTGACCCTGTCACTTCCAAAAACAGGAGTTCTAGCACTAGCACTGTGCTAGAACTCCTGTCACAGCTGAGATGGGAAGAGCACAGCTCTCCCCTCTCACTGTGAACATAGGCGGCAGGGACAGGAGACGGGAGACAGACTCGGCAACCGGGGGGAGGAGGGGGGGGGAGGACGGAGTCCCGAAGACAGCCAGCCAAGTGTGGTATGTGGGGGGGAGAGGGGGGAGAAGGGAGGACGGACAGCAGCACACATTTTCTGCTAGAAACTCACCGCCCGTATGTTGAAACTGTCTCCGCTCTGCTCACACACAGCCCCGCCTCCTCCTAACCCCGTGCTGTGATAGACAGAACACATCCCAGCATTGGACCCGCATTCTGTCTATCACAGCGTGGGGTTAGGAGGAGGCGGGGCTGTGTGCGAGCAGAGCGGAGACAGTTTCAATGCATCACGCTCTATGATACATTTGCGTTCCACACTGGTTACGTGGAACCGGCGGGGATTTAAGAAAATCGCGGTCATCCAGCCTGGAGATCGTGGGGGGGGGGGTGAATCGAGATCGCGATCCTCAAACGATTAATCGTGCAGCTCTACTCCACACTCCTCCGAGTTTTATTTCTGAACTACAACAAGCTTTTTTTGGTACCAGATAGGTCAGAGAGACATTCTCTCTCTCTCTCTCTGCAGATGTGACTCCACTAACTAGGCTTAAAGGAAAAGTATGGGAATCCGTTTTTTCCCCCATTATACTTATCTAGGTGGGTGCAGCATTGGACCGGTGTCTCTGCACTGAGAACCGAGCCATCAAGGACCGCCGATGGCTCGGTTCTCTCGGCTCCCCGAACAGAGAGCTGCTGACTGTCAATCAGCAGCTCTCCAGCTCTGCTCCTCTACGCTCACTGGAGCAATGGGCTGTGGAGGGGTGGGGAGCGGCCGTCTCAGCGGCTAGCGGAGAGGCTGAGACAGCCATCAGTCCACGCACCTGGCGGATCCAGACTTCCAGAGTTGGGATTACACAGTGCCTGGACTGATCTGTGTGACGTCAGCAGAGAGTAGACATGTGCAATTAGTTTAGTTCCAAATTAGTTTTTTAATGAGTTTTGACAAATTAGTTAATTCCGAAATTTCCGAATTTTTCAATTTTCGGATTTTCGAATTTTGGAGACTTTGGAGATTTTGGAGATTTCGAATTTCATTCGAAATTTCTGAAATTCTAAAATTCGTAAATTCGAAGTTAGGAAATTCGAAATTTAGGAAATTCGAAAATTCTAATTTAGGAATATTGAAATGTGGAGATTCGAAAATTCGAAATTAGGAAATTCTAAATTTCAGAAATTCGGAAATTCAGTTTTGGAATTTTGAAAATTCGAAAATAAAAATGAAAATCTGAAAAATCTACAGAATGAAAATTTGGAAACTCAAAAACCCAAAAATCGGAAATAGTAACTAACTAATAATAACTTAACTATTACTAACAATTAAATTATAGGTATTGGAATTTCCTTTCAAATTTGTCTGTTAGTGAACGTAATGAATACGAATTTATCTGAAGTTACAAATTATCTGAAATAACGAATGCCGTATCTAAACGAATGGAACGTAACGGTCTAATTATAATAAATAATAATACAAAGTTTTTATTATTATTATTTATTATTAATTTGTTCCATTCCATTTGTTTAGATGGATTCGGATAATTCGTAACTTCAGATTAATTTGTATTTGTTACATTCACTAACAGCCAAATTTGAAAGGAAATTCCAATACTTATAATTTAATAGTTATGTTATCCGACGTTTCGAAAATCGGAATTTCGAAAAGCAAAAATTCAAAATTTTTAAATTCGAAAAAGCGGAAATCAGAAAATTTTAAATTCGGAAATTCGAAAATATAAAATTCGGAAATTCAAAAATATAAAATTCGGAAATTCGAAAATTCTAAAATTTGAAATTCGGAAATCAGAATATTTGAAATTTGGAAATCAGAAAATTTGAAATTCGGAAATTCGAAAATATGAAATTCGGAAATTCGAAAATTTGGAAATCAGAAAATCCGGATTTTGAAAAGCAAAAATCAGAAAATTCGAAATTCGGAAATTCGAAAATCCGAAAATCCAAAATTCTAAAATTCGAAGTTAGAAAATTCGAAGTTTCAAAATCCGAAAATTCCGAAATTCGAAAATCGGAAATTCGAAAATCGGAATTTCAAAAATCAGAAAATTCAGAATTCGGAAATTCGAAATTCGGAAATTTGAAAATCCTAAAATCCGAAGTTAGAAAATTCGAAGTTTCAAAATCCGAAAATTCAGAAATTCAAATCGGTAATTCAAATTTTGAAAATTCGGAAAATCGAAAATTCGAAAATAGGAAATTCGAAAATAGGAAATTAAGAAATTCGAAAATTGGAAATTCCAAGATTCAAAAATAAAAATGAAAATCTGAAAATTCTAAAGAATGAAAATTCAAAAAGTGGAAATTCAAATATCCGAAAATTTGAAGTTATAAAAATCTAAATTCCAAAATCCGAAAATTCGCAAATAGGAAATTCAAAAATCGGAAACCTGAAAATCACTAACAACAGCCAAATTTGAAAGGAAATTCCAATATCTATAATTTAATAGTTATAGTTAACCACTTAACCCCCGGACCAATACGCAGCATAAGGACCAGAGGTGTTTTTACAATTTGGCACTGCGCTGCTTTAACTGGTAATTGCGCGGTCATGCAATGTTTTACCCAAACGAAATTTGCGTCCTTTTCTTCCCACAAATAGTGCTTTCTTTAATGGTATTTGATTGTCTCTGCTATTTTTATTTTTTTTGCGAAATGAACGAAAAAAGACAGAAAATTTTGAAAAAAAAATTATATTTTCTACTTTTTGTTATAAGAAAAATCTAATAAACTCAATTTTAGTCATAGATTTAGGTCAAAATGTATTCAGCCACATGTCTTTAGTAAAAAAAAATGTCAATAAGCGCATATTTATTGGTTTGCGCAAAAGTTATAGCGTCTACAAACTAGGGTACATTTTCTGGAATTTACACAGCTTTTAATTTATGACTGCCTATCTAATTTCTTGAGGTGTTAAAATGGCAGGGCAGTACAACCCCCCCCCCAAATGACCACATTTTGGAAAGTGGACACCCCAAGGTAATTGCTGAGAGGCATGTTGAGCCCATTGAATATTTTTTTTTGTCCCAAGTGAATAATGACAAAAAAATTACAAAAAGTTGTCACTAAATTATATATTGCTCACACATGCCATGGGTATATGTGGAATTACACCCCAAAATACGTTTTGCTGCTTTTCCTGAGTACGGGGATACCACATGTGTGGGACTTTTTGGGAGCCTAGCCACGTACGGGGCCCCAAAAACCAAGCACCGCCTTCAGGATTTCTAAGGGCGCAGATTTTTGATTTCACTCCTCACTACCTATCACAGTTTTGGAGGCCATAAAATGCCAAGATATCACAAAACCCCCACAAATTACCCCATTTTGGAAAGTAGACACCCCAAGCTATTTTCTGAGAGCCATGGGTAGTATTTTACAGCTCTCATTTGTTTTTGAAAATGAACCAAGAAAAAAAATTTTTTTTTCTTTTTTTTTCAATTTTCCAAACTTTGTGACAAAAAGCGAGATCTGCAAAATACTCACCATACCTCTCAGCAAATAGCTTGGGGTGTCTACTTTCCAAAATGGGGTCATTTGGGGGGGAGGGTTGTGCCATCTGGGCATTCCATGGCCTCCGAAACTGTGATAGGCAGTGAGGAGTGAAATAAAAAATGTACACCCTTAGAAAGCCTGAAGGTGCTTGGGTTTTGGAGTCCCGTAAGCGGCTAGGCTCCCAAAAAGTCTCACACATGTGGTACCCCCGTACTCGGGAGAAGCAACAGAATGTATTTTGGGGTGTAATTCCACATATAACCATGGCATGTTTGAGCAATATATCATTTTAGTAAAAATGGGGGGATATACTGCGCTGAGATAAATGGCAAGAAAACAAAACAGCTGCCAACACTGCTGTAGACAAAGCAATAGGAAAATGTGGGTATAAGTGTAGCGCTAATTTTGTTGATCTATGTACACTATTAAACCATACATAAATGTGACTGGGAATGTGATTGAGTATGTGCTAAATCAAAACCAGTGTAAGGCCCAAACTAGACCAATAATGAATGAATCATGTGATTATACATAAACCAAAATCATTACAGTGATATTATTGTGGTAAATAATTGTTGTGACAACTTAAATTATTTATAAGTAAATTCCAAAGAAGAAAACGTTCATCAATTTGAAAGTGAAGTGATGATCAATCCAAAAAGAAAAGAAGTGTTCATTTGTGATAAAAACTTGCAGCTCAAATATGGAATGCTGTGAAAACCGCCACCAAGAGTGAGTTGAAGGAGGCTTACCGGAAATCTCAGACTAGGAAAAGCATACGCCAACCAGGTCTAGAAAAGCTTTGGGGGTTAACAAACCCAATGTGGATAATCTGAAGTCTGAGGGGCTTTGTTATTCCACTTCAATCAAACAGGACATCCAGTATGTTGATCTCATATTCATAAGTGTATACAGAAGGCTTGGTATCCATATTTGTACGTATGATATGGGATACCCCAGATGATGACTGATTAGTCAAAACTAGTCGGGTGGACCTGTCTACCTGTGTACTAGTCGGGTGCTCCTGTTCCTGAATTTATGCCTTTTTAACCATCCTAAATGTGAGTGTTTTATTGTTATCCTTTTTTACAATAAAAACATTTCCATACGGTATCACGCTATGTGAGCTTGTTTTTTACTTTCATACGTACAAATATGGATACCAAGCCTTCTGTATACACTTATGAATACGAGATCAACATACTGGATGTCCTGTTTGATTGAAGTGGAATAACAAAGCCCCTCAGAGCCGGTTCACACCAGGGCGACTCGTCAGGCGACTCGGTCGCCTGACAAGTCACGTCCCACGCTTTTCAATGGAACCGTTCTAAGTAAGAGCGACTCAGGTCGCGCCGACTTAGAAAAAGGTTCCTGTACTACTTTTGGGGGTGACCCAAGGTGACCTGCATTGACTTCTTTACAGAAGTCTTATGCAAATCGCCTCGGCGGGCGTCTCAAGTCGTCTTGAGATCGCGCCGCCGAGCTCGCCCCCACAAGTCGTGCCGCGTCGCGCCGCCCTGGTGTGAACCGGCTCTTAGACTTCAGATTATCCACATTGGGTTTGTTAATTTACTTATAAATAATTTAAGTTGTCACAACAATTATTTACCACAATAATATCACTGTAATGATTTTGGTTTATGTATAATCACATTATTCATTCATTATTGGTCTAGTTTGGGCCTTACACTGGTTTTGATTTAGCACATACTCAATCACGTTCCCAGTCACATTTATGTATGGTTTAATAGTGTACATAGACCAACAAAATTAGCGCTACACTTATACCCACAATATATCATTTAGTGACAACTTTGTGCAAGAAAAAAATAAAATTGTCTTTTTCCCGCAACTTGTGTCAAAATATAAAATATTCCATGGACTCAACATGCTTCTCAGCAAATAGCTTGGGGTGTCTACTTTCCAAAATGGGGTCATTTGGGGGGGTTTGAACTGTCCTGGCATTTTATGCACAACATTAGGAAGCTTATGTCACACATCATCCACTCTTCTAACCACTTGAAGACATATCCCTTTCTGACACTTTTTGTTTACATGAAAACATTTTTTTTTGCAAGAAAATTACGTTGAACCCCCAAACATTATATCTTTTTTCAAATCAAAGGCCCTACAGATTAAAATGGTGGGTGTTGCATTTTTTTTTCCACACAGTATTTGCGCAGCAATTTTTCAAATGCATTTTTTGGGGAGAAAAATACACTTTTTAAAATGTTAATGCACTAAAACGCACTATATTGCCCAAATGTTTGATGAAATAAAAAAGATGATCTTAGGCCGAGAACATGGATACCAAACACGACATGCTTTAAAAATTTCGCACAAACGCGCAGTGGCGACAAACTACATACATTTTTAAAAGCCTTTAAAAGCCTTTACAGGTTACCACATTAGATTTACAGAGAAGGTCTACTGCTAAAATTACTGCCCTCGATCTGACCACATGATACCTCACATGCATGGTGCAATTGCTGTTTACATATGACGCCAGACCGACGCTTGCGTTCACCTTAGCGCAAGAGCAGGGCGGGACAGGGGTGTTTTTTTTATTATTATTTATTTTGCTTTTTTATTTTATTTTTAAACTGTTGCTTCCATTTTTTTTTTTATCATTTTTATTGTTATCTCAGGGAATGTAAATATCCCCTATGATAGCAATAGGTAGTGACAGGTACTCTTTTAAAAAAAAAATTGGGGTCTATTAGACCCTAGATCTTTCCTCTGCCCTCAAAAAATCTGACCACACCAAGATCGGTGTGATAAAATGTTTTCCCAATTTCCAAATGGCGCTTTTTATATCCGGGGGGGGGGACATTCCCTCCCACTGCTTGTAAAAGCAGTCCAGAGGCTAATTAGAATTGCTTTTACATGAAAGCTGGCCGCTGTCTGAAAATAATGATACCAAGATGATACCTAAACCCACAGGCATCATTCTGGTATAACCATTCAAAGTCCAGCAACATACCAGTAAGTTGCTGGTCCTTGTTGGACATGTATTGTAATCTTTTTTTTTTCATGCAGCCTGTTGGCTGAACGAAAAAAAGAGATTGATCGGTGGGTATGCCCACCATTAGAATATCTCCCTTCATTCACCCACTTCTAATGATGGGCATACATGCACCATTTATATATGCCGAAACATGGGGGCATCCTCCCGCAAAAGTTATGCCGCATACACACGTCTGACTTTTCCATGGGCAAGCTTCCATCGGAATTTTGACCGTATGTACGCGGCATTAGGAACTAAATCGCTCCTCCGCCCCTGCTGCCCCATGCTTCGGCATATATTCTCTTTTTTTTTTAACTGTGGTGGTGAAATCACCTCCTACAGCACTGGAGTCGCAGGGATCAGGCCTGTCTCTGCGAACGCTGCAGTTATGTGTGTTGTGTTTTTTAAGTGACAGTGATCGATCGATACTGCACTTGTGGTGGGCTGGGCTGGACGGAGGGGCAAAACGCAGGTGCTAGCAGGTATCTGGGCTGATCCCGCTAACACTGCGTTTTTGGGAACCCTAAACTGCTGGGGACGCTAGTATAGATCTGATCAGATATTGATCTGTTCAGATACTATACCACTAAGGGAGGTGTATGCTTCGTGCGTGAGTGTTAGCGCTACTGGCACTAACCTGACGCTGCCTGGGGCGACGCAGACCCTATCTGACGCTAAAACCTAATTGATATCAGCCGCCGGGCGATCAGGGGGTTAAACCTTTATTGGGTTATATACGGCGGGTGCCCTGATGCTATAAAAAGCAAACTAACTAACCAATGTCACCTGTAACACTTATACGGTGATCACTGGTGAAAGGGTTAACTAGGGGCAATCAGGGGGTTAAAACCTTTATTAGGTTACATGGGGGTACCTGACGCTATATAACAACCTGACGAGGAACCTAAATAACTAACTGGCTAACCAGTGTCACCAGTGACACTTATATGGTGATCACTGGTGAAAGGGTTAACTCTAGGGGCAATCAGGGGGTTAAAACCTTTATTAGGTTGTATATGGGGGTACCTGATGCTATAAAAACCTGGCGGCGAACCTAAAAAAATAACTGGCTACCTAGCGGCACCAGCGACACTAATACAGCGATCAGAAAAACGATCGCTTAGTGACACTGGTGATAGGGGGTGAAAGGGTTACCTGGGGGCGATCAAGGGGTTAAACCTTTATTAGGGGGGTTAGGGGGCTACCCTGGTCCTAAAGTAACCTAAGACTAACTGCCCTGACACTTTTACTATCACAAATGTCACTGATTGCAGTGATCAGTAAATAAGTGACACTGTGAATGGGTGACTGGGGGGGTGATTTATGTGCCTATGTGTCCTGGTGTCAGTGTACTGTTGGTGCACTAACCTGATGTCTTCTCTCCCCGGTGCTCTGGACGAATAGAGCACTGCATGGAGAGATGACACCACTTCCTCCTGCCTGTGTATACATTACACAGGCAGGGGAAGCATCTCATTCGCTGGGAGCGATTGAGAGGGGATGGCCAGAAACCAATGGCCTCCCCCTCATCACGGATCGCTCCTGAAGCGATACCGACCCCCCCCACCCGCACAAAGGCAGGCACGTACCTGTACGTGATTGTGCCTGTCCGTGCCATTCTGCCGACGTATATGTACATAGGGCGGTCGTTACGTGGTTAAGTTATCCGACGTTTCAAATTCCGAATTTCCGAAAATTCAAAATTCGGAAATTCAAAAATTCAAAAATCAGAAATTCGAAAATTCTAAGTTAGAAAATTAGAAGTTTCAAAATTTGAAAATTCGGAAATCAGAAATTTTTAAAAGTGGAAATTCGGATATCCGAAAATTCGAAGTTATAAAAATCGAAATTCCAGAATTCTAAAATTCGCAAATAGGGAATTCGAAAATCGGAAATTCGAAAATCACTAACAGCCAAATTTGAAAGGAAATTCCAATACCTATAATTTAATAGTTATAGTTAAGTTATCCGACGTTTCGAATTCCGAATTTCCGAAAATTCTAAATTCGGAAATTTGAAAATTCTAAAATCCGAAATTCGAAAATTCGAACTTCGAAAATTCGAAGTTTCAAAATCCGAAAATACGAAAATTCGAAATTCGGAAATGGGAAAATTCGAAATTCGGAAATTCGAAAATCCTAAAATCCGAAATTTGAAAATTCAAAGTTAGAAAGTTCGAAGTTTCAAAATCCGAAAATTCAGAAGTTCGAAGATTGGAAATTCGAAAATTCGAAAATCGGAATTTCGAAAAGCAAAAATCAGAAAATTTGAAATTCGGAATTCGGAAATTCGAAGTTAGAAAATTAGTTAGTCCAAGTAGAATTTTACTGATTTTCTTTCTTTTTTCAGATTTTCTAATTTTCTGATTTTAGAATTTCTGAATTTTCGAATTCCGAATTCCGAATCTTCGAAAAATCGGAAATTCGAAAATTCGAAAAACGGAAATTCTAAAATTCTAAAATCAGAAATTCAAAAATTCTAAGTTTGAAATTTTTTCGGAAATGCGAAAATTGGAAATTCGAAAATCGGTAATTCGAAAAATAGAAAATTTGAAATTCCAAAATAGGAAATTCCAAAATTTGAAAATCGGAAATTCCAAAATAAAAATGAAAATCTGATTTGGAAATGTGGAAATTCGAAAATCCGAAAGTTTGAAGTTAGAAAAATCTAAATTCCATTATCCGAAAATCGGAAATTTGAAAATCGAGAATTCGAAAATCGGAAATTTGAAATTCGAAAATTCTAAATTTCGAATATTTCAAAATCGGAAATTCCAAAATGCAAAAATAAAAGGGAAAATCTGAAATAATAACTTAACTTTTACTATCTATTAAATTATAGGTATTTGAATTTCCTTTCAAATTTGGCTGTTAATTAGGCCATACACGGTCGAATTTCGAACAATTTTTTTTTTTTTAAATCAGAAAGTTTTTTTTTTGTGATCCGATGATGCCACCATTGATTTTCGAATGTCGGCCGACCAAGCCTTCATGTTGCTACAGAAAATTCTTATATATGATCTTCGAAAGAAATTTCTTTCGAAATTCGAACCGTGTATGGCCGGCATAAGTGAACGTAACGAATAGGAATTTATCCGAAGTTACGAATTATCTGAAACAACGAATGCCGCATCTAAACAAATGGAACGTAACGATCGAATAACCCTTTCCCCCCGAGCGTACGCACATATGCGGCCTCGGCTTTCGAGGGTTATACCGGGATCATGCCTGCGGCTGCAGGCATGATCTCAGTACCGTTGTTTAGAGCGGGCGATTGGCTATTCAGGCATAACAACCGATGCGGCTAAAAGCCGCTCGGTTGTTATACCGGAGGAGCGGGAGGGGGCATCCCCCCTCCCACCGCCTCCCGCTGCTCTGACCGGGCCTCCCGTCCCACCGGGAGACCCAATCCGCGATCTGTCGCTTACGGCGCCTTGTGACAGACTGGCATGAAGCCTTAAACGGCTTTTTGCCAGTCTCCTGAATGTAAACATGGAAGCAAAGTTATGGCGTCACTTCTGGTTTACTCGGCTGCCAATGGCGCCGGATTTTAAAAAGTATACAGTATTCAGAATCGCCGTTTTCGGCGATCTGAATACTTTGAAGTGCAAAGGAGGGATCTGGGGTCTTTTAGACCCATGATCCCTCCATAAAGAGTACCTGTCACCACCTATTACTGTCACAAGGGATGTTTACATTCCTTGTGACAGCAATAAAAGTGATCAAAACTTTTTTTTTTTAAAACACAATTTTTTATTATAAAAATAAATAAAATAAGAAAAAAGCATTTTTTAAAGCACCCCCGTCCCCGCGAGCTCGCGCAGCAAAGAAAATGCATATGGAAGTTGCGCCCACATATATAAACGGTGTTCGAATCACAAATGTAAGGTATTGTCGCGATCGTCAGAGCGAGAGCAATAAATCTAGCCCTAGACCCCCTCTGTAACGCTAAAATTTTAAAGCGTCGCTTATGGAGATTTTTAGGTACCGTCGTTTGTCGCCATTCCACGAGTGCGTGCAATTATAAAGCATCACATGTTTGGTATCTATTTACTCGGCTTAACATCATCTTTCATATTATACAAAAAAATTGGGCTAACTTTACTTTTTCATTTTGGTGTTCGCACCACACATGTGAGGTATCACCGCGAACATTAGAGTGAGAGCAATAATTCTAGTGCAAGACCTCCTCTGTAGCTCTAAACAGGTAACCTGTAAAAATGTTTAAAGCATAGACCTGCATAGCACGAGCGATCTGCTGATCACTGGTGCAATGCATTACAGGCTTAAAAAAAATGCACATTTTTTTACCTGCCTGCATTTACTATTTTTTTCCAAAAAGTGAAATTATCCTTTTAAATTGTAGGTTTTCCAAAAAAATTGGATTTGAAAATCCACTCTGCAAATACCTTGACAAAATATTGCATCAATTACCATTTTATTCTCTAGGGTCAGTGTTTCTCAACCTTTTTTCAGTCAAGGCACCCTTTGAAATCCTGGAGGCAACCCATTCTAAAAGTAAACTAATAGCTTTTGTGAGGGGGTTAACTCGGTAGCGGGTGTGTGTGACCCCCTGGTTGGGCTCCCCACACAAAAACAGGGCCAGCAGACGGAGGTTGTGGTTTTCAAAATCAAAAGGTGCGGTTTATTTCTCTATGTACAGTGACAAAAACACAGCAAAGCCAAAAAGAAACATAAACAAAATAAATCCTGGTCAGTTTGACCTCTGACTAAACATGCAGGTTTCCTAAACTAACAACTGGGATCAGCCTGGTGCTGTCCTAGTCCCTAAGTCCCTGGTTTAGTAAAAGTCCAAACAAATAGCCACACAGGCTTTGCCTCACCGCACAGGGGTTCACTCTCCCTAGACAGTCCACACAGGTCTGGTTCCAGGCATGAGCTAACACCTAATGAATCTGGGAGTTCTTATAGAGGCCTAAATGAGCTGACAAGCTTCAGCTGGTCTCATCAACTCCCTGCCTCACGACGCCCAGCACTCTCCCTAGAGGTATGAGTCATTCATGAGCCCACTAGCCTCAGCTGGGCTTCATCAACTCCCTAGTTGTATAAGTCGGCATAAAGCCTGAATCTGGGAGAAATATATCTACCCCCCTGGATGCAACCAGGTGACTTTACCTTCCTGCTGTCACACTTTACATAATGCAGCAATATCCATGCATGTAGGATACCCAACCGTAGAGGTGATTTATTTTTACAAAGCAATATACCTTTGCAAACTGGTACTGACTAGTATTCCAGCATTTTTCTTCTCCCTCACTCAGCTAATGTGACCCCAGTATCAGTGGCAGCTGATGGTATACCAAACAATGCACCCACAGCCCCTCCAGTCGGTCAGTCACCAGCCCCGCATTTACCCCTAGGTCGCGGGCAGCGCTTCCTCTGGGCGGCGGGCAGCAGCTTCCCCTGTGTCTCACAATGGCTTCTGCCATGCATCTCCTCCTCCTCCCCTCTCCTAGGCGGCCAATAGGATCGCTACTCCTGTCGGCCAATCGGGTGACAGGTCAGGACCCTCTTCCTGAGTGACTGGCAGGAGAATCAGAAAGACAGTAACGAATATTAAATTGGTATTGTCACACAACTGGGTGGGCTATGCGCCCCAAGCCCATCATTTCTTTAAGCCAATTAGAGCACCTCAGGCTCTAATCATGTGCTTCCAAAAAAAAAAAAAACATTGGAATTCATGAGTCCAGCACCCTGCATGTAGAGTAGGGGCTAGGCACATGGATTAGGGGGGCTGCAATGGGCACAGTGTGGCTGCAATATTGGGCACAGTGTGGCTGCGATATTGGGCACAGTGTGGCTGCAATGGTGGGCACAGTGTGGCTGCAGTGGTGGGCACAGTGAGGCTGCAATGGTGGGCACAGTGTGGCTGCAGTGGTGGGCACAGTGAGGCTGCAATGGTGGGCACAGATGAGCCTGTATTGATGAGCACAGGTGAGACTGTGCTGAGGGGCACTGATAAAGTTGTTAATATATATATATATATATATATATATATATATATATTGTGAGGGGGCTAGCTCGGCAGCGGGTATGTGTGACCCCCGGGATGGGCTCCCCACCCAAAAACAGGCCCAGCAGACGGAGGTTGTGGTTTTCAAAATCAAAAAGGTGCGGTTTATTTTCTATTTACAGTGACAAAAACACAGCAAGGCAAAAAAAAACAAACACAAAATAAATCCTGGTCAACTTGACCTCTGACTAAACTTACAGGTTTCCTAACTAACGACTGGGATCAGCCTAGTGCTGTCCTAGTCCCTGGTTTTAAATGTCCAAGCAAAATATAGCCACACAGGCTTTCTCTCACCGCACAGGGGTTCACTCTCCCTAGACAGTCCACACAGGTCTGCTTCCAGGCATGAGCTAACATCTAATGAATCTGGGAGTTTTTATAGAGGCCTTAAACGAACTGACAGGCTTCAGCTGGCCTCATCAACTCCCTGCCTGCACGACGCCCAGCCCTCTCCCTAGAGGTATGAATCATCAATGAGCCCACTAGTCTCAGCTGGGCTTATACAACTCTCCACCTAGCTGTATAAATCGGCGTAAAGCCTGAATCTGGGCGAAATATATCTACCCCCCTGGATGCAACCAGGTGACTTTACCTTCCTGCTGTCACAATATATATATATATATACGGCTTTGGATGCATTATTACAAGTTTTTATTTTTAATTTTATAATTTTTGTATACATATGATGTTAGACATTTCTTTATCATGCAGGGTGAAATATAGCGCGGATACTTTCATGTGTTCCCACCGAGATGGATCTATATACATCATTCACATGCATTCACATGCATTTTTTGATATTATGGACTTTATATATAATTTTTTTATTTTAATTTTTTCATTCTCTCATTTTTCCATTTATTGGTTTAGTTTAGTTTAGTTTAGCTTATGATTTTTTAATTCCTATGATCGCATTAGATCTGAGTAATGTGTTTTATCATGATATTGAAATTTAACTGATCGAATAATTGATTCCAGATTTTTTGTATGTTTTCTTGATTGACAATTAAACATGATGTATTTATTCGGTCACATCTCTGACCAGGCATAGGCATGAAATTCTGAGGAAGGGCGTAATCTACAATAGCCCGAAAACGTTTACTACCGTGTTTGCCTTATTATGATGTATTTTTGACATCTAAATAAATATATAGATATATATACAGTATCCCACAAAAGTGAGTACACCCCTCACATTTTAGTAAAAATTTTATTATATCTTTTCATGTGACATCCCTGAAGAAATGACACTTTGCTACAATGTAAAGTAGTGAGTGTACAGCTTGTATAAAAGTGTCAATTTTCTGTCCCCTCAAAATAACTTTGACAGCCATTAATGGCAATAAAAGTGAGTATGTAAAATTGTCCAAATTGAGCCTAAAGTGCTAATATTTTGTGTGGCCACCATTATTACTCTTTCGTTCATGGGCCGACAGCTTCTCCATTGACAAAGTCGGTATTATCTGTTAATTATGAGTGACTAGGCAGAAAACTTGTAAAAAGTGTTGCATCACACCTTCTACACACCCTCTGGGTAAATCCCTTCAGTCTGCATCTCGTAGATCAGTTTTTTTCTATCTAGCAAGTAGTAGGACATGGCTCCCTTCGGGCCCATGTTGGTCCAGGGGAAAAAATATTTTTTTTCTACATTTTTTTTGTTTGTTTCCTGCGATCTTTGATCAATTGCCGACTGGGTGACAGGCTGGATCCTCGATCCTTGTAGTCCCCCCAGTTTCGGCCATCAATCGTGTGCCGACCCTAGCTATGTGCTGGGTTTTCCACGACATACCCGTCGCCCTACGGGTAGCCGGTGAGCTTACACTCCAGGGCCTGCATCGGACCGCTCAGATTCGGCTGACCTTGCGGCCGATTCGCAGTAGCATGACCGGTGAGCTTATGCTTCAAGGCTTGCATCGGACCGCTCAGCTTCGGCTGACCTTACGGTCGAGTTGCAGCAGCCTGTCCGGTGAGTGTCGCGCTCCAAGGCATACATATGATCGCTCCTCAGGGTCCAATCACAACATGCCTGGCTGACAGTCACCTTCCGTGCGCGGATGATGATCTGTTTTGGAATGTCTTCCAGCATGAGACATGCAGGATAGGTAAGTAGCTCCCCTGCTTCAGCAGGGGGACTTGGCTGGACATTCCTGGAGAGATCAAGTAAGTGGTTGTGGCCCCTTTCTGTCTTCTCTCCCTGCCTTCCCTCCTCCCTGGGCTCTGAGCTAAGGTTGCTGGGTGCTGGGGGTCACCTAAGGGGTTCCAACTGGCATGGGACTGGCTGTAACTATGCATTTAAAAGATGTAATTTCTGCTTACCTGTGTGTGCTTCTGCCCCCTCCATGCTGTCGGCGGCCATTTTGCGGTGGTTCTTGCCTGTTTCAGCCTCTAGTGACTGCCCGGCAGCCATTTTCTTGTAGTTTTGCGCCTATATGTATATATCGCCGCTTGTCGGCCATTGTCTTGTGGTCCGCACCTACTTGGCCTCTATCAACTGTTTGGCGGCCATGTTTCCTATGATTCACGCTGTATGTGTTTACCGCCGCTCAGCGGCCATCTTTTTGGGGTCCGCAGCCGCTTTTGCCTGTATATTCGGCTCGGCGGCCATTTTCTTGGAGCCCACATGTTCCATACAGCCGCTTGGCGGCCATTTTGCTATTGTCTCCGGCCTCTAGGGTGCATTACACTGGCACAAAAATGTACACAGTAAAGGCTGATAAACTATCAGACTGACACAGCAGCAGTGGGATAGCATCACAGATGCAGCACACGGCAGCATAGCGGTACCGATCCAAGGGTGGTGAGTCCTCTGGGTGACCCAGCATCTCTGATCAGCTAGGAGGGTGGCCTATTGATATCTTGCCTGGAGCCCTCTGGGTGTCAGCACATGTTCAGCATGGCATCTGAGCCAGAGGTTTTTTCCCCTGAAACACCAGATTTAGCAGCTGGTGCCCCTGATGTGTCTATGGGTACTATTTCGGCAATCCTAGAGGCTTTTGCTGCCAGGGTGGAAGCAGCACACGAGAATACAGGGGGTAGTAAATGCCCATGTCCCCTGCAATCTTCTGGGGATAATTCTAATGCAGAACCAGGTCCAGCTATGGCTCATGACCTGGATTATGATGCATCAGAGACTGCATACCGTGACCTGTCGGACAGTGAGAATGCTCCAAGTCCAGGTCAGCACGCAAAAAGGCTTTGGTATCTGACCTATTACTGCAGTGCGGAGTACGCTAAGAATAGAGAATGCTGCAGAAGCAGCAGAGACACCGGTCCCCTTTTTGGGTTCCCTAAAGCCAGCCCGCACTGCTAAGGTGTTCCTTGTGTGTAGTAAGCTCTTGTACAAGGAGTGGGAAAACCCACTGAGGTTTTTTTCACTTTCTCTTATCGTCCATGAACTGACACAGCCTCTCTTGGCCTGGGCGTCATTGGTACGCCGATCTGGTACGTCTCGTCGCGGACGTTCCCTGGCGGTTGCCAATAAGGGAGGACCTTACTATCTCAAGGTCCTATATTTAATCCTGCTTTATAGTCTCTGGCTTTAACGGCATGGCTATTGAAAGCCAGGTGCTGAGAGACCGAGGTCTCTCTGATTCGGTCATTTCGACCATGTTAAGGGCACGGAAGTCTTCCTCCAGAAAGATCTATCACCGTACCTGGAAAGCTTACATGTGCGAATAGCTAGACTGGCGTCCACGGACGTATTCCGTCCCCAGAATCCTGCGGTTCTTGCAGCGTGGCGTGACCCAAAAGCTTGCTTTGAGTACCATTAAGGGTCAAGTTTCGGCCTTGGCCGTCTTCTTTCAGCGACCGCTGGCAGGTCAGTCCTTGGTTAGCATCTTTGTGCAGGGGGTTCGCCATGTGCTCCCTCCTGTCAAGCCTCCTCTCCCTCCTTGGGATCTGAATTTGGTGCTCTCGGTTCTCCAGGAACCTCCATTTGAAAATATCAGAGATATTCCCCTCTTGACCTTGTCTCAGAAGGTAGCCTTCTTAGTGGCCATTACTTCGGTTAGACGGGTGTCTGAGTTGGCGGCCTTGTCCCGCAAGTCGCCCTATTTGGTCATCCATAAGGATAAGGCGGTGTTGCGTCCGCGACCTTCTTTTTTGCCAAAGGTGGTCTCGGCCTTTCAGCTTAATGAGGACATTGTCCTCCCGTCCTTGTGTCCTCACCCATCGCATCCCAGGGAGTTTGCGCTTCACACATTGGATCTGGTACGAGCCTTGCGGGTGTACCTGTCCACTACTGCTTCTATTCGGAAGTCTGACTCACTGTTTGTGACTGTCTCTGGTCTAAAACAGGGCCAAGCAGTTTAGTCTGCCACCATTTCTAGGTGGATCAGACAGACCGTCATTCAGGCCTATGCTCTCAAGGGGCGGGCGCCTCCCTTTCCGGTTACGGCGCATTCCACCAGGCTAATTGGTGCTTCCTGGGCTTTCCGATATCAAGTGTCGGTTGCACAAGTGTGCAAGGTGGCGACCTGGTCGTCCGTTCATACCTTTTCTAAGTTTTATAAGGTTGATGTGGCTGCATCTTCGGATGCTTCCTTCGGCCGCAAGGTGTTGCAGGCCGCTGTTTGATGTTGCAACTCCTCCAATAAGGAGTCCTGCCTTGTTTGGAGTGAAGTTTTTGGTTTTCCATGTATACTGCTCCCATCCCTCTTGACACTGCTTTGGGACATCCCACGGGTAAAGTGTAAGAGAGGCTGTGTCAGTCCATGGACGATAAGAGAAAATAGGATTTTTGTACTCACCGTAAAATCCATTTCTCTGACATCCATGGACTGACACAGCACCCACCCTTCTTTTTAAGGTTTGTACTGCTTTGTTACGAACTGAAGTCTGCTGACTGCAGTGGGAGGGTTATGTCCGGAGGGACCGCCCCCCTGGGCGGGGCTGTTCAGCTCTGGCTTTTTAGAATGTATGTATAACATTTCACATTCTGCCTAGGTCTTCTCCTGCAAGCAGGGACATAACCCACGGGTAAAGTGTAAGAGAGGCTGTGTCAGTCCATGGACGTCAGAGAAACTGATTTTACGGTGAGTACAAAAATCCTATTTTTCAGCCCTAAAAAATTTCTTTATTTTTTTATTTTTGGGCGGTCCAGTACCCCTTGAGGAGAGTTCCTATAAATATGGACCTCTCCCCCGATAGTGGACCCCCTGTGTCCAGACTTAATAAGTTACCATGATTCCAGTGGAGGGTCTCCTGTCTTCAGGGACACTCGCTACCTATACACAGTGGAGGGCTTAGAGGTACGTCCAGCATTGGCTGGGGTTTGTCTGATGTTTCAGACACTTACTGAGTAGGCAAGGTACCTACTCCAAGGGTTAAAAACACGGGAGGCTCCTCCGTACGAGGTAGCTCTGGCCGACCAGTTGGTACAGGGCCTTGAGTCTATCTGCAAGTCAGACATGGATACTATCCCCTTGATGTCTTGAGCCTCAGTTTATGCGGTGGCGCTACGCCACCAGATCTGACTAAGGTGCTGGTCTGCGGACCAATCTTCCAAGAAGGCCCTGTTGGATCTGCCCTTTTAGGGCGACAGATTTTTGGGGCCTCGCTGGATCACATCATTTAAGATGCCACAGGAGGTAAGAGCACATTGCTTCGGCAATCCAAATAAGGGTAAGGAGCCATAGGCTAGGGCCCTCCTTCACCGCATACAAGCGGTCCCTTCGTCCGCCTAGTGCGGCAAGTAAACAACCCCAGGCCGATAAAGCGCCTGCTGAGGGACAGAAGCGTCCCTGGGTTTGCAAACCGAATATATATTTCCCTCTTAACCGCCAGCTTCTGCCGACTTGTCGGAAAGCCCTACATGGGGCGATAGAAAACCTGCTGATACGCAGGGTAAACCTTCTTGTCTTAGTACACGAATGGGTTCTACTCAAATCTGTTCGTAGTACTGGAGACGGTTCATCCTATCTTGGATATCAGGACCCTCAACTGCTTTGTAAGAGTACAAAGATTCCGGAAAGGAGTTGGCTCGCTCTATTGTCGCTGCCCTCCATCCAGGGGATTTTCCGGCATCCTTGAACATCAAGGACGCATGCTGCATGTCTCCAGATGCACCAAGCATCAGAGATGTCTGCGTTGGCGGCCGGGGAAGACCACTACCAATGGTGGCTCTCCCCTTTGGCCTGGCATCAGCACCAAGGGTGTTCACCAAGGTGCTTGCCACGATGCTGGCCCTACTAAGACAGCATGGCATCGCTATCATGGGCAACTTGGACGATCTTCTTCTGAGGGTCACTTCAAACTTAAATTTAGAAGTGAGCGGGTCTATAACCTGTCAGACCCTCCGATACTTGGTTGGGTGCTGAAAACTTAGAAGTCAGTATTGGTAGATACTGAGAGTTGATTCTGGACTCCTCAGAGGCATACGTTTTTTTTTCTCTCTAGGGGAAAGTTGCAGACCCGTCGGGTTGCGGTGCGGCAGTTGACATCCCAAGGAGGGGTTGTCATGCCACCTTTGCAGGCGAGTCCTGAGCCTTATGGTAGCCTTCTTCGAGGCGGTACCATAGGCACTATTTCACACTCTGTCCTGAAGGGTCAAGCGCCCTTCATCCCTGGATTATCAGATCCGGGTGAGCCACCTAAACAGGGCTTCCCTAGTTGGTGGCCGACTTCACCGGCATTCTGTCTGGGAAGTTGTTCCTTCCTTTTACAGGATAGTGGTCACGGTGGACACCTGTCTTCCCAGTTGCAGAGGAGTCTGAAGAGCTCAGTCAACCTGGGTCACTGGACTCCGGAGGAATCCCATTGCAGATTATTGGCCTGAAGGTCGGGGGATCTGGCTTTGCCTCTCCACATGGTCTCAGAGGCTACAAGGGTGTCCAGTTGTGGCGTATGTCAATCATCAAGGAGGAGCAAGCAACTCTGCTGCAGCATCGGAGGTCCCTCACCTCCTAAGGGGCTTCCTTACCAGAGGGGAAACACGCCAGTGGTATATCTCCTGACTTCTCGATTCAATCCGAAGGTATTGAGGTTGTGGCCAGGTCAAGTGACCCATGGGCAAATACGACAGATGCATTGATGGCACTGTGGAGTCAGTACCGACTAATCTATGGCTTCCTCCTCGGAAACTCCTTCCTCATCTGCTTCACAGATTGGAAACAGAGAGGATTACAATGGTCCCAATTGCTCTGAATTGGCTTCGGTGTCCTTGGTACGCCGATCTAGTGCGTCTGGTAGCAGACGCCTTTTGGCAGCTACCGCTAAGGAAGGACCTGTTGTCACAAGGTCCAGACGCCATCCTGTTTTACAGTCACTGGCTTGAGGGCATGGCTTGAGAGCCAGGTGCTAAGAGACCGGGACCTATCAGACTCAGTGATATCTACCATGAGGAGTGCTTTGAAATCATCCCCTAGGAAGATTTACCGTTGCACTTGGAAGACCTACACATCCATTTGTGAGGAAATGAGGTGGCATCTGCGTACTTATTTGGTTCCAGAGTCCTGCTGTTCTCAGCAGGGAACGGGCCAAAAATTCTACTGTTAAGTACAATTAGGGGGCAGGTATCTGCCCTGGCTGTCCTTTCAACGACCCCTGGTGGCTCACTCTCTAGTGAGAACGTTTGTACAGTGGGTTCAACAGGCGGCCCCTCCACTACCTCCGTGGGGCTTGTGTAGAAGACGTCCTTTTGGCATCTACCACTACGAGAGGACCTGCTGGTGCAGGGTCCCATATGCTATACTGCTTGCAGGCTGTGGCTTCAACGGCATGGCCTCTAAGTGTCTCAGAAACCACTGTTTTAGAACATCAGGGAGATTCCCTTGTTGACACTTTTTTTTAGAAAGTGGTCCTTTTGGTGGCTGTTACGCAGGCTAAGACGGGTTTCTGAGCGGGCAGCCTTGTCATGCAAGCCTCCCTATCTGATCTTCCACAAGGATAAGGTGGTTCTGCGTCTGCAGCCTTCTTTTCTTCCTAGAAGTCTTGTTCGACTTTCCATCTCAAGGAAGACATTGTACTGCCATTCTTGTGTCCTCAGACGTCGAATCCTAAGGAGACGACGCTGCATTCTTGGACGTGGTCCAAACTCTGAGAGAATGCTTGTCTGGTACTGCTCCGTTCCAGAATCCAGGCTCACTGTTTGTTTATTTTTCAGTGGCTGGTCCCCAGTAGGGCCCAGCGGTCTCGTCGGCCACCATTCTAGGTAGATCCGACAGATTTTGATCAGGCTTACGCCATGAAGGGTCAGGCGCCTCCATTCCGGCGCATTCAACCAGGGCAATACATGCCTCTTGGTGTTACATCAGTAAGACGGTTTTCTGAGCTGGCAGCCTTGTCATGCAGGGCTCCTTATCTGATCTTCCACAAGGATAGGTGGTGCTGCATCCGCAGCCTTCTTCTTCCTAAGGTCTTTTGACCTTCCATCAAGGAAGACATTGTACTGCCATCCTTGTGTCCTCATCCGTCAAATCCTAAGGAAACAACGTTGTATATTTTGGACGCTGTCCGAGCTCTGAGAGCATCAAGCGTCTGTTTTCACCAGGTGTGTAAGGCGGCGACCTGCTCGTCCGTTCACACTTTCACTAAACTTTACAAGTTATGGTGTGTGCATCTTCGGATGCTTCCTTCGGCCGCAAGATATTGCAGGCAGCCGTTTAGAGTTGCAACTCCTCCGTTGGAGGAGTGCTGTTTTGTGTTTGGGGTGAAGTTTACTTTTATGCTGTTACCACCCCTCGTTTTTTTCTCTGACAGTGCTTTGGGACGTCCCACTTTGTCAATAGAGAAGCTGTGTCGGTCCATGAACGAAAGGGTAAATAGGATTTTTTACTCACTGTAAAATCCTTTTCTCTGAGTTCAGGGACCGACACAGCACCCACCCCTCCTTTTAAGTTTGTACTGCTTTTTGACGAACTGATCTGCGATATGCAGACTGAGGGGATTTACCCAGAGGGTCCGCCCCCTGGGCGGTACTGTAGAAGGTGTGATGCAACACTTTTTATACGTTTTCTGCCTAGTCACTCCTAATTAACGGATAATACCCACTTTGTCAATAGAGAAGCTGTGTCGGTCCATGAACTCAGAGAAGGATTTTATGGTGAGTAAAAAAATCCTATTTTTCCAGCACTGCCTTAACCCCCTTGGGCATGGAGTTGACCAGAGCTTCACAGGTTGCCACTGGAGTCCTCTTCCACTCCTTCATGATGACATCACGGAGCTGGTGGATGTTAGAGACCTTGCGCACCTCCACCTTCCATTTGAGGATGCCCCACAGATGCTCAATAGGGTTTAGGTCTGGAGACACGCTTGGCCAGTCCATCACCTTTATCCTCAGCTTCTTTAGCAAGGCAGTGGTCATCTTGGAGGTGTGTTTGGGGTCATTATCATGTTGGAATACTGCCCTACGGTCCAGTCCCTGAAGGGAAGAGATCATACCCTGCTTCAGTATGTCACAGTACATGTTGGCATTCATGGTTCCCTCAATGAACTGAAGCTCCCCAGTACCGGCAGCACTCATGCAGCCCCAGACCATGACACTCCCACCACCATGCTTGACTGTAGGCAAGACACACTTGTCTTCGTACTCCTCACCTGGTTGCTGACACACACGCTTGACACCATCTGAACCAAATAATTTTTATCTTGGTCTCATCAGACCACAGAACATGGTTCTGGTAATCCATGTCCTTAGTCTGCTTGTCTTCAGCAAACTGTTTGCAGGCTTTCTTGTGCATCATCTTTAGAAGAGGCTTCCTTCTGAGATGACAGCCATGCAGACCAATTTGATGCAGTGTGCGGCGTATGGTCTGAGCACTGACAGGCTGACCCCCCACCCCTTCAACCTCTGCATTAATGCTGGCAGCACCCATACATCTATTTCCCAAAGACAACCTCTGGATATGATGCTGAGCACGTGCACTCAACTTCTTTGGTCGACCATGGCAAGGTTTGTTCTGAGTGGAACCTGCCCTGTTAAACCGCTGTATGGTCTTGGCCACGGTGCTGCAGCTCAGTTTCAGGGTCTTGGCAATCTTCTTATAGCCTAGGCCAGTGATGGCGAACCTTGGCACCCCAGATGTTTTGGAACTACATTTCCCATGATACTCATGCACTCTGCAGTGTAGTTGAGCTAGTTCCAAAACATCTGGGGTGCCAAGGTTCACCATCACTGGCCTAGGCCATCTTTATGTAGTGCAACCATTCTTTTTTTTAGATCCCCAGAAAGTTCTTTGCCATGAGGTGCGATGTTGAACTTCCAGTGACCAGTATGAAAGAGTAAGAGCGATAACACCAAATTTAACACACCTGCTCCCCATTCACACCTGAGACCTTGTAACACTAACGAGTCACATGACACTGGGGAGGGAAAATGGCTACTTGGGCCCAATTTGGACATTTTCACTTAGGGGCGTACTCACTTTTGTTGCCAGCGGTTTAGACATTAATGGCTGTGTGTTGAGTTATTTTGAGGGGACAGCAAATTTACACTGTTATACAAGCTGTACACTCACTACTTTACATTGTAGCAGTGTAATTTCTTCAGTGTGGTTACATGAAAATATATAACAAAATATTTACAAAAATGTAAGGGGTGTACTCACTTTTGTGAGATACTGTGTGTGTGTGTATGTGTATATATATATATATATATATATATATATATATATATATATATTTATAGTGACAGCAGGCAGGTAAGATCAAATAAGTGAAAATCTTTCACGCTACTTATGAGTAAATAGTGAATGTGAGTATCCAAATGTGTGTAAAAATGTGTTCAAAAGCTGCAAAATCTGTCAGTGTTCACCATACACAAATGCAGTAAAATAAATATAAAAGTGATCTCGCACTAAAGAAAATACACTATAAACAATACCTAATAAAAAGTATAAAAATCATATGCAATAAATAACTAAAATCAGATGGATAATCAACAATCAATAAGTCCATCAAAAGTGCTGTAATGAATAGTAAATGGATAGTCCTAGGAAGTCACTATATAATAAGTCCCAGATTGGAGAATGGTCCTCCTATGGGGCAGGTTGGAGAATGGTCCTCCTATGGGGCAGGTGACTGTCTAAATTTGTGAAATCGTTCCCTTGGGGGATCTCCCTTGGGGTCCTTCAACAATCAGGGTAATGAATCCAAAGAAAATGAAAAGACAGGCCTCCAATAGTGTAGTAAGTTAGTGGACAATTGCTTTATTGAACACTGTTAAAAATGGACTCTTACATGGGGAAATATTGGTGCAAGCAAAAAATAACAATAACGGATCGCGGCGTTCTGAGCGCCGTCTTACTTCTTCTCCGGTCACTGCCAGTCTATGATCGCCTCGCTCACTCCCTAGGGCGTTACGTCATGTACCTCGTGACTTCTTTAGGGGCCTGAGTAGAGTAGCGGAAGCCAGCAGCCATTACAGTTACATTTGGAGAGGATATAGAAGAGAAATGGGAGGAAATATTACTCAAAACTTTTATGAATGCTTAAACTATGTGAACTACTATTGCAGTAGAGGTGAGAGTTCTGGGAGACTGATTGTGGATTTATCTTTGGATTCATTACCCTGGTTGTGGAAAGCCCCCAAGGGAGATCCCCCAAGGGAATCATTTCAATAATTTAGACAGTCACCTGCCCCATAGGAGGACCATTCTCCAATCTGGGACTTATTTTATAGTGATTTCCTAGGACTGTCCATTCACTATTCATTACAGCACTTTTGATGGACTTATTGATTGTTGATTATCCATCTGATTTTACTTATTTAAGGCAGGTAAGATCGCCCGGTTGCATCCAGGATGGCAAATATGTGTCTCCCAGATTCAGGCTATATGCCGATTTGTACCTCTAGGGGGAAGGGCTGAGAGTCCTGTAGGGGTAGAGGTAATGAGCCCAGCTGAATTTAGTTGCCTCATTAAAGCGGAGGTCCACCCTAAAAAAAAAAATACATAAAAATGCTCCAAAAAAAAAAAAATTTGAAAAAAAAAAATGTTTTACTTACCAGAAATTGTAGTTGCTAGGCAGATCTTCCTAATCTGCCTCTTCCTAGTCCACATCTGGTCTTCTTCCTCGTCCTCCTCACGTTGTCTGCTGGGGAATGGGACGCGGTGACTTCTGGGAACTGTGTGTATCCCAGAGAACAGCCGCCCATTCAGAAATCGCCGCGCGACTCGCGCATGCGCAGTAGGAAATGGGCAGTGAAGCCGCAAGGCTCCACTGCCTGTTTCCCTTAGTGAGGATGGAGGTGTCGGGACCTGCCACGATCGAGGGATCGGCCTCGGGGGGCCGACATCGTGGGCGCCTAGGACAGGTAAGTCTCCTTATTAAAAGTCAGCAGCTACAGTGTTTGTAGCTGCTGACTTTTAAAAAAAAAATTGCGGCTGAAACACCACTTTAAGGCCTCTAAAAAATCTCCCAGCATGCAAAGAGAGTTGCTCCATCCTGGAATCAGTTTTGTGCCTGTTTAGACTGGGGAGCATGATAACTGTCTGTGCGGTGAGACAATGCCTGTGTGGCAAGCCTTTTTAACAGGGAGATAGGTGCTGGAAACAGTACAAGGCTGCACCTAGCTGATAGCCAGGGAAACCTGTGTGTAGTAAGTGGCCAATTTGGCAAGGATTTATTTTCATGTTTCTTTTTGTTTTGCTGTTTTTGGACCATTGTAAATAGTGTAAATAAACAGCACCTTTGTTTTTTTCACCTTCACTGTTTGCTGTGCCTAATTTTTGTGTAGTGAACCCATGCAGGGGGTAACACACACCCGCTGCCGAGCTAACCCCCTCACAGTTGATGGAGAATGCAGGCAGTTTTTTTTAAGGCCAGCATGGAGGAGATACTGAGACAGCTGGCTCTAGCAAATACAAATCAGCAGCAGACAAATGCAAGTTTGCAAAAGAGCCTTGCAGCTCAACAGCAGACAAATGCAACTATGCAACAGAGCCTCGCAGCTCAGCAGAAAGCTCACCAGTAGAGTCTGGAAGCTCAGCAACAAGCCCAGCAGCAATCTGAAGCCCGCTTCATAGACATGTTGCAAGAGCAGAGACTCCAACAACAAATAGAGACATTAATGCAGCAACGTCCGCAGACCAGTGAGGCAAGTGGTTCCACTAATACTGCATCATTTGGGGTGAGTCGTTTACTGCCAAAAATGACTGGAGAGGATGATCCGGAGGTGTTTTTGACCACATTTGAAAGGACTGCTGAAAGGGAAAAGTGGCCTAAGGAGCAGTGGGCTGGACTGGTGGCCCCTCTGTTATCTGGGGAGTTGTAGAAAGCCTATTATGACCTAGAGCCTGACCAAGCAAAAGACTATATTGTGCTAAAAATAGAAATATTAGCACGGCTGGGTGTCACCCTGGCCGTCCGGGCTCAGCGTGTGCATAACTGGACTTTCCGGCTTGGAAAACCCCCCCAAGTCTCAAATGCGTGATCTCATTCAGCGCAGGAAGTGGCTGCAGCCAGAGATTTTGACCGCACCAAAGATTGTGGAGCGTGTAGTTATGGATCAGTTCCTGAGGTCTCTTTCCTTTGCCATTCAAAACAGTGGGTAAGCCATGGAGACCCAGAAACGGCCGACAAGCTTGTGGATCTGGTTGAGAGGTACTTGGCTACAGAGAATCTGACTGCCTCTCCAAGGGACTCACAGACTTTCCACCCTAAGACCAGACCATCCCCAGCGGCAGGTAAGATGACTCCAAGGTGGGAGGGTGGAGAGAGTGAGAGGGCGGGAGTTTTACCTAATGTCTGGAGAGAGCAGCCGGGAAGTCATGGCCGCAAGAGGCAGCGAAAAAGATTATTTTCTACCGCTGCCGGCAAGAGGGACATATTGCAGCAAATTACCCAGTTGTGGATGAACTGATGCAATGTGACTTTCTAAGGGTCAGATGTCAGTCGCTGTTTGCGACAGTTGCTTGCACTGAAAAACATTTATGCAAAATGTATATTAATGTTAGAAATGTTGTTGTGTTAATGGATTTAGGTAGTCTGGTAACGTTGATAAAAGCCAAATGAGTTACTACAGAGGTCTCTGGGAATAACAAGGTGGCTGTTATTTGTGGGCATGGGGAAACCCAAGAATATCCTGTGGCTACAGTGTTTTTTGAGACCCCCAAAGGTAACCTCTCTCATCAGGTGGCTTAGTGTCTCACTTACCACATGATGCCATTGTGGGGAGGGATTTTCCAAAATTCTGTGAACTCTGGGATTGTCCTGAGCCCCCCACTGATGCCCATATAGACCAGGAAGGTGAATCCCAGAAATCCTCTGAGAGTTTTGTGGACTATCCAGAATTTCCCTTGTCGGTATTGGCAGGGGAGGCTCGGGAAACTGGGAAGGAGCCAACGTCCACAGGGAAAATTTTGCCACAGAACAGTTAAAAGACCCCACCCTAATAAAGGCACAGGAAAATGTGGTAAAAATAGATGGCGAGCTAGTGAACCCAGATACGACTTGCACTTACCCATACTTCATTGTGGAAAGGGATCTGCTGTATCCAGTGGCTCAAAGGGCAGAAGAAACCATTAAGCAACTTGTGGTGCCCAAACCTTACAGGAAGTTGGTGTAGGCGGTCACCTGGGGGCAGAGAAAACCAGAGAGAGAGTATTGCAGAGATTCTATTGGCCTGGGGTCATGAAGGAAACAGAGAATTATTGTTCCTCCTGCCCTGTGTGTCAGAAGTCAGCACCTATGCCACATTTCCGTAACCCGTTGGTACCTCTTCCTATCATTGAGGTCCCCTTTGAGAGGATTGCAATGGATTTGGTAGGTCCCATAATGAAGTCCGCTAGGGGGCATCAGTACATTTTGGTTATATTAAACTATGCCACCCATTATCCGGAAGCGATTCCACTTCGAAATACCTTGGCCAAGACAATAGCCAAAGAGCTATCTCTTGTTTTTAACCGTGTGGGTATTTGTAAGGAACTGCTTACGGACCAAGGTACACCCTTTATGTCCCGGGTTATAAAAAGAACTATGCAAGTTGTTCAAAGTGACACAATTGCGTACATCCGTGTATCACCCCCAAACAGATGGGTTGGTTGAAAGGTTCAACAAAACCCTAAAGAAAATGTTAAAGAAAGTGGTGGATAGAGATGGAAAGGATTGGGACTGTCTAATACCCTATTTGATGTTTGCCATTAGGGAGGTACCTCAATCCTCTATGGGTTTCTCACCCTTTGAGTTAATCTATGGGAGACACCCAAGAGGGCTGTTGGATATCGCCAAGGAAACTTGGGAAAATTAGAGTATTCCCCACAGGAGTGTGATTGAGCATGTCGCCCTAATGCAAGATAGAATTGCACAGGTAATGCCAATTGTAAAAGAACATTTGGCCCAAGCACAGTTGGCACAGCAGAGAGTGTACAATCCTGGGGCCAAGACCCATACTTTTTCCCTGGGGGATAGGGTATTGGTACTAGTCCCTAGAGTGGAAAGCAAATTCCTGGCCAAACGACAGGGCCCATACGAGATAATTGAAAAAGTGAGTGAGATGAACTACAGGGTCAGACCACCAGGAAGGCAAAAGCGGGAACAGATATATCACATTAATCTGTTGAAAGCCTGGAGAGATAGGGAATCCCTAGTCGCAGAGACTTTGTTGTCACCGGCTCAGCCTGATTGCTTGGTTCCTTAGGTTGGAATCTCAGTCACTTTATCGAAACCCCAACAACAGGTGGTTAAAGAGTTTGTGCTCCGCAACATAGAGCTACCGGGACAAACATCTGGGGTAGAGCATGACATTATCCCCCCGCCAGGAGAAAGGGTAAAACTAAAACCCTATAGAATACCGGAAGCCCAACGGGAGGCAATACGTGGGGAAGTTCAAAGAATGTTTGAATTGGGTGTGATAGAGGAGTCCCAGAGTGACTGCTCCAGTCCTATCGTGCCCAAACCTGATGGGAGCTGGCGGTTTTGTACCAATTTTTGACAATTGACTAAAGTTACAAAATTTGACACCTACCCCATGCCACGTATAGATGAATTGATCGACCGGCTGGCAACAGCCCGATACATGACAACGCTCAATCTCACCAAAGGGTATTGGCAAATTCCCCTAGCCCACTCGGCCAAGGAGAAAACTGTGTTTGTATACCCCCAGACAGGGCATTCCAATATAGAAGAATGCCATTTGGGTTACAGAATGCACATTCCAGCAGAAAATGGACACGATTCTGAGGCCACATCAGAAGTATAGTCCATAGTACAGATTGGGCCTCACATCTGCCAAAAGTGCAAGCAGTCTTAGACTCTATACGGAAATCAGGGTTTACGGCCAATCCAAAGAAGTGTACCATTGGACAGGAAGAAGTCAGATATCTTGGGTACACAATTGGGAGGGGAGTGATAAAACCCCAAGTCAACAAAGTTGAGGCCATATAGAGTTTGCCACGTCCCAACAGCAAGAAGCAGGTACCAGCCTTTCTAGGAATCGCTGGCTATTATTGGCGATTCATTCCCCATTTTGCTTCTCAGGATGTGCCCCTAACCAACCTGACAAAGGGAAAGAGTCTGTCATGGTTAAATGGACCCCAGAGGCTGAAGCAGCATTCCAGGCTTTAAAAAAAGTCTTATGTAGCCAGCCAGTGTTGTACTCACCGGACTTTTCTAAGGACTTTGTTGTACAAACTGATGCATAAGATGTTGAGTTAGGAGCAGTGTTGTTCCAGGTCTAGAAGGGGGAAGATCACCCAGTCATTTACCTCAGCAGAAAATTGAAGCCCCATGAGGTAAATTACGCCACGATTGAGAAGGAGTGTTTAGCAGTAAAGTGGGCACTAGATTCCCTTCGGTATTATCCGCTAGGTAGGCATTTTGACCTGGTTACTGATCACGCTCCTTTAAAGTGGATGGCTCAAAACAAGGAGACCAATAGAAGGGTAAATAGGTGGTTTCTGGCCCTACAGGAATTCAACTTTTCGGTAAAGCATCGCACAGGCGTTCAAATGGGGAATGTGGATGCTTTGTCTCGGGTGCATGCGTCCCTGACTGCTTGTGTTCCAACCCCAAGGTTGAAACAAGAGAGGGGGGTATGTGACAGCAGGCAGGTAAGATCGCCTGGTTGCATCCAGGATGGCAGATATGCGTGTCCCAGATTCAGGCTATATGCCGATTTGTACCACTAGGGGGAAGTGCTGAGAGTCCTGCAGGGGTGGAGGTAATGAGCCCAGCTGAATTTAGTTGGCTCATTAAGGCCTCTACAAAAACTCCCAGCATGCAAAGGGAGTTGCTTCATCCTGGAACCAGTTTTGTGCCTGTTTTAGACTGGGGAGTGTGATAACTATCTGTGCGTTGAGACAACGCCTGTGTGGCAAGCTTCTTTAACCGGGAGATGGGTTCTGGGGACAGCACAAGGCTGCACCTAGCTGATAGCCAGGGAAACCTGTGTGTAGTAAGTGGCCAAGTTGGCAAGGATTTATTTTTATGTTTCTTTTTGTTTTGCTGTTTTTGGACCATTTTAAATAGTGTAAATATACCGCACCTTTGTTTTTTGTTTTTTCACCTTCACTGTTCTTTGCTGTGCATAATTTATGTGTAGTGAACCCATTCAGGGGGGTCACACACAACCGCTGCCAAGCTAACCTCCTCACAATATATATATATATATATATATATATATTGTGAGGGGGTTAGCTCGGCAGCGGGTGTGTGTGACCCCCGGGATGAGCTCCCCACACAAAACAGGCCCAGCAAACGGAGGTTGTGGTTTTCAAAATCAAAAAAAGGTGCGGTTTATTTTCTATTTACAGTGACAAAACACAGCAAAGCAAAAGAAACATAACCAAAATAAATCCTGGTCAAGTTGACCTCTGACTAAACATACAGGTTTCCTAACTAACAACTGGGATCAGCCTGGTGCTGTCCTAGTCCCTAAGTCCCTGGTTTAGTAAAAGTCCAAACAAATAGCCACACAGGCTTTGCCTCACCGCACAGGGGTTCACTCTCCCTAGACAGTCCACACAGGTCTGGTTCCAGGCATGAGCTAACATCTAATGAAGCTGGGAGTTCTTATAGAGGCCTAAATGAGCTGACAAGGTTCAGCTGGTCTCCTCATCTCTGTCTGCACGACGCCCCACACTCTCCCTAGAGGTATGAGTCATCCATGAGCCCACTAGCCTTATACAACTCTCCACCTAGTTGTATAAGTCGGCGTAAAGCCTGAATCTGGGCGAAATATATCTACCCCCCTGGATGCAACCAGGTGACTTTACCTTCCTGCTGTCACATACCCCCCCCTCTTGTTTTAACCTCGGGGTTGGAACACCAGCAATCAGGCATTCATGTACTCGAGACAAAGCATCCACATTCCCCATTTGAACGCCAGGGCGATGCTTTACTGTGAAGTTGAATTCCTGGAGGGCCAGGAACCACCTATTCACTCTTCTATTTGTTTCCTTGTTTTGAGCCATCCACTTTAACGGAGCGTGATCCGTAACCATGTCAAAGTGCCTACCTAGCAGGTAGTACCGAAGGGAATCTAGAGCCCACTTCACCGCTAAACACTCCTTTTCAACGGTGGCGTAATTTACCTCATGGGACTTCAACTTCCTGCTGAGGTAAATGACTGGGTGCTCTTCCCCGTTCCAGACCTGGGACAATACTGCTCCTAACCCCACATCTGACGCATCACTTTGTACGACAAAGTCTTTAGAGAAGTCGGGTGAGTACAACACTGGCTGGCTACATAAGGCTTGTTTCAAGAATTGGAATGCTGCCTCAGCCTCGGGGGTCCATTTAATCATGACCGACCCTTTCCCCTTCGTCAGGTTGGTTAGGGGCACAGCCTTAGAAGCAAAGTGGGGAATGAATCGCCGATAATACCCAGCGATTCCCAGAAAGGCTCGTACCTGCTTCTTGCTGTTGGGACGTGGCCAACTCTGGATGGCCTCGACTTTGTTGAGTTGGGGTTTTATTACTCCCCTCCCAATGGTGTACCCAAGATATTTGGCCTCCTCCTGCCCAATGGTACACTTCTTGGGGTTAGCCGTAAACCCCGCTTCCCGAACAGAGTCCAGGACTGCTTGCACTTTTGGCAGATGTGAGGCCCAATCTGTGCTATGGACAATTACGTCATCCAGGTAAGCCGCAGCATACTTCCGATGGGGCCTCAGCATCTGGTCCATTTTCCGCTGGAATGTGGCCGGCGCATTCTGTAACCCGAACGGCATTCTTTTATATTGGAACGCCCCGTCTGGGGTTACAAATGCGGTTTTCTCTTTGGCCGACTTGGCCAGGGGGATTTGCCAATACCCTTTTGTGAGGTCAAGAGTCGTCATGTATCGGGCTGTTCCCAGCCGGTCGATCAACTCATCTATACGTGGCATGGGGTAGGTGTCAAATTTTGTAACTTTGTTCAACTGACGAAAATCGTTACAAAATCGCCAGCTCCCATCCGGTTTAGGCACCAACACGATGGGACTAGACCAATCACTTTGGGACTCCTCTATCACCCCTAAGTTCAGCATTTTCTGTACTTCCTCCCGTATTGCCTCCCGTCGAGCCTCTGGGATCCGATAGGGTTTTAACTTCACCCTTTCACCGGGCGGGGTAATGATGTCATGCTCTACCCCAGATGTTTGTCCCGGCAGCTCAGAGAATACCTCCTTGTTGTGAAGCATAAACTCCTTAACCTCCTGTTGTTGGGGTTGTGACAAGGTGGCTGCTATTCCAACCTCAGGAATCACGCAACCAGTTTGAGCTGGTGACCAAGTGTCTGCGACTAGGGACTCTCTATCCCTCCAGGCTTTCAACAGATTAACGTGATAGATCTGTTCGGGCTTTCGCCTTCCTGGTTGTCTGACCTTGTAATTCACTTCGCTCACTTTTTCCATTATCTCGTAGGGGCCTTGCCATTTGGCAAGGAATTTACTTTCAACCGTAGGGACAAGTACCAATATCCTATCCCCCGGGGAAAAGGTACGGGTCTTGGCTCCACGGTTGTACACTCTCTGCTGTGCCAACTGCG
The DNA here is from genome assembly GCA_029206835.1 of Rana muscosa. Classification (NCBI taxonomy): domain Eukaryota; kingdom Metazoa; phylum Chordata; class Amphibia; order Anura; family Ranidae; genus Rana; species Rana muscosa. Next base: position 6,421,965 of record JARGYO010000125.1, on the reverse strand, counting down.
CTTGGGCCAAATGTTCCTTCACGATGGGCATTACCTGTGCAATTCGATCTTGCATCAGGGCGACATGCTCAATCACACTCCTGTGGGGAGAACTCTCACTTTCCCAAGTTTCCTTGGCAATATCCAACAGCCCTCTTGGGTGTCTCCCATACAGTAACTCAAAGGGGGAGAATCCCGTAGAGGATTGGGGCACCTCCCTAATAGCAAACATCAAATAAGGAAGTAAACAGTCCCAATCCTTTCCATCTCTATCCACCACTTTCTTCAACATTTGTTTTAGGGTTTTGTTGAATCTTTCAACCAGCCCATCGGTTTGGGGGTGATACACAGACGTACGCAATTGCGTCACTTTGAACAATTTACACAGCTCTTTCATAACCCGGGACATAAAGGGTGTACCTTGGTCCGTAAGCAGTTCTTTACAAATACCCACCCGGCTAAAAACAAGAGATAGCTCTTTGGCTATGGTTTTGGCCGAGGTATTTCGGAGAGGGATCGCTTCTGGATAACGGGTGGCATAGTCCATTATAACTAATATGTACTGGTGCCCCCTAGCGGACTTGATTATAGGACCTACCAAATCCATGGCGATCCTCTCAAACGGGACCTCAATGATGGGTAGAGGGACCAGCGGGCTACGGAAATGTGGCATCGGGGCCAACCTCTGACACACAGGGCAGGAGGAACAATAATTTTCTACGTCCTTCATCACCCCCGGCCAATAGAATCTCTGTAATACCCTCTCTCGGGTTTTCTCTGTCCCCAGATGACCTCCAAGAATGTGCCCATGGGCCAACTCCAACACCAACTTCCTGTAAGGTTTGGGCACCACAAGCTGCTCAACGGTTTCTTCTGCCCTTTTTGCCACCCGATACAGTAGGTCCTTCTCTACGCTGAAGTATGGGTAAGTGCAGGTATTATCTGGGTTCACTAACTCACCATCTATTTTCACTACGTTTTCCCGTGCCTTTATTAGGGCGGGGTCTTTCAACTGTTCTGTGGCAAAGTTTTCCCTGTGAACCTCAAGATCAGAAAACTCCACAGACGGTAGGTTTTCGTCTGAGGAGGTGGGCTCCTCTCCAGTTTCTTGAGTCTCCCCTGCCAATACTGATAAGGGAAATTCCGGAGAGTCCTCACCACTCTCAGGGGAGTTCTGGCTATCACATTCCTGGTACATAGGGGCACCAGTGAGGGGCTCAGGATCATCCCACAGTTCCCAGAACTTCGGAAAATCCCTTCCCACAATGGTGTCATGCGGTAACTGAGATACTAAGCCCACTGGATGAGAGAGGGTACCTTTGGGGGTCTCGAAACACACTGTAGTCACTGGATACTCTCGGGTGTCCCCATGCACACAAATAACAGCTACCTTGCTATTCCCAGAGACCTCTGTTTTAACTAACTCAGCCTTTATCAGGGTCACAAGGCTACCTGAATCCAGCAATACCACAACATTTCTACCATTAACACACATTTTGCATAAATGTTTCTCAGTTCCTCGAATGGCAGTGCATGCGACTGTCGCACACAGCGACTGACGTCTGCCCGTCAGAAAGTCACACTGCATGGGTTCCTCCACAACCGGGCAATTGGCTGCAATATGTCCCGCTTGCCGGCAGCGGTAGCAAACGATCCTTCTTGCCGCCTCTTGAGCCGCTGATTTCCCCGGCTGTTCTCGCCAAACTTGGGGTAGAGCTCCCACCCTCTCACTCTCTCCACCCTCACCCCTTGGAATCCTCTTATCCGCCCCTGGGGATGGTCTGGTCTTAGGGTGGAAAGTCCGAGTGTCTCTGGAAGAGGCCGTCAGGTTCTCTGTAGCCAAGTATTTCTCCACACGATCCACAAGACCATCGGCCGTCTCTGGGTCTCCATGGCTTACCCACTTTTGGATGGCAGTAGGAAGAGCTCTCAAAAACCGATCCATTACAACACGTTCCACAATCTTTGGTGCGGACAAAGTCTCTGGCTGTAGCCACTTTCTGCTCAGGTGAATGAGATCATACATTTGAGACCTGGGGGGTTTTCCAAGCTGGAAAGTCCAGTTATGCACACGCTGAGCCCGGACAGCCTGGGTGACACCCAGCCTTGCCAATATTTCAGCTTTTAGCATCACATAGTCTTTTGCTTGGTTAGGCTCTAGGTCATAGTAAGCTTTCTGCGATTCACCAGTTAACAGAGGAGCCACCAGTCCAGCCCACTGCTCCTCAGGCCACTTTTCTCTTTCAGCGGTCCTTTCAAATGTGGTCAAAAATACCTCTGGATCATCCTCTCCAGTCATTTTTGTCAATAAACGACTCACCCCAAAGGACGCGGTATTAGTGGGACGGCTTTCCTCACTGGTCTGCGGACGTTGCTGCATTACTGCTTCCATCTGTTGTTGTAGTCTCTGCTCTTGCTTCTGCAACAGGTCTATGAAACGGGCCTCAGATTGCTGCTGGGCTCGTTGCTGAGCCTCCAGACTCTGTTGCAAAGTTGCGTTTGTCTGCTGCTGGGCTGCAAGGCTCCTTTGCAAACCTGCATTTGTCTGCTGTTGATTGGCATTTGCTAGAGCCAGCTGCTTCAGTATCTCCTCCATGCTGGCTTAAAAAAAACTGCCACTGGTTCTCCACCAACTGTGAGGGGGTTAGCTCGGCAGCGGGTGTGTGTGACCCCCGGGATGAGCTCCCCACACAAAACAGGCCCAGCAAACGGAGGTTGTGGTTTTCAAAATCAAAAAAAGTGCGGTTTATTTTCTATTTACAGTGACAAAACACAGCAAAGCAAAAGAAACATAACCAAAATAAATCCTGGTCAAGTTGACCTCTGACTAAACATACAGGTTTCCTAACTAACAACTGGGATCAGCCTAGTGCTGTCCTAGTCCCTAAGTCCCTGGTTTAGTAAAAGTCCAAACAAATAGCCACACAGGCTTTGCCTCACCGCACAGGGGTTCACTCTCCCTAGACAGTCCACACAGGTCTGGTTCCAGGCATGAGCTAACATCTAATGAAGCTGGGAGTTCTTATAGAGGCCTAAATGAGCTGACAAGGTTCAGCTGGTCTCCTCATCTCTGTCTGCACGACGCCCCACACTCTCCCTAGAGGTATGAGTCATCCATGAGCCCACTAGCCTTATACAACTCTCCACCTAGTTGTATAAGTCGGCGTAAAGCCTGAATCTGGGCGAAATATATCTACCCCCCTGGATGCAACCAGGTGACTTTACCTTCCTGCTGTCACAATATATATATATATATATATATATATATATATATATATATATATTCTATGCAACAAATATCTGAAAATTGTGCATTTGTATTCAGCCCCCCTGTCAGTACTTTGTAGAACCACCTTTCGCTGCAATTATAGCTGTAAGTTTTTTGGGGTATGTCTCTACTAGTGATGAGCCGAACACCCCCGGGTTCGGTTCGCACCAGAACCCGCGAACGGACCGAAAGTTCGCACGAACATTAGAACCCTATTAAATACAATGGATGCGAACGTTCGGATTCTAAAGTGCTAATTATAACGACTATTATCCATGTTATTGTCCGAAACAAAGTTTGGGAACCCGGGTTCTGCACCAGGGGACATGTATCAATGCAAAAAGAAGTTTTAAAAACGGACGTTTTCCGGGAGCAGTCATTTTAATGATGCATAAAGTGAAAAAAAAAAAAGTCAAATATTCCTTTAAATATTGTACCTGGGGGGTGTCTAAAGTATGCCTGTGAAGTGCCACGTGTTTCCCGTGTTTAGAACTGTCCCTGCACAAAATAACATTTCTAAAGGAAAAAAAGCCATTTAAAACTGCTTGCGGCTTTAATGCAATGTCTGGTCCCGGTAATATGGATGAAAATCTTTAGGAAAAATGGCATAGCTACCCCATCAACCCCCCCCCCCTACCCCAGCCCATTACCAGCCCCTTTGGGTCTTGTATGGATATTAAGGGGAACCCCGCACACAAAATAAAAAAGGCCCTATATACTCTGAACAGCCGTATACAGGCGGTGCATACAAGACAGGGACTGTAGGTTTGTTCTTATGTAGAATCTGTTTGTAATTTTGAACAGCTGCATTGTTTAAGTGTAGCTCCATGCCAAATTCCTTTTTTTTAGCTTTTTGGAAAACATAGGGAACGGTTATCACCCCTGTCACATTTTTTTTGCTGTCTGTGCCCCTGTTCAGAACATTTCACCTCACTTTGCGTCCCAATGACAACTGTTTTTGAAATGTGGCGTTTTTATTGAAACAAGGATTGGTGATAAAGCATCAGTAGAGAGGAGACACCTTTCTCCCATATTAATTCTTACAGGAGAGAATTTTCCTTCCAAGGGGTAGATTTCTTCTCACTTCCTGTTGTCTTCTTCCGTTTGCAAGTAGTAGTCGTTTGTAAGTTTGATGTTTGAAAGTAGGGACCTGCCGTATATACTCTGCAGAAATTGTCCCCTTAGGTGTTGGTGTTGGCACAACACTGTAAGCACTCACAGTTACTCTTGGTGGGTGCTGGAACGCCCTGCTGTCAACTATTATATCAGGAATTGTAATAACATATAATTGTTGATCAGTGGTAGTAAAAATTGGGCCTTTGATGGTGGTGCTGGTGCCACAACACTGTAAGGCCTGACAGTTACTCTTGGTGGGTGCAGCAATGGGCCCTGCTGTGAATTATTCGATCAATAATTATAATTGCATGCCCCTGTTGAACAGGGGCTGAAAAATTGGGCCTTTGGTGGTGGTGGTGGTGGTGATGGTGGTGCTGGTGCCACAACACTGTAAGGCCTGACAGTTACTCTTGGTGGGCGCAGCAATGGGCCCTGCTGTGAATTATTAGATCAATAATTATAATTGCATGCCCCTGTTGAACAGGGGCTGAAAAATTATGCCTTTGGTGGTGGTGGTGGTGGTGGTGGTGATGGTGGTGCTGGTGCCACAACACTGTAAGGCCTGACAGTTACTCTTGGTGGGCGCAGCAATGGGCCCTGCTGTGAATTATTAGATCAATAATTATAATTGCATGCCCCTGTTGAATAGGGGCTGAAAAATTGGGCCTTTGGTGGTGGTGGTGGTGGTGGTGGTGGTGATGGTGGTGCTGGTGCCACAACACTGTAAGGCCTGACAGTTACACTTGGTGTGCGCAGCAATGGGCCCTGCTGTGAATTATTCGATCAATAATTATAATTGCATGCCCCTGTTGAACAGGGGCTGAAAAATTGGGCCTTTGGTGGTGGTGGTGGTGGTGATGGTGGTGCTGGTGCCACAACACTGTAAGGCCTGACAGTTACTCTTGGTGTGCGCAGCAATGGGCCCTGCTGTGAATTATTAGATCAATAATTATAATTGCATGCCCCTGTTGAACAGGGGCTGAAAAATTGGGCCTTAGGCACTGGTGGCACAACACTGCAACCCCTCACAGATACTGTACTTGGAGCACAGCAATGAGGCCTGTTGCAAAGTATTGCATCCAAAATTTTAATTACACGCCCCTGTTAAACAGGGGCTGAAAAATTGGGCCTTAGCCACTGGTGGCATCACCCACAAACCAAAATGATCTTCCAAGCTATCATCATTAATCGTATCATTGAGGAGGAGGAGGAGGATAGCCAGTCAACATAACAGCACAGGCACTCAGCATCAGCATCAGTCTTGAAGGGATGTGACATTTTAAAATCAATTAGTCTGTTATATCAGCATCAGGTGTGTGGTAGCTGGTGGTGATCCAAGACTGGTTCATCTTGATGAAAGTCAGTCGATCAACCAAGTCGGTGGACAGGCACACCCTGTGATCCGTGACAAATCCTCCAGCAGCACTGAATGTGCGTTCTGAAAGAACGCTGGATGCAGGACAGGCCAGTAGCTCAATTGCATACTGTGCAAGCTCTGGCCAGTGATCCATCCTCAAGACCCAGTAAGCCAGAGGATTTTCGGTGGGGAAGGTGTCCAAGTCTGACCTTGCCCCTAGGTATTCCTGGACCATGTATATCAGACGCTGGCGATGGTTGCTGGAACCGATCATACTTTGGGGCTGCGGACTAAAGAATTGTCTGAACGCATCGGTCAGACGGCCACCTTCCCCACCGCTCCTTCTTTGACTGCCCGAAGCCTCAGCAACTCGTTGTCCAGGACCAGGAGTTTGTAACCTCCCAGTCTCTGGGAACGCGTTGCACAGACCTTTCTGCAAGGCCTCCCGGAGTTGTCTCATCCTCTGCTCCCTCTGCGATGGTAACATAAGGTCCGCAACCTTACCCTTGTACCGTGGATCAAGGAGAGTGGCCAGCCAGTAATGGTCCCTCTCCTTGATCCGAAGAATACGAGGATCCTTCCGCAGACTTTGCAGGATCAGGGAGGCCATGCAGCGTAGGTTAGCTGAGGCATTCAGTCCGGAGTCCTCTGGGTCACTAAGGATGACATGATCCGCAGCCACCTCCTCCCAGCCACGTACAAGTCCACTGGTTTCTTGGGACTGTAAATCATCCCTAAAAGACTGCTGCTGATGATGCTGAGTGCCAGCCTCCACCTCCATGCTGACACAATCCTCCTCCTCCTCCTCCTCCTCCTCTTCTTGTGCGATGGGTGGGACAGAAGGAACACTGTCTGGGTAAAGGGGGCCTTGAGAGGCAAGGAAGTCCTCCTCTTCCTGCCTCTGTTCTGCCTCAAGTGCCCTGTCCATTATTCCACGCAGCGTGTGCTCCAACAGGTGGACAAGAGGTACAGTGTCACTGATGCATGCACTGTCACTGCTCACCATCCTCGTGGCCTCCTCAAATGGTGCCAGGACAGTGCATGCATGCCTGATCATGCCCCACTGGCGTGGTGAAAAAAACCCGAGCTCCCCTGACCCTGTCCTGGTGCCGTAGTCGCACAGGTACTCATTGATGGCCCTCTGCTGCGTGTGCAGCCGCTGCAGCATGGCCAACGTTGAGTTCCACCTGGTGGGCATGTCACATATAAGGCGGTTCTTGGGCAGGTTCAACTCCTTTTGCAGCTCAGCCAGGCGAGCACTGGCATTATAAGATCTGCGGAAATGCACACAGACTTTCCTGGCCTGCCTCAGGACATCCTGTAAGCCCGGGTACCTGCCCAAGAACCGCTGCACCACCAGGTTAAGGACGTGAGCCATACAGGGCACATGGGTCAGTTGTCCCTGTCGGAGGGCGGAGAGGAGGTTGGTGCCATTGTCGCAAACCACCATTTCTGGCTTAAGCTGGCGTGGCGTCAACCACCTCTCGGCCTGCCCCTGCAGAGCAGACAGGACCTCTGCCCCAGTGTGGCTCCTGTCCCCCAAACACACCAGCGCAAGCACGGCATGGCATCTTTTTGCCTGCGTACTTGCGTAGCCCCTTGAACGCCTACGGAGCACCGCTGGTTCCGAGGACAAACCACAGGAAGAGGCCATGGAGGAAGAAGAAGAGGAGGGGGTGGAGGAGAGAGGTGTGTCACAACCAGTAGTAGCATTTTGGAGGCGTGGCGGTGGAACAACCTCCAACACTACTGCACCTTGTCCTGCATCCTTCCCAGCTGCCAAAAGAGTGACCCAATGGGCCGTGAAAGAAAGGTAACGTCCCTGTCCATGCCTGCTGGACCATGAGTCAGCGGTAATATGCACCTTACCGCTGACCGCCCTGTCCAGCGAGGCCAAGACATTGCCTTCCACATGCCTGTAGAGAGCCGGAATCGCCTTCCGTGCGAAAAAGTGGCGTTTGGGAACCTGCCACTGAGGAACCGCACATTGCACAAACTCACGGAAGGGGGCCGAGTCTACCAACTGAAAAGGCAGCAGTTGAAGCGCTAGCAATTTAGCCAAGCTAGCATTCAACCGCTGGGCATGTGGATGGCTGGGAGTGAACTTCTTTTGACGGTCCAGCAGCTGGGGCAGGGAAATTTGCCTGCTAGAATCGGACGTTGGTGTACTGCTAGCAGAGTGCCCGCAAGTACTTGGCTGTGACACACCTAATTCTACACCTTCATTCCTCTCAGAGCAGGTTTCAGAGAGGACTGAAGGTATACTGGGGTTGGAGATCCCAGCTGATGCGGTGCAAGAAGAGGTCAGCTTTGTTCTTTGGTGTGGGTCTTTAAGGTAGGCTTGCCAACGAGCTGCATGGCAGGTCAACATATGTCTGATCAAGCATGTGGTGCCCAAGCGGCTGATGTTTTGGCCACGCGATATACGCTTGAGACATATGTTGCAAACAGCAGCTGTGCGATCTGATGCACTCGCCTCAAAAAAGGCCCACACCAAAGAACTTTTTGAATGACGGGCAGAGGCAGCGCCCTGCACAGGCGGAGCTCTGCAGTGTGATTCCGTCGGTGTGCTGCCCATACGCTGGCCACTCAAGGGCATCCTGCCTCGTTGGAGATGTGCCTCCTCCTCATCCTCCTCCTCCTCCTCTCTCCTATTAGGCACCCACGTGGAGTCAGTGACCTCATCATCCCCTCCCTCCTCATCACTGGAGCCAATCTGGCAGTATGCTGCAGCTGCTGGAGCATGACTGCCAGATTGGTGTCCTTCTTGAGCATCCCCTCTCTCTGCTCTCACGCTACTGCCTTCCTCTAGCTGGGTATCATCATCAGATCCTTCGAAACGCTGGGCATCCTCCTGGAGCATGTACCCAACACTGTGCTCAAACAGTTCGGGGGACTCCTCAGGAGGAGGACATGGTGGGTCTAGGGAAGGATTGACTAATGAAGATAATGATACCAGAGAAGAGGACGCTTTGGCAGCTGCTTTGCCAGTACCCTGAGCCTGGGTGAGAGAGGATGAGGAGGATGAGGTGGGCTTGGTCATCCACTCTACCAAGTCTTCGGCATGATGTGGCTCAACATGTCCAGCTGCCGAAAAGAAGGACAAGCGTGTCCCATGGCCATGTGCTGATGACAATGCACCGCGTCCACGACCAGCACTGTTGCCCCCAGACACAGAGCCTGCTTGCCCTCTTTTTTTGCCTCCTGACTGTCTGCCTCTCCTTGTTTGCCTTCCAGACATTTTAATGGATGGCCTGCAGGGAGATGGGAAAAAGAGCAATAAGGGCTACCTTCAGGTGTATACTGTGCAGGAGGCTTAGCAACAAAGACACTGACACTGTCCCCTGCCTATCCTTCTCTGTCCCTAAACACAAGGATTTGCAATATGCTTCAGCAAGATTGGCTTAGCACAGAACAGCACACTGACAGTTTCCCTCACTGTCCTTCTCTGTCCCTACAAACAAGATTTAGCACAGACTAGCACACTGATAGTTTCCACGAGTGTCCTTCTCTGTCCCTAAACTCAAGGATTTCAAATATGGTTCAGCAAAATTGCTTTAGAACAGAATAGCACACTGTCAGTTTCACTCACTGTACCTCTCTGTCCCTAAACTCAAGGATTTCAAATATGGTTCAGCAAAATTGGTTTAGAACAGAATAGCACACTGACACTTTCCCTCACTGTCCTACTCTGTCCCTCCCTACAAACAAGATTAAGCACAGAATAGCACACTGATAGTTTCCACGAGTGTCCTTCTCTGTCCCTAAACTCAAGGATTTCAAATATGGTTCAGCAAAATTGGTTTAGAACAGAATAGCACACTGACACTTTCCCTCACTGTCCTACTCTGTCCCTCCCTACAAACAAGATTTAGCACAGAATAGCACACTGATAGTTTCCACGAGTGTCCTTCTCTGTCCCTAAACTCAAGGATTTCAAATATGGAACAGCAAAATTGGTTTAGAACAGAATAGCACACTGTCAGTTTCACTCACTGTACCTCTCTGTCCCTAAACTCAAGGATTTCAAATATGGTTCAGCAAAATTGGTTTAGAACAGAATAGCACACTGACACTTTCCCTCACTGTCCTACTCTGTCCCTCCCTACAAACAAGATTAAGCACAGAATAGCACACTGATAGTTTCCACGAGTGTCCTTCTCTGTCCCTAAACTCAAGGATTTCAAATATGGAACAGCAAAATTGGTTTAGAACAGAATAGCACACTGTCAGTTTCACTCACTGTACCTCTCTGTCCCTAAACTCAAGGATTTCAAATATGGTTCAGCAAAATTGGTTTAGAACAGAATAGCACACTGACACTTTCCCTCACTGTCCTACTCTGTCCCTCCCTACAAACAAGATTAAGCACAGAATAGCACACTGATAGTTTCCACGAGTGTCCTTCTCTGTCCCTAAACTCAAGGATTTCAAATATGAAACAGAAAAATTGGTTTAGAACAGAATAGCACACTGACACTTTCTCTCACTGTCCTACTCTGTCCCTCCCTACAAACAAGATTTAGCACAAAATAGCACACTGATAGTTTCCACGAGTGTCCTTCTCTGTCCCTAAACTCAAGGATTTCAAATATGGAACAGCAAAATTGGTTTAGAACAGAATAGCACACTGTCAGTTTCACTCACTGTACCTCTCTGTCCCTAAACTCAAGGATTTCAAATATGGTTCAGCAAAATTGGTTTAGAACAGAATAGCACACTGACACTTTCCCTCACTGTCCTACTCTGTCCCTCCCTACAAACAAGATTTAGCACAGAATAGCACACTGATAGTTTCCACGAGTGTCCTTCTCTGTCCCTAAACTCAAGGATTTCAAATATGAAACAGCAAAATTGGTTTAGAACAGAATAGCACACTGACACTTTCCCTCACTGTCCTACTCTGTCCCTCCCTACAAACAAGATTTAGCACAGAATAGCACACTGATAGTTTCCACGAGTGTCCTTCTCTGTCCCTAAACTCAAGGATTTCAAATATGGAACAGCAAAATTGGTTTAGAACAGAATAGCACACTGTCAGTTTCACTCACTGTACCTCTCTGTCCCTAAACTCAAGGATTTCAAATATGGTTCAGCAAAATTGGTTTAGAACAGAATAGCACACTGACACTTTCCCTCACTGTCCTACTCTGTCCCTCCCTACAAACAAGATTTAGCACATAATAGCACACTGATAGTTTTCACGAGTGTCCTTCTCTGTCCCTAAACTCAAGGATTTCAAATATGGAACAGCAAAATTGGTTTAGAACAGAATAGCACACTGACACTTTCCCTCACTGTCCTACTCTGTCCCTCCCTACAAACAAGATTTAGCACAGAATAGCACACTGATAGTTTCCACGAGTGTCCTTCTCTGTCCCTAAACTCAAGGATTTCAAATATGGAACAGCAAAATTGGTTTAGAACAGAATAGCACACTGTCAGTTTCACTCACTGTACCTCTCTGTCCCTAAACTCAAGGATTTCAAATATGGTTCAGCAAAATTGGTTTAGAACAGAATAGCACACTGACACTTTCCCTCACTGTCCTACTCTGTCCCTACAAACAAGATTTAGCACAGAATAGCACACTGACACTTTCCCTCACTGTACCTCTCTGTCCCTAAACTCAAGGATTTCAAATATGGTTCAGCAAGATTGGTTTAGAACAGAATAGCACACTGTCAGTTTCACTCACTGTCCTACTCTGTCCCTACAAACAAGATTTAGCACAGAATAGCACACTGACAATTTCCCTCACTGTACCTCTCTGTCCCTAAACTCAAGGATTGAAAATATGGTTCAGCAAGATTGGTTTAGAACAGAATAGCACACTGACACTTTCCCTCACTGTACCTCTCTGTCCCTACAAACAAGGTTTAGCACAGAATAACACACTGACACTCTCCCTACCTATCCTTATTTGTCCCTAAACACAAGGAATCCAGGATTAGTAAAGGAAAAAAAATGACACTGTCCCTGCCTATGCTTCTCTTTCCCTGCTCCGGAACACACTACACAAGGCCGCCGCGTTGGCGGCCTTTTATAGTGTGGGGCGTGTACTAAACCCCCTCAGCAATAATTGGCCACAGGCATCCTGCCTGTGGCCAATCATTGCTCTCCTCGCTGCCGGCGCTGTGATTGGCCAAGCATGCGGGGTCACAGTGCATGCTTGGCCAATCACAGCGCCTGGATGACACTGCGATGGCGTAGTGCATTGTGGGCCGTTCGCGTCACTCGAATTTGGCGTGAACGGCCCAAATCGTTCGATCTTCGTCGAACGATCGAACAGCCGATGTTCGAGTCGAACGTATGTTCGACTCGAACACGAAGCTCATCCTTAGTCTCTACCATCTTTGCACATCTAGAGTGAACTTCTTGCTCATTCTTCTTTGCAAAATAGCTCAAGCTCAGATTATATGGAGAGTGTCTGTGAACAGCAATTTTCAAGTCTTGCCACAGATTCTAAATTGGATTTCGGTCTGGACTTTGACTGGGCCATTCTAACACATGAATATGCTTTAATCTAATTCATTCCATTGTAGCTCTGTCTGTATTTTTAGAGTCTTTGTGCTGCTGGAAGTTGAACCTCCACTCCAGTCTCAAGTCTTTTGCAGACTCTAATGCCGCGTACACACGATCGGAAATTCCGACAAAAAAACGTGGATTTTTTTCCGACGGTATGTTGGCTCAAACTTGTGTTGCATATGTAGCGGGAATCTCCTTTAAGGATCCAGGACTACGATACCCAGAACCCCATTCAGCACCCAAGGTGCATTGCCAACCGCAGAGACTCATGGGGTGGGCTATAAAGGTGAAGTGGAGGCGGAGCTCAGCCTCTTTGGACGCCGCCCTTCTAGCAAGAGGATCCCCTGTGCGGACTTGCTGCTGGTGCGATGCCTGAAGCCTGGGCCTTGCGCACTTCCAAAGAGCCTTCCACTTCACTGCAGAGCCTGTGTGGCACCTGATCTCCATTCAGTTCTCACTGACATCAGGAGGACCGAAGACCCGGCTATCGCAGACCCTGTGTGCGGATACACAGTGGTGGAAGTTACGGACGGGGACTAAGTCCGGTGTGGTGAGAGAGCACTTGCTCAAAGTTATAGCCAAGTACTTTGTTTAGGCCTACTAACTGCCTTGGCCCTTAGTGCTATATCAACTATCCTAGCAGGAGACTATTTCCAGAACTGAGTTTGATAGTCTCCTGGGAGTTGTTACTTTGCTGAGACACTGTCCCGTTGGATTACAATTATTGTTCCTGAGTTGCACCACCGTTTTCCTTGCATGCGAAGATTCTTCACCCTAAGACTATACCTTACTTTAAGTCAGGCCTGACTGGGTAGAGTAGAACATTATTGGGTGCCATATTGCTCACGGGAGGATAGCTGCAGCGTGGTGTGCTAGTATATTTTATACAGTATTGCTAAGTGTCACTAATATTGCATGTGTTATTATGTACTGTACTTCTATCTAACTTTTATACAAAAGTAAAGTTGCTATAGTTAAGTACTCCGGTATCGGTGTCAATTTGTGTACTTTATTACTGTTTGCTTTATAAGTGGGGCTGAGTCATAGATGATCGCAGAGACATTACCAGTCTATCATTCCCTAGACTAACTGTGCCAGGGGAGGGTCGAGTAGATTTCCGGGGGTTTGCAGTGCTGTGTACAGGGCCCGAAACAATATCAGCGGCTCTCTTAAGTTGGGGGTATCGCTACACGTGGGGGCTCAGAGTCCGGGATCCTGTACGCGGCAATCAAACACGCCAAAAGGTATCGGCATGGACCCGCTAGAAGTGAAAGCGTGGTGCGAGGCAGTCAAGGCCAGCCGAGACATGTCAGTGGTCCTCCGTCTCCCGGGAGAAGAATGTCCGGATGCGGTGGAGCGACTCTTAGTGTCGTTATCCCCGAATCGAGAGTCATGGGTGATTGGACCTGAGGTCGGATCCAGAAACCTTGTTCAAGTATGCACTGATAGAATGGAGGGATGGAATACCCGGTAATTTTAGAGGTCGAAGTGTGCAGACGGCAGATAACAAGACCTATGGTTTGGCGCACGCAGTGACCGCGAAGAAGGAGTCACCCGCGCCATCCCCACCGGGGTCACCACCAGGGACATCCAATACATCAGAGAAGTGCAAGGGGACGACACCTCTGGTGACACCCCTGACTACTATAGGGCCGGAACTTTTAAATGCCCTAGGGGATCTGCTCACTAAGTGTCAGAAAACCAACACGGTACACATAGAGGCTAGTTACCGAAAGCTAAGGATCTTTTCAGGGAAGCTACCTGTCCCTGTCGGGGAGGAAGACTTTGACACCTCGATTGAGCAGGCATTACTAGCGGTAGAGGCATGGGAGGTGCCTGAAGCGCAGAAGAAGCAGCGCGTGATTGAGAGTTTGAAAGGCGCGGCTGCTGAAGCTGTAAAGAGTCTCCGGTTTAGCAATGCTGCTTGCACGGCCTACGACTACTTGGCCATGCTGCAGGAAGAGTTTGGTCAGTTGGAGAAGGGGACAGAACTGGTGTATCAGTTTGAACACACCTTTCAGCAACCAGGAGAAAAGCTGTCGGAGTATGTGAGAAGATTGAATAGGATGCTTTGCCAAATCGTGCTGAAAAAGGTGCCCCAAGCCATAGATGCGGCGAGGATGAAGCAGATCCTGAAGGGAGCACTACGTTCAGATCCGGTCTGGCTCCACCTGAAAACCTCTGGAGGAGGCATGTCATTGAATTACCCTGATCTAGTGAAGATCATCAGAGATTAAGAGGCTCTACTAAAAGATCAGCAAGCCATCAAGACACACACCTCGTCTACACCTGTAATGGTCAGATCAGCCATGACCCCTGAAAGAGACTTAGAAGTAGATACCCTGAAGTCACAGATGTCCCAGGTACTGGAGATGCTGACCTCTTTGATGACAAAGGATCCAAGGGTCCCAGAGAAAGAGGGACCGCAGAAGGAGTTGTTCCCAGATACCTCAGCACCCGCTCCCTTACAGGATTGCGGGGATGCGATTTGCTATAACTGTGGAGGAGTTGGTCATATTGGAAAAGTATGTCCCAGTCCAAAGAAAAAGAAAATTAATAATCGCAAGCCGGCGGAAAACTCCAGAGGGCCCCGGTGAAGGAGTCAACCGGGTGCCCGCCATCTCCAGTAAGCTCCATTGGATCAAAGTTTAATGAGAAGTCCAGCAAGAAAGGGGCGAAACCCCCTCCAAAAAGGAATAATGTCCCTCAGCGGGAGTATACACCTAAAAAAAAAGGGAGATATCAATGCATACCAAGCCCAAGAGGGATTGAAGTCAAGAGAAAAATGGAATAAGAAAAGTCCTAAGGGAAAACGCAGGAATCAAAGGAAAGACCCCCCCCCCCCCCAGAAACCATTCCCAGAAAAGCTGGTAGGACCCTCTCCACTAGTACCCATTCAAGTGGAGGGAGTCTACACAAGAGCAATCCTAGATACTGGGGCACAAGTGACCCTACTATATAGGGACTTTTATGATAAACATCTGAGCCATCTGCCCATCCAAAAACTCAAAGACTTGGAGATATGGGGGATCGGAACACAGCGTTTCCCTTACGATGGCTACTTACCAGTAAAGTTTACCTTTGACCCTTCAGTGGCCGGGAAGGCTGAAGTAATTGATACTCTGGCAGTGGTCTGCCCTCGACCACCCAGAGCCAACAAAAGTTCCCTTATAATCTGGACCAATACGGACCTGGTCAGGAGGCTCCTGGCACCCTTAACACAAGGGAAGAACCCTACAGCCACCAGAATCCATCCGATGCTGAAGCTAGCCTACCAGCGACTAGTCTTGGAGCAGAAGGCCCCAGAAGAGGGGGTAGGGAAAGTCTGGAGGTTAGGGAAGAACGGGATAGTGCTACAGCCCGGTGAAGTAACCTGTCTCAGAGCCACTGTGAAGCTTACCTGGGAGCAACCTGGGCCCTTTGTCGTGTTGGAACCCGATCCTCGGGAGAAACATTCAGGTCTAGAAGTGATCCCTGATCCACTAAGAGCTTTAAAGAAGGCACACTGTAAGGTGCCGGTGAGCATCAGAAACACCACTGATGCCCCCATGAAGATCCCAGCCAGGATGCTGCTGGGCCAGGTGAGCCAAGCTGCCCCAGTTGTCTTGTCAGATGTGGAGAAGACAGAGGGAGAAAGCACAACATGGGAGAAGCTCTGCATGGAAAACCCGAACCTGCCAAGGGCCTGGAAGGAGAGGGCAAGGGCCTAGTTGATCAGATGGAGGAAGATCTTCTCCAAAGATGAGTTTGATGTGGGGTGTGCGAAGAGTGCCACCCATCGAATCCGCCTCCAGGAAGACAAGCCTTTCAGAGAGAGGGTCAGGCGGGTTCCCCTAGCCGATCTAGAAGATTTGAGAGAACAGCTCGCCGAGCTCAAGCGAACCGGTGTTATCCGGGAGTCTAGAAGCCCCTATGCCTCTCCGATCGTGGTGGTCAGGAAAAAGAATGGGTCACTGAGGCTATTGTGAGGGGGTTAGCTCGGCAGCGGGTGTGTGTGACCCCCGGGATGGGCTCCCCACACAAAAACAGGCCCAGCAAACGGAGGTTGTGGTTTTCAAAATCAAAAAAGGTGCGGTTTATTTTCTATTTACAGTGACAAAACACAGCAAAGCCAAAAGAAACATAAACAAAATAAATCCTGGTCAACTTGACCTCTGACTAAACATACAGGTTTCCTAACTAACAACTGGGATCAGCCTAGTGCTGTCCTAGTCCCTAAGTCCCTGGTTTTAAATGTCCAAGCAAATAGCCACACAGGCTTTGTCTCACTGCACAGGGGTTCACTCTCCCTAGACAGTCCACACAGGTCTGGTTCCAGGCATGAGCTAACATCTAATGAAGCTGGGAGTTCTTATAGAGGCCTAAATGAGCTGACAAGCTTCAGCTGGCCTCATCAACTCCCTGCCTGCACGACGCCCCACACTCTCCCTAGACATATGAGTCATCCATGAGCCCACTAGCCTTAGCTGGGCTTATACAACTCTCCACCTAGTTGTATAAGTCGGCGTAAAGCCTGAATCTGGGCGAAATATATCTACCCCCCTGGATGCAACCAGGTGACTTTACCTTCCTGCTGTCACATACCCCCCCCTCTTGTTTTAACCTCGGGGTTGGAACACCAGCAATCAGGCATTCATGTACTCGAGACAAAGCATCCACATTCCCCATTTGAACGCCAGGGCGATGCTTTACTGTGAAGTTGAATTCCTGGAGGGCCAGGAACCACCTATTCACTCTTCTATTTGTTTCCTTGTTTTGAGCCATCCACTTTAACGGAGCGTGATCCGTAACCATGTCAAAGTGCCTACCTAGCAGGTAGTACCGAAGGGAATCTAGAGCCCACTTCACCGCTAAACACTCCTTTTCAACGGTGGCGTAATTTACCTCATGGGACTTCAACTTCCTGCTGAGGTAAATGACTGGGTGCTCTTCCCCGTTCCAGACCTGGGACAATACTGCTCCTAACCCCACATCTGACGCATCACTTTGTATGACAAAGTCTTTAGAGAAGTCGGGTGAGTACAACACTGGCTGGCTACATAAGGCTTGTTTCAAGAATTGGAATGCTGCCTCAGCCTCAGGGGTCCATTTAATCATGACCGACCCTTTCCCCTTCGTTAGGTTGGTTAGGGGCACAGCCTTAGAAGCAAAGTGGGGAATGAATCGCCGATAATACCCAGCGATTCCCAGAAAGGCTCGTACCTGCTTCTTGCTGTTGGGACGTGGCCAACTCTGGATGGCCTCGACTTTGTTGAGTTGGGGTTTTATTACT
Source organism: Rana muscosa (assembly GCA_029206835.1). NCBI lineage: Eukaryota > Metazoa > Chordata > Amphibia > Anura > Ranidae > Rana > Rana muscosa. Next base: position 6,404,445 of record JARGYO010000125.1, on the reverse strand, counting down.
CCCCTCCCAATGGTGTACCCAAGATATTTGGCCTCCTCCTGCCCAATGGTACACTTCTTGGGGTTAGCCGTAAACCCCGCTTCCCGAACAGAGTCCAGGACTGCTTGCACTTTTGGCAGATGTGAGGCCCAATCTGTGCTATGGACAATTACGTCATCCAGGTAAGCCGCAGCATACTTCCGATGGGGCCTCAGCATCTGGTCCATTTTCCGCTGGAATGTGGCCGGCGCATTCTGTAACCCGAACGGCATTCTTTTATATTGGAACGCCCCGTCTGGGGTTACAAATGCGGTTTTCTCTTTGGCCAATTTGGCCAGGGGGATTTGCCAATACCCTTTTGTGAGGTCAAGAGTCGTCATGTATCGGGCTGTTCCCAGCCGGTCGATCAACTCATCTATACGTGGCATGGGGTAGGTGTCAAATTTTGTAACTTTGTTCAACTGACGAAAATCGTTACAAAATCGCCAGCTCCCATCCGGTTTAGGCACCAACACAATGGGACTAGACCAATCACTTTGGGACTCCTCTATCACCCCTAAGTTCAGCATTTTCTGTACTTCCTCCCGTATTGCCTCCCGTCGGGCCTCTGGGATCCGATAGGGTTTTAACTTCACCCTTTCACCGGGCGGGGTAATGATGTCATGCTCTACCCCAGATGTTTGTCCCGGCAGCTCAGAGAATACCTCCTTGTTGCGAAGCACAAACTCCTTAACCTCCTGTTGTTGGGGTTGTGACAAGGTGGCTGCTATTCCAACCTCAGGAATCACGCAACCAGTTTGAGCTGGTGACCAAGTGTCTGCGACTAGGGACTCTCTATCCCTCCAGGCTTTCAACAGATTAACGTGATAGATCTGTTCGGGCTTTCGCCTTCCTGGTTGTCTGACCTTGTAATTCACTTCGCTCACTTTTTCCATTATCTCGTAGGGGCCTTGCCATTTGGCAAGGAATTTACTTTCAACCGTAGGGACAAGTACCAGTATCCTATCCCCCGGGGAAAAGGTACGGGTCTTGGCTCCACGGTTGTACACTCTCTGCTGTGCTAACTGCGCTTGGGCCAAATGTTCCTTCACGATGGGCATTACCTGTGCAATTCGGTCTTGCATCAGGGCGACATGCTCAATCACACTCCTGTGGGGAGAACTCTCACTTTCCCAAGTTTCCTTGGCAATATCCAACAGCCCTCTTGGGTGTCTCCCATACAGTAACTCAAAGGGGGAGAATCCCGTAGAGGATTGGGGCACCTCCCTAATAGCAAACATAAGATAAGGAAGTAGACAGTCCCAATCCTTTCCATCTCTATCCACCACTTTCTTCAACATTTGTTTTAGGGTTTTGTTGAATCTTTCAACCAGCCCATCGGTTTGGGGGTGATACACAGATGTACGTAATTGCGTCACTTTGAACAATTTACACAGCTCCTTCATAACCCGGGACATAAAGGGTGTACCTTGGTCCGTAAGCAGTTCTTTACAAATACCCACCCGGCTAAACACAAGAGATAGCTCTTTGGCTATGGTTTTGGCCAAGGTATTTCGGAGAGGGATCGCTTCTGGATAACGGGTGGCATAGTCCATTATAACTAATATGTACTGGTGCCCCCTAGCGGACTTGATTATAGGACCTACCAAATCCATGGCGATCCTCTCAAACGGGACCTCAATGATGGGTAGAGGGACCAGCGGGCTACGGAAATGTGGCATCGGGGCCGACCTCTGACACACAGGGCAGGAGGAACAATAATTTTCTATGTCCTTCATCACCCCCGGCCAATAGAATCTCTGTAATACCCTCTCTCGGGTTTTCTCTGTCCCCAGATGACCTCCAAGAATGTGCCCATGGGCCAACTCCAACACCAACTTCCTGTAAGGTTTGGGCACCACAAGCTGCTCAACGGTTTCTTCTGCCCTTTTTGCCACCCGATACAGTAGGTCCTTCTCTACGCTGAAGTATGGGTAAGTGCAGGTATTATCTGGGTTCACTAACTCGCCATCTATTTTCACTACGTTTTCCCGTGCCTTTATTAGGGCGGGGTCTTTCAACTGTTCTGTGGCAAAGTTTTCCCTGTGAACCTCAAGATCAGAAAACTCCACAGACGGTAGGTTTTCGTCTGAGGAGGTGGGCTCCTCTCCAGTTTCTTGAGTCTCCCCTGCCAATACTGATAAGGGAAATTCCGGAGAGTCCTCACCACTCTCAGGGGAGTTCTGGCTATCACATTCCTGGTACATAGGGGCACCAGTGGGGGGCTCAGGATCATCCCACAGTTCCCAGAACTTCGGAAAATCCCTTCCCACAATGGCGTCATACGGTAACTGAGATACTAAGCCCACTGGATGAGAGAGGGTACCTTTGGGGGTCTCGAAACACACTGTAGTCACTGGATACTCTCGGGTGTCCCCATGCACACAAATAACAGCTACCTTGCTATTCCCAGAGACCTCTGTTTTAACTAACTCAGCCTTTATCAGGGTCACAAGGCTACCTGAATCCAGCAATACCACAACATTTCTACCATTAACACACATTTTGCATAAATGTTTCTCAGTTCCTCGAATGGCAGTGCATGCGACTGTCGCACACAGCGACTGATGTCTGCCCGTCAGAAAGTCACACTGCATGGGTTCCTCCACAACCGGGCAATTGGCTGCAATATGTCCCGCTTGCCGGCAGCGGTAGCAAACGATCCTTCTTGCCGCCTCTTGAGCCGCTGATTTCCCAGGCTGTTCTCGCCAAACTTGGGGTAGAGCTCCCACCCTCTCACTCTCTCCACCCTCACCCCTTGGAATCCTCTTATCCGCCCCTGGGGATGGTCTGGTCTTAGGGTGGAAAGTCCGAGTGTCTCTGGAAGAGGCCGTCAGGTTCTCTGTAGCCAAGTATTTCTCCACACGATCCACAAGACCATCGGCCGTCTCTGGGTCTCCATGGCTTACCCACTTTTGGATGGCAGTAGGAAGAGCTCTCAAAAACCGATCCATTACAACACGTTCCACAATCTTTGGTGCGGACAAAGTCTCTGGCTGTAGCCACTTTCTGCTCAGGTGAATGAGATCATACATTTGAGACCTGGGGGGTTTTCCAAGCTGGAAAGTCCAGTTATGCACACGCTGAGCCCGGACAGCCTGGGTGACACCCAGCCTTGCCAATATCTCAGCTTTTAGCATCACATAGTCTTTTGCTTGGTCAGGCTCCAGGTCATAGTAAGCCTTCTGCGATTCACCAGTTAACAGAGGAGCCACCAGTCCAGCCCACTGCTCCTCAGGCCACTTTTCTCTTTCAGCAGTCCTTTCAAATGTGGTCAAAAATACCTCTGGATCATCCTCTCCAGTCATTTTTGTCAATAAACGACTCACCCCAAAGGACGCGGTATTAGTGGGACAGCTTTCCTCACTGGTCTGCGGACGTTGCTGCATTACTGCTTCCATTTGTTGTAGTCTCTGCTCTTGCTTCTGTAACAGGTCTATGAAGCGGGCCTCAGATTGCTGCTGGGCTTGTTGCTGAGCTTCCAGACTCTGTTGGTGAGCTTGCTGCTGGGCTGCAAGGCTCTGTTGATGAGCTTGCTGCTGGGCTGCGAAGTTCTGTTGTTGAGCTGCAAGGCTCTGTTGATGAGCTGCAAGGCTCTTTTGCAAACCTGCATTTGTCTGCTGTTGATTGGCATTTGCTAGAGCCAGCTGCTTCAGTATCTCCTCCATGCTGGCTTAAAAAAAACTGCCACTGGTTCTCCACCAACTGTGAGGGGGTTAGCTCGGCAGCGGGTGTGTGTGACCCCCGGGATGGGCTCCCCACACAAAAACAGGCCCAGCAAACGGAGGTTGTGGTTTTCAAAATCAAAAAAGGTGCGGTTTATTTTCTATTTACAGTGACAAAACACAGCAAAGCCAAAAGAAACATAAACAAAATAAATCCTGGTCAACTTGACCTCTGACTAAACATACAGGTTTCCTAACTAACAACTGGGATCAGCCTAGTGCTGTCCTAGTCCCTAAGTCCCTGGTTTTAAATGTCCAAGCAAATAGCCACACAGGCTTTGTCTCACCGCACAGGGGTTCACTCTCCCTAGACAGTCCACACAGGTCTGGTTCCAGGCATGAGCTAACATCTAATGAAGCTGGGAGTTCTTATAGAGGCCTAAATGAGCTGACAAGCTTCAGCTGGCCTCATCAACTCCCTGCCTGCACGACGCCCCACACTCTCCCTAGACATATGAGTCATCCATGAGCCCACTAGCCTTAGCTGGGCTTATACAACTCTCCACCTAGTTGTATAAGTCGGCGTAAAGCCTGAATCTGGGCGAAATATATCTACCCCCCTGGATGCAACCAGGTGACTTTACCTTCCTGCTGTCACACTATGTATAGATTACAGGACCCTCAACAGGAGAACGATACCCAACCAGTATACCACCCCGAGGATAGAGGATGCCCTACAGAGTTTGTCTGGAGCTAGGTGGTTCAGCGTCATGGACCTTAAGAGCGGATACTACCAGATCCCAATGCATCGGAAGATAAGGAGAAGACAGCCTTCATAACCCCTGTGGGGTTTTTCAAATTTGACCGGATGCCCCAAGGCCTGTCTGGAGCCCCTGCCACTTTTCAGCGCCTGATGGAGAAAACCGTGGGAGACATGAACCTCATCAAAGTCCTAGTGTACCTAGATGATATCATTGTCTTTGGGAAAACTCTAGAGGAGTATGAAGAGAGACTGGAAAAAGTCTTGAAAAGACTCAGTGACGAGGGACTCAAGCTTTCACCAGAGAAATGCCAGTTCTACCAGTCATCAGTCCACTACCTGGGACACATAGTGTCCAAAGAGGGGGTAGCCACAGACCCCAAGAAGCTGGAGGCAGTCACCTCCTGGCCACGGCCCACCACTGTGACGGAACTCAGGTCCTTCTTGGGACTCTGCTCATACTACCGGAGGTTCATGGAAGGGTTTGCACGAATTGCCAGACCCCTAAACGAACTGTTGAAGACAGAGGGAGAAGAGGATGACTTGGGCCCGAGGAAGCCGGGGGAGTCGGTTGAAAATCAGTGGAATGGGAAGTGTGAAGAGGCCTTCCAAATGCTGAAGAAAAGCTTAACCACTGCCCCTGTCTTGGCCTCTGCAGACACAAAAAAAACATATGAACTCCATGTGGACACCAGTCACGATGGTCTGGGAGGAGTGCTTTACCAGGAGCATGAAGGGCAACTACGCCCCGTTGCCTACGTGAGCAGGAGCTTAACCCCAGCTGAGAAGAACTATCCTACCCATAAGTTGGAGTTCTTAGCCCTCAAGTGGGCTGTGGTAGATAAATTAAAAGACTACCTGTATGGTGCAGAATTTATCGTGAAAACTGATAACAACCTCTCACTTATCTCTTCACCACGGCAAAGCTGGATGCCACTGGCCACCGATGGCTGGCTGCGCTCTCTGGATTCAATTTCAGCCTGAAATACAGACCTGGGGCTGGAAACCGAGATGCGGATGCCCTGTCCAGAAGGTCTTATACTCCCACCGGCAGTACAGAAGACTGGACTCAAGTGACGCCAGATGGGGTGCGGGCTCTCTGTCAAGGAGCTGAACTCCAAGCCAGTGGTGGATCCAGAGCAGAGGAGATAGGAGTCACAGTAGTAGGAGTACCCAAACAATACTGCAGTGTGACTCAAATAGAAGAAGATGACTTGCCAAAGCTGTCCAAGAAGGAACTGAGATGTGACCAATTGGAAGACCCCCTGGGGAAACTGGTCCTGGAAGATCAAGATCCAGATAAACTTCTACATCATCCTTCGAAGGAGGCTCGCCTGCTGCGGAAAGAGTGGGACAGGCTACAGGTGCATCAAGGGGTGGTCTACCGAAGGTGCCCCTCTGATGACCTGGAGGACAAATGGCAACTATTTCTGCCTGAGAAGCACAGAGAGACTGTCTTAGTGGCCCTACACGATAACACTGGTCACCTGGGAGCTGAAAGAACCTTTCAACTTATCAGGAGTCGGTTCTACTGGCCTTGTATGAGGGCTGAAGTGGAGGCATACTGCCACTCCTGTGTACGCTGCATCCAACGAAAGACTCTACCCCATCAAGCTGCCCCAATGGGCCACCTACAAAGTCAAGGTCCATTGGATTTAGTATGCATTGATTTTCTCTGCCTTGAACCCGACTTGAGTGGACTAGGAAATGTTCTGGTGGTAACCGATCATTTCACTCGGTATGCCCAGGCCTTCCCAACCAAAGACCAAAAGGCTTCCACCGTGGCCAAAGTAATCATGGAGAAATACTTTGTGCACTACGGGCTACCGCAACGCCTTCACTCAGATCAAGGGAGGGACTTCGAGAGTCGGCTGATCCTGAAACTCTTGGACTCCTTAGGGATCAAGAAGACTCGGACCACTCCTTACCATCCACAAGGGGATGCACAGCCGGAGAGGTTCAACAGAACCCTACTAAACATGCTAGGGACTCTAAGCAGCAAAAAAAAACAGCACTGGAGTAAGCACATAGCAGCAATTTTGCATGCTTATAATAGTACAAGTGATGCCACAGGTTACTCTCCCTATAGACTTATGTTTGGAAGAGAGGCAAGACTACCCGTAGACCTGGCCTTTGGCACCTCCATAGATCACACCTCAGCCACATCTCACAAGGGATACGTGGATAGGCTGAGGCAAAGTTTGAAGTTGGCCTATGAACAGGCCCAAGCAGCCTCGGATCAAAGTGGAGCTCGTAACAAACAAAACTTTGACTTGAGGGTTCGGATTCAGGATTTGCAACCTGGAGATAGAGTGCTGCTGCGAAACTTGGGGGTCCCTGGGAAGCATAAGCTGGCAGACAGATGGAGACCTGAACCCTATGTCATCTGCAAGAAGATACCTGGTCTACCAGTTTACAGATTGAAGCCGGAGGGAAAAGTGGGGCCACTGAAGACCTGGCACAGAAATCATCTACTTCCACTTTCTGAGGCAGTTCAGATACCTCCTGTAAAGGATTCCCCTGAGCCAACTTCCATCCTGGATACTCCTAGGCCAAATACCCGGTTTTAGACATCTCAATCTGGAGGAATGGATGTCTCTGAACCCAGCGAGGATGAGAGAGAGGAGCTTGAGTGGCTGTGGCCTTCCCAGGGCCCTGTACTTTCTTCCATAGATCTCCCACCTTCTGAAAGCACCATAGACAGTACACTGAATGCAGAAGCCACAGAGTTTATCCCGTCCAGCCCTCTGTCGGACACATGGGAAGATGCCGTTGACTCACTCCCTGCAGAGGATCCAAGAGAATCTATGTATCTTCCTGCATCTGAGCTGAATGTTCCAGAGACTATGGAGGCTTCTACGTCTGTTCCAGGAAAGGAACCTACAATGACTGAACCAGAGATTCCAAGGGAACAGAGAATGAAAAGAACCATACGTCCTCCCTGGAAGTTGACTTACACCCAAATGGGGGAGAGTTCAGAGGATGCTGTGATAACAGCCAGGAGGAGTGTAGAAAACCCTGACCCCTCCACTGTTCATTTGGTGGAGGGCAACCCCAACTCACCCTCTGGCACAGCTAGGCAGGTCACTTCTGACAATGTGACCTGTGGGCAGGGTAATTCCCCTCCTCGTTTTTGGTGGGAACTTCCCCTGCCGACATCACTTACAGCTTTAACTGATGTTGTACGTACCTTTTGTTAGTACTGTCGTTGTGGACCAAAGAATCTAAGTGGGGGGAGTGTGTAGCGGGAATCTCCTTTAAGGATCCAGGACTACGATACCCAGAACCCCATTCAGCACCCAAGGTGCATTGCCAACCGCAGAGACTCATGAGGTGGGCTATAAAGGTGAAGCGGAGGCGGAGCTCGGCCTCTTTGGACGCCGCCCTTCTAGCAAGAGGATCCCCTGTGCGGACTTGCTGCTGGTGCGAGGCCTGAAGCCTGGGCCTTGCGCACTTCCAAAGAGCCTTCCACTCCACTGTGGAGCCTGTGTGGCACCTGATCTCCATTCGTTTCTCACTGACGTCAGGAGGACCGAAGACCCGGCTATCGCAGACCCTGTGTGCGGATGCACAGCGGTGGAAGTTACGGACGGGGACTAAGTCCGGTGTGGTGAGAGAGCACTTGCTTAAAGTTATAGCCAAGTACTTTGTTTAGGCCTACTGACTGCCTTGGCCCTTAGTGCTATATCAACTATCCTGGCAGGAGACTATTTCCAGAACTGAGTTTGATAGTCTCCTGGGAGTTGTTACTTTGCTGAGACACTGTCCCGTTGGATTACAATTATTGTTCCTGATGTGCACCACCGTTTTCCTTGCATGCAAAGATTCTTCACCCTAATGCCCCATACACACGATCGTTTTTCATGCCATTTTTAAAACTGACGTTTTTCTCGTCATTTTTTTTCTTGTTTCCTCTCAAGCCTGTCTTGTGTACACACCATCATTTTAAAAAATGTTCAAGCAAAGCGCAGTGACGTACAACACGTACGACGGCACTATAAAGGGGAAGTTCCATTCTAATGACGCCACCCTTCATGTTAGTAAAGTTTGTTAAGCGACGATTCGCGCTTTTCAGCCTCGTGCTTTTCAGTCCGTTACAGCGTGACGAATGTGCTATCTCCATTACGAAAGCTAGTTTTACCAGAACGAGCGCTCCCGTCTCATACTTGATTCTGAGCATGCGCGTTTTTTTCACGTCGTTAAAGCATACACACTATCGTTTTTCACGTCGTTAAAAAAAACGACATGAAAAACGACGTGAAAAAAGAGAGCATGTTCGGAATTTTTAATGGCCTTTTTTAACGTCGTTAAAAATGCTCTGGAGCATACACACGATCAGTTTTAATGGCCATTTTTAAAAATTGCATTTTTAATGGCATGAAAAACGATCGTGTGTATGGGGCATAAGACTATACCTTACTTTAAGTCAGGCCTGACTGGGTAGCGTAGAACATTATTGGGCGCCATATTGCTCACGGGGAGGATAGCTGCAGCGTGGTGTGCTAGTATATTTTATACAGTATTGCTAAGTGTCACTAATATTTCAGGGCTCTGCATGTGTTATTATGTACTGTACTTCTACCTAACTTTTATACAAAAGTAAAGTTGCTATAGTTAAGTACTCCGGTATCAGTGTCAATTACTGTACTTTATTACTGTTTGCTTTATAAGTGGGGCTGAGTCATAGATGATCGCAGAGACATTACCAGTCTATCATTCCCTAGACTAACTGTGCCAGGGGAGGGTCTAGTAGATTGCGGGGGGTTGGCAGTGCTGTGTACAGGGCTCCGAAACAATATCAGCGGCTCTCTTAAGTTGGGGGTATCACTACACATACACACGGTCACACAAATGTTGTTGCAAATTCAGAACGTCAAGAACGTGGTGACGTACAAGACGTACGACGAGCTGAGATCAATGAAGTTCAATAGGCAGTTAGGGCTCTTCTGCTTGATTCTGAGCATGCGTGTTTTTTTTGTGCGTCGGAATTGCATATAGACGATCGGAATTTCCGACAAGAACTTTTGTTGTCGGAAAATTTGAGAACCAGCTCTCAAATTTTTGTTGTCAGAAATTCTGACAGAAAATGTCCGATGGGGCCTACACACGGTCGGAATTTCCGACCAAAAGCTCACATCGAACATTTGTTGTCGGAATTTCCGATCGTGTGTACGCGGAATAACAGGTTTGCCCTGTATTTGGCTCCATCTATCTTCCCATCAACTCTGACCAGCTTCCCTGTCCCTACTGAAGAAAAGCATCCCCACAACATGATGCTGCCACCCAGTGTTGCCAACCCCCCCGAAGTGAAATTTACTGGCAGGACGCCAAAATGTACCAACGGCACCATATAGCTAGTGCTATTAGCAATGTGTTTAAGTTAACCACTTGTCCCCCGCCCACTGTCAATTGACGGCGGGCGGAGGACACTCTCGTTCTGGGAGGACGTCATATGACGTCCTCCCTTTAAAACGAGCTAGGGGCCGCGTTCCCAAGGCCCCGATGTGCGTGCCCGGCGGCCGCGATTGCCCGGGAAACGAGCAGGAAAGTGGATCTCTGTGTGTAAACACAGAGATCCACGTCCTGTGAGGGAGAGGGGACCGATGGTGTGTCCCTTGTACATAGGGACAACCATCGGTCACCTCCCCCAGTCAGTCACCTCCCCCCACAGTTAGAACACATTGAGGGAACATATTTAACCCCTTCCCGCCCCCTAGTGGTTAACCCCTTCCCTGCCAATCACATTTATACAGTAATCAATGCATTTTTATAGCAGGGTTCGCTGTATAAATGTGAATGGTCCCAAAAATGTGTCAAAAGTGTCCGATGTGTCCGCCGCAATATCGCAGTCACAATAAAAATCGCAGATCGCCACCATTACTAATAAAAAATAAAAATAAATAAAAATGCTATAAATCTATCCCCTATTTTGTAGACGCTATAACTTTTGCGCAAACCAATCAATACGCGCTTATTGCGATTTTTTTTTTTACCAAAAATATGTAGAAGAATACGTATCGGCCAAACTGAGGAAAATTTTATTTGAAAAAAAAAAATGGGTATTTATTATAGCAAAAAGTAAAAAATAGTGTTTTTTTTCCAAACTGGACACTCTTCTTTTGTTTATAGCGCAAAAAATAAAAACCGCAGAGGTGATCAAATACCACCAAAAGAAAGCTCTATTTGTGGGAAAAAAAGGACGCAAATTTCGTTTGGGAGCCAGGTCGCATGACCGCGCAATTGTCATCCAAAATGTGACAGCGCTGAAAGCTGAAAAATGGCTTGGGCAGGAAGGGGGTTTTCATGCACAGTAGGGAAGTGGTTAAACAGAAACTCATAAAACATATTTCTCCATTAACATGAAGATCAGGTTACTATAACCAGGCCAGCACAGAGTTCCCCTATACATCAGATTCTGCAGGATTCCCCCTTACAGTGAAAGGGAACTCTTGTGTAAAGGGGAACACTGCAGACCATGATCTAAGGGGGAACTCTGATGTAAGGGGAGGCTCTGGTGACCAGAGACCACCTTATATCAGAGTCCACTGCATTCCCTTTACATCAGAGCTCTCACTTACATCAGGGTCTGCAGCATTGCCCTTGCACTGTAAGGGGGAATCCTGCTGACTCTGATGTTAATGGGAACGCCAGGAACTCTGATGTGTCGGACACTCTGGTGACCAGAGACCACCATCTGTAGAGTGAATAAACTAAACCTTTATATCAGTGCCCCCTTGCATTATTGTATTCACGCCCCCTTACATCAGCAACCCCCTCCCCCCCCCCAAAACTGGCCTGGCGGCGCTGTCGCTGACCTCCTCTCAGGTGCACCTTGCAGGGCTTAGTCAGATGGCTCCAGCCTGGCGGCTATGGTTTTTGTCCTATAGTCTCCTCTCCACAGTCCACACACATCTGACTCCCCCCGTGACCCCTATCCTGGCGGCGCTTCCACTCTTGACTTCTCTCTTGATTCCCCCTCAGAGACTGCAGACATGATACAGGAGATGGTTAGAGGCTGCAGACATGATACAGGTGATAGTTAAAGGCTGCAGACATGATACAGGAGATGGTTAGAGGCTGCAGACATGATACAGGAGATGGTTAGAGGCTGCAGACTAGACATGTGCAATTTGTTTTGTTTCTAATTAATTTTTCATGAATTTAGAGAAATTTGTTAATTCCGAATTTTTCAATTTACGAGTTTTCGGATTTCCGAATTTTTCAATTTCCGAATTTTCGGGTTTTCGGATTTTCAAAACTTTGAATTTCCGAATTTTTCAATTTACGAATTTTCGGATTTCCGAATTTTTCAATGTACGAATTTTCGGATTTTCCGATTACAGGAGATGGTCAGAGACTGCAGACATGATACAGGAGATGGTCAGAGGCTGCGGACATGATACAGAAAACGGTCAGAGGCTGCGGACAGGATACAGTAACAGGAGATGGTTAGAGGCTGCGGACAGGATACAGTAACAGATGGTTAGAGGCTGCGGGCAGGATACAGTAACAGATGGTTAGAGGCTGCGGGCAGGATACAGTAACAGATGATTAGAGGCTGCGGGCAGATTACAATAACTGCCGGGCCAGCTTAACCCCCAGTAATGTCCTCCTGAGTCCTGTGGCCTGTACCCCCTTTTTCTTATCCTCCTCTACATCTTTGCACCGCTGCGGCACCGATGAGAATGAGTGCTTTCCTTTTAAAAATGGCGCCAGGCGACGAAATTACGTTACTGCATATGCGCCGCAAGGCCGAGCTTGTACGGTCTTCCCCCGAGCCCTGTAGGCTTTGGAATGGCGCATGCACAGTTGCATGGTCGGCAAGCAAGCCATCTTTTTTTACGGGCACTGCTGCATTTACAGCAGCCCAAAAATGGGGTGAAATTTATGGGCTGCCCGTAAATTAACAGGCGGTTGGCAACACTGCTGCCACCACCATGTTTCACAGTGGGGATAGTGTGTTGAGGGTGATGTGCAGTGTTAGTTTTCCGACCACAAATTTTGCTTTTAGGTCAAAAAGTTAAATTTTGGTCTCATCTGACTAGAGCACCTTCTTCCACATGTTTTCTGTGTCCTTCATATGGCTTCTCGCAAACTTCAAACAGGACATCTTATGGCTTTCTTTCAACAATGGCTTTCTTCTTGCCACTCTGCCATAAATGCCAGATTTGTGGAGTGCACGACTAATAGTTGTCCTGTGGACAGGTTCTCCCACCTGAGCTGTGGATCTCTGCAGCTCCTCCAGAGTTACCATGGGCCTCTTGGCTGCTTCTCTGCTTAATGCTCTCCTTGCCCGGCCTGTCAATTTAGGTGGATGGCCATGTCGTGGTAGGGTTGCAGTTGTGCCATACTCTTTCCATTTTCTGATGATGGTTTGAACAGTGGTCCCTAAAATGTTCAAAGCTTGGGATATTTTTTTATAAATAACCCTGCTTTAAACTTCTCCTCAACTTTATCCCTGACCTGTCTGGAGTGTTCATTGGCCTTCTCTAACAAACCTCTTAAGGCTTTCCAAACAGCTGTATTTATACTGAGATTAAGCCCTGGTTCACACTGATGTGATTTGACATGTCAAATCGCATGTCAAATCGGTGGCATTTGTCAGCAATAACACCGTCCTAAATCTGTGCAACGCTGCATCTGCGGCGCTGCACCGATTTCAAAAAGTAATTTCTGTACTGTAATCGCAGCCGAAATCGGGACTGACAAGCGGGAGTGAAGCCGTGCACGGCTTCACCCCCACAGCCCAGTGCGAACCTGAGCTAAGATACACACAGGTGGACTCTATTTACAAAGTAGGTGATTTCCACTAGATTTTACTTAGGGGTAACAGAGTGAAGGGGGCTGAATACAAATGCATGCCACACTTGTATCATTCCTTCACAATTATGTGCCACTTTGTGTTGGTCTTGCACATAAAATCCCAAAAAAATACATTTACGTTTTTGGTTGTAACATGACAAAATATGTAAAATTTCAAGGGGTGTTTCAAGCACTGTATTTCAGCTGCAGTTCTCTCTGCTGTCTCTCTTCTCACAAGACAGAGAGGCAACAGCAGGAGCCATTGGCTCCTGCTGCTGTTAATCAAATCCTGTGAGAAGGGAATGGGGCAGGGCTGAGCCACACTGTCTGTGTCAATGGACACAGACAACCCGGCTTGGGATTGAGCTCCAAGGTGTGCCACCATAGGAAGCCCCAAGAAGAGGAGCACTGGCTGGGTACCCGAGAAGAGGAGGATCACGGCTGCCCTGTGCAAAACCATTGCACAGAGCAGGTAAGCACACCATGTTTGTTATTTAATTAAAAAAAAGTTTAGGTTTACAATCACTGGTGTAATGTTGGGATCAGCAACCCATCAATCACGATCTGCAGGTCGACCATGGGAAGGTGACCAGTAGATCAAGAATGGATGCCTGCCTTGCCGACCAAGTGATTTCCCCTAGATGTGCCGAACGGCACAGGTGTGCGGACAGCCAATCCTAGGCTTCAGAAGCGGCCCCCGCCCCTCAGCCGCACGTATACAAAAGAGCAAGCACTGCCTCCAGAATAGCTTGGGTGGGTTTGTGCTCTTGCCCGAGCTCTTACTCCTGTGAATTTTGGCCCTCGGAACTCCTCCCCGCAAAGTTGCAGGAACGAGTAATGTGAAGATCACTGCTTCATTCTCTTTGTACTTAACAGCCCTCTCTTTCTAATTGATTCCTGGATTAATGGCCATTTCTACCCATCAGTCATAGTAAGGTAGGCTCTCATCAAACAGCATCCTCCTGACCCCTCTGCATCATGTCTTCCTGACCCCCCTGCACTGCACCCTCCTGACCCCCTGCACCACACATAGTTACATAGTAGGTGAGGTTGAAAAAAGACACAAGTCCATCAAGTCCAACCTATGTGTGTGATTATATGTCAGTATTACATTGTATATCCCTGCATGTTGCGGTCATTCAGGTGCTTATCTAATTGTTTTTTGAAACTATCATTGCCCCCCCACTGAAACCACCACCTGTGGAAGTGAATTCCACATCCTTGCTGCTATTACAATAAAGAACCCAATACGCAGTTAAACCTCTTTTCTTCTAACTTTAGTGAGTGGATTTTAGTGATGTCTTATTAAACTCCCTTCCGCAAAAAAGTTTTATGCCTATTGTGGGGTCACCAGTATGGTATTTGTAAATTTAAATCATATCCCTTTCAACCGTCTCTTCTCCAGAGAGAATAAGTTCAGTGCCCGCACCCTTTCTTCATAACTAATATCCTCCAGACCCTTTATTAGCTTTGTTGCCCTTCTTTGTACTCTATCCATTTCAAGTACATCGTTCTTGAGGACTGGTGCCCAGAACTGGACAGCATACTCCAGGTGAGGCCAGACCAAAGTCTTGTAGAGTGGAAGAATTATCACTTTATCCCTGGAGTTAATCCCCTTTTTAATGCATGCCAATATTCTGTTTGCTTTCTTAGCAGCCTATCATCTACTAGGGTCACACCCTCCTGACTCTCCTGCACGATGTCTTCTTGACCCCCCTGCACCGTACCCTCCTGACCCCCCTGCATTGCACCCTCCTGACCCCCCTGCACTGTACTGTCACGAGCCCCCTGCAACATGTCTTCCTGACCCCCCCCCTGCACCACACCCTCCTGACCCCCCCGCACTGTAAACTCCTGTACCATGCCCTCTTGACCCCCCTGTCTCTGCCCTGCTAACTCCTGACCTGCTTACCCTTGTTCTCTGCCTTACTGATCCATATGCACTGCTTTTCATACCACTGATCTCTGTACTCTTCTTTTCATCCTATTGATCTCTGTGCACTTCTACATCCTACTGACCTCTGTACACCGCCCTACATCCTACTGACCTCTGTACACCGCCCTAAATCCTACTGACCTCTGTACACCGCCCTACATCTTACTGACCTCTGTACACCACCCTACATCCTACTGACCTCTGTACACCGCCCTACATCCTACTGACCTCTGTACACCGCCCTACATCCTACTGACCTCTGTACACCGCCCTACATCCTACTGACCTCTGTACACCACCCTACATCCTACTGACCCCTGTACACCGCCCTACATTCTACTGACCCCTGTACACCGCCCTACATCCTACTGACCTCGATAAACCGCCCTACATCCTACTGACCTCGGTACACCGCCCTACATCCTACTGACCTCTGTACACCGCCCTACATCCTACTGACCTCTATATACTGCCCTACATATTACTGACCTCTGTACAGTTCCCTACATACTACTTACCTCTGTACACTGCCCTGCATCCTACCGACGTCTGTACTCTGCCCTATATCCTACTAAGCTCTACATACTGCCCTACATCCTACTGACCTTTATATACTGTCCTACATACTACTGACCTCTGTACACTTCTCTACATGCTACTGACCTCTGCACACTGCCCTACATCCTACTGACCTCTATATACTGTCCTACATCCTACTGACCTCTGTATACTTCACTACATACTACTGACCTCTGTATACTGCCTCACATACTACTGACCTCTGCACACTGCCCTACATCCTACTGACATACTACTAACCTCTGTACACTTCCCCACATACTACTGACCTCTGTACACTGCCCCACATACTACTGACCTCTACACACTGCCCTACATCCTACTGAACTCTGCACATTGCCCTACATCTTACTGACCTCTGCACATTTCCCAACATCTTACTGACCTCTGCACACTGCCCTACCTACTCCTGACCCAGTGGCGTAGCGTGGGGGGGCCAGGGGGGCGGTTGCCCCGGGCGCAAAATTTAGAGGGGCGCAGCAGCAGGTGGCAGGTTACCTGCAGCTCTTCTCCTGCACTGTGCTGTCTAGGAGACTGTGAGCTCTTCCGCTTCACTATGAGAAAGAAGTTGCGGTGCAGTCTCGGCTTAGGCTCCAGCGGTGACACTGACACAGCAGTGAGTAAAGGTACACTGAAGACCATCCATGATGATCCCAGGGATTGTGACCATGCTGCGGAGACTGGGAGGAAGGAGGAAGGAGGAGGAAGGAGGAGGGCAGGTCAGTATAGGAATCAGGTAGGTCAGTGTAGTGGTCAGTATAGAAATCAGGTAGGTCAGTATAGAAACCAGATAGGTCAGTTTAGTGGTCAGTGTAGGAATCAGGTTGGTCAGTATAGGAATCAGGTAGGTTAGTGTAGTGGTCAGTATAGGAATCAGGTAGGTCAGTGTAGTGGTCAGTATAGCAATCAGAGAGGTCAGTTTAGTGGTCAGTGTAGGAATCAGGTAGGTTAGTATAGTGATCAGGTAGGTCGGTGTAGGAGTCAGGTTGGTCAGTACTACTGTACTAGTGGAAGGGACTCAATGAGTGCTAAAAATCCGCAGGTTAGGGGGCGCAAATCTCCTGCCCTGCCCCGGGCGCTGACAACCCACGCTACGCCACTGTCCTGACCTCCGTACACTACTCTACTTACTACTTCCTCTCTACACTGCCCAACTTCCTACTGTCCTCTGTAAACTGCCCTACATACTCCTGACCTCTATACACTGCCCTACCTTCTACTGACCACAGTACACTGCCCTACATCCTACTGACCTATGTACACTGCCCTACATCCTACTGACGTCTGTACTCTGCCCTATATCCTAATAAGCTCTACATACTGCCCTACATCCTACCGACCTCTATATACTGTCCTAAATCCTACTGACCTCTGCACAGTGCCCTACATCTTACTGACCTCTGTACACTGCCCTACCTACTCCTGACCTCTGTACACTACCCTACATACTACTAACCTCTCTACACTGCACAACATCCTACTATCCTCTGTAAACTGCCCTACATACTACTGACTTCTATACACTGCCCTACCTTCTACTGACCTCTGTACACTGCCCTACATCCTACTGACCCATGTACTTCTGCCAAACATCCTACTAACCTCTGTACACTGCCCTACCTACTAATTATCTCTTTACACTGCCATACCTACTACTTAACTCTGTACACTACCATACATCCTACTGACCTCTGCACACTGCCCTACATACTACTTACACTGGTCAGAAATAAGAGCAGACAGCCAGGCCTGAAACTAGTTGAGCAAATCAGCCCAAAGAACTAGATGTTCTGCTTTCACGATGAACTCCAGCATCATCCTTGTGGGGGCTGACCAATTACTCCACAGACATGAAAAAATTGTGAATGAAAGTGAATGCAGAGTTTCTCACTGAAGCAAAATTTTAAGGTAGTTTATATTTTTGGATATATTGGGAAAAATCCGCGCTAACCTTAAAATAAATTGGTGAATTACTTTACAAAAAAGTGACTAAATTTGATTATAATAGTCAATATGATAAACAACTTTATGGGTGCTGCTAAAGTGAAAAAATTAGCTGGAATAACCGCTACATAAACGTGCATAAATTGGAATTGACAATGCGCTACCCTTTAAATAAGCAAACAAAGTGCTAATTAAAATATGAGTTCTCACACACACAAAACACCAATAAGAAAGTCCCGTGTAGTTCTCATTAGGCATAAAATGTTACATGTGAACAAAAAAATAATAATATAAAAATATTAATAAAAATTAAACATAAAAACGTGTGTATAAATATATGTGCAAAGTTCCAAATAACGTTGATTCAGCTGAACAATCACATCTGCTGATGTGTGTGCGATGTAATCTTCTAAACTGTTGTGAGTGGAGACTCCATATCCAAATGGTTCAGATAAGAAATAGAAGAAATAGCAGCTTACCGAATCCAGTGGATCTCTATGACGGAGATCTTTAGGGGCTCAAGCTCATATATACTTCCCACCAAGCTGACAACCAAAGAGCATTGGACTCAGACGAAAACTTCCTCCACTTCCTAGGCTGAAAGAAATTTCCCTCCTGGTATCAGCTGGCGTGCTTATCTCATACGAAAAAAGATTTGTTTGGAAGAAAAAAATGAAGAACTCATGGTGCAGTATTTCTTTGTTAAAAAAATAAGATATCCTTTATTTAAGCTGGATAAAAAATGCATCAAACACGTAATCCATTAAGGAGCGACAAGTTGAACTTGTCGCTCCTTAATGGATTACGTGTTTGATGCATTTTTTATCACCATGAGTCTCCACTCACAACAGTTTAGAAGTTTATATTTTTACAGTAATATACATTTCTTAGATCTTTCTAAGTTTTCTTTATGTCGTCTTTTTATTGGAGAGCTTGCTAGTTAATTTCTTTTTTTTTTAAAGTGCTGCACTTGGCAGTGATGTTTCATCCATTCTATGTTGTTCTGGTAACCTCAAACAATGTGGTGTTTATAACAAGTACATACTGGAAAGATAAAAACACTATATTTACCATGCACAGGTGGCAGCTACAGGCTAGGCAACGTACCTATATGTTACCTAGCACATGTGCACTAGCCCGCCCCCTGGGGCGCACGGTGGTGCAATCCTGTGAATGTTGTGTTGCATGCGTTACTTTGATCACATTTACCCACTGACAGGCAAGGGGGACATTTATGACAGAAGAGACCTCTAGGGTCTCTTCTGTTACAAAATCAGCTGACAGGCAGGGTTTTTATAATTGTGACTTTACTAGCACTTTAACTCTAATTTCTAAACTCCAACCAGCTCTCTGTTGACGTAACCAATGTACTGGACTGACACCCGGCTTAGCCTCTCAGTGGCCCGCTGAGAGCCTGAGACAGCAAGCTCCACCCCATCCACAGCCCAGCGCTCCAATGAGCGAGGTAGGAGAAGAGCAGAGAGCTGTGACTGACAGTCTGCAGCTCTCTGCTCACAAAGCTCTAAAAAACCGAGCGATCGCTCGGTTCTCAGTCTAGAGGCGCCAGGGGACAGATGCAGAATCAGACTGATGCTGCATCCACCTAGGTGAGTATTAATCAGGAAAACATTATTTTCCTTTACTTCTCTTTTAGCTGATATCCTACTCCTACATGGTCAGCATCACATGCTTGGGTTATAAATCAGTTTCTATTTAGTTGAAACTAGAAAAAAAAGTAATTGATGCAACTTTCGATGGGTGTGTCTTGGATTCGACTTTTGCTGTTGACTTTGGCTTTGACTGTTGCACAACTGTTGCATTGATAACATTAAGATGCGACTTTTGATACTTTATAATCAGTTACAGCAAACAGTTTTTCCTTTTGGAATAACGGTTTTACATAAATAAAAGCTGGTTATTTTACTGTCTCATCCCTGTAACTGCAAGAGAGCTTTTCTGTTGAAAAATAACAGACTTACTGGCTAGATCACCAGATGAAAATAGAAGAAAGCCTGAAAAAGAAAAAAAATGCAGCCATCAAATCTAATGCCGCGTACACACGATCGTTTTTCATGCCGTTAAAAATGAAATTTTTAAAAATGGCCATTAAAACCGATCGTGTGTATGCTCCAGAGCATTTTTAACGTCGTTTTTCATGTCTTTTTTTTTAACGACGTGAAAAACGATAGTGTGTATGCTTTTATGAGGTGAAAAAAACGCGCATGCTCAGAATCAAGTATGAGACGGGAGCGCTCGTTCTGGTAAAACTAGCGTTTGTAATGGAGATAGCACATTCGTCACGCTATAACGGACTGAAAAGCACGAGGCTGAAAAGCGCGAATCGTCGCTCAACAAACTTTACTAACATGAAGGGTGGCGCAATCCGAACGGAACTTCCCCTTTATAGTGCCGTCGTACGTGATGTACGTCACTGCGCTTTGCTCGAGCGTTTTTTTTTAATGATCGTGTGGATGCAAGACAGGCTTGAGAGGAAACAAGAAAAAAAACTACGAGAAAAACGTTGGTTTCAAAAATGGCATTAAAAACGTACGTGTGTATGCGGCATAAGAATTGGTAAGCTGCAATATAATACATGTTTGTTTATGAGTTTAATAGTGCTTTAAGAAAGAAGTGCAGTATTTTATTTTGACACAAATACCACATTTTACAGTGACCCAAATATCTTATGTAGCGCCCTGCTCCCAATGACTGGGCGTTATGTTAAATTTAGTGGGTGTCTGAGCCCATAGATGGGCTCAGACTCTGTAAATAATTAGGGCTAGATCAGCCTCTGTTCCGGCTATGGGTGTGTTGGAAGACTTCCCACTGTTTGCCTGTAGGTGGCATTATCACCCCAGGCCAATGTGGAAGACTGACAGGCCAAAGTGCATTGGGTGCCTTTCCCCGGGAACAGTTCAGTGGGAGTGGTGTACCTGCTGAGCATGCTGGAGAAGGGTACTTAAGGGGCAGACGCTTTTTTTGGGGTCCTTCTTCCCCTCGCATCCCTCCTGGCGCGAGGAGTGTGTGAATGATTTCGGCCTCGGGACCATGTTGGTCCGAGGCTGCAACTGTGTCCATTAGGCCCAGTTATGTTGACTGGGGCCTACACTTTGAAGGTGATCCTGTGCTGTCCGCCCTGCGGGAGGAAGCCACTCAATGGAGGAGACCAGGGGAGGACCTGTCCTGGAGAAGACCGAGCGGAAGGCTGGTGTCTTGAGAAGGGCCTGGTAATTCTATTGGAGGATGCACCGTAGCTAAAGTTCACCTTGCAGTCTGCCAGGTCGGCTTAAAGGCTCTTTGACTGCTTGGCTGGAAGTTCATGCATTAAGTCCTGTGGCAGAGGATCCTGGACTATCCAATTTCGTGCACAACCAGTCTGTGGCAAAGACTGGTCCTGATCATTGTCTGTGCATCATTCCGGCTGCTAGGCCAGGTAAGAGGGGCCTATCCGGGTGAGCAATACCTACTCGAGGAAGAGTGGTGAATGACTCTATAGCTGAGAAGTTTTTCCCCAGTGACCTGTACTGCGTACCTGAACCTACCCCTTTCCCTTCACCCTTCTACTATTCTTCACAAGTTTAAGCAAAATAAAATAAAACCTAACAACAAAAGGTTTTACATCTTGTGTGGACATTGGAATTCTTACAGACTTTCTTCCCCTAAACAATGAATACTGAGGTAATGTGCGAGGCCCAAAATTAAACCAGCAGCTCCTACGGGGGTGTGCTACACTTATAAATCCCCAAAAGACTAAGAATGATAGTATGCTAATATAACAAGGAACGCAACTGAGAAAAGCAAGGTTACTGGAAACTTCCATCCAACTTTTATAAATCCACCAGCTCTAACCAGTGGTGTATTTTGGTTTTGTGCTGTCCTAGGCAAAACTAAAATCGGGCGCCCCCCTAATGTAAATTTGCCCCACCCCTTCATGTTTAAATCCACCCCTTCATCTGTAAATGCCAATCCTTCCTATTTAGGCTCCACCTCTTCCTATTACAGCGCCACCTCTTCCTCTCTGTACATTAAAATCGGATGAGTGCAAATATATTGTTATTTTGGGGGGTTGTTTTTGGGGTCTCTGGTGGACTGTTTGGGGTATCTGGTGGTTGCTATGTGAGGTCTCTGGTGGGCTGTGTGGGGTCTCTGGTGGACTGTGTGGGATCTCTGGTGGGCTGTGTGGACTCTCAAGCAGCTCTCTGGGGGGTCTCTGGTGGGAGATCTGTGTATGTGACCAGTAGGGATGAGCTTTGAGTTCAAGTCGAACTCATGTTCGACTCAAACATTGCCTGTTTGCAGAACACCGAACAATTTGGGGTGTTCACGGCAAATTCGAAAAGTCTATGGGAGAAATTTAAAGTGATTATTTTAAAGGCTTATCTGCAAGTTATTGTCATAAAAAGTGTTTGGGAACACGGATCCTGCCCCAGGGGACATGTATCAATGCAAAACATTTTTTTAAAAACGGACGTTTTTTCGGGAGCAGTGATTTTAATAATGCTTAAAGTGAAACAATGAAAGTGAAATATTCCTTTAAATTTCGTACCTAGGGTGTGTGTATAGTATGCCTGTAAAGTCGCGCTTGTTTCCTGTGCTTAGAACTGTCCCTGCACAAAGTGTAATTTCTGAAGGAAAAAAAGTCATTTAAAACTTACTCGTGGCTATAATGAATTGTCGGCTCCCGGCAATACATAGAAAAGTCATTGATAAAAATAAATAAATGTGGGGGTCCCCCCAAATTCAATTACCAGGCCCTTCAGGTCTGGATATTAAGGGGAACCCTGCCGCGAATTGAAAAAAATGGCGTGAAGTTCCCCCAAAAATCCATACCAGACCCTTTATCCGAGCACGCAACCTGGCAGGCCGCAGAAAAAGAGGGGGGACGAGAGAGCGCCCCCCCTCTCCTAAACCGTACATGCCCTCAACATTGGGAGGATGCTTTGGGGGTCTGTGACCCCTCAAAGCACTATGTCCCCATGTTGATGGGGACAAGGGCCTCATCCCCACAACCCTTGCCCGGTGGTTGTGGGGGTCTGCGGGCGGGGGGCTTATCGGAATCTGGAAGACCCCTTTAACAAAAGGGGTCCCCCAGATCCCAGCCCCCCATGTGAATTGGTAATGGGGTACATTGTACCCCTACCATTTCACAAAGAAAGTGTGTAACAAATTGTAAAAAAAAACAGACACCGTTGGGAAAGTCCTTTAGCCTTACACCTACGTCATTGGCTGAGCAAGCCTGATGGGGAACTTTAGAAGGGGCGGGTCTATTCATTTATTACACTGCAAAGGAAGTTCCCCATCAGGTCCGCTTAGGCTCAGCCAATGAGGTTTCTTGTGGACTGCGCTGGACATCGGATCACCGCGGGACACTGGATTTCATCACTGGAATGTTTTGTTTTGTTTTTATCTTTTTTTTTTTTTTTTTATAAAGGACTTTCCCAACTGGGTGTGTTTTTTTTTTCAATTTGTTACACTTTCTTTGTGAAATGGTAGGGGGTACAATGTACCCCATTACCAATTCACATGGGGGGGCGGGATCTGGGGGTCCCCTTTGTTAAAGGGGTCTTTCAGATTCCGATAAGCCCCCTGCTCGCAGACCCCCACAACCACCGGGGAACGGTTGTGGGGATGAGGCCCTTGTCCCCATCAATCTGGAAACATCCTCCCCATGTTAAGGGCATGTGGTCTGGTACGGTTCAGGAGGGGGGGCCCGCTCTCTCGTCCCCCCCTCTTTTCCTGCGGCCTGCCAGGTTGCGTGCTCGGATAAAGGGTCTGGTATGGATTTTTGGGGGAACTCCATGCCGTTTTTTTTTTAATTTGGGCTGGAGTTCCCCTTAAAATCCATACCAGGCCTGAAGGGCCTGGTATAGATGTTTGGGGTAACCCCACACATTTTTTTTTTAAAATTTGCATCAGGGTTCCCATTAATATCCATACCAGACCTGAAGGGCCTGGTAATTGAATTTGGGGGGACCCCCCCGCACTTTTTTTTACCAATGACTTTTCTATGTATTGCCGGGAGCCGACAATTCATTATAGCTGCGAGTGAGTTTTAAATGACTTTTTTTCCTTCAGAAATGACACTTTGTGCAGGGACAGTTCTAAGCACGGGAAACAAGCGCGACTTTACATGCATACTATACACACACCCTAGGTACGAAATTTAAAGGAATATTTCACTTTTATTGTTTCACTTTAAGTATTATTAAAATCACTGCTCCCGAAAAAACGGCCGGTTTTAAAACTTTTTTTTGCATTGATACATGTCCCCTGGGGCAGGACTGGGTCCCCAAACACTTTTTAGGACAATAACTTGCATATTAGCCTTTCTAATTAGCACTTTTGATTTCAAACATTCGAGTCCTTGTATTTAATAGGGTTCTAAAGTTCGCACAAACTTTCTGTCTGTTCGCATGTTCTGGTGCAAACCGAACAGGGAGCTGTTCGGCTTATCCCTAGTGACCAGGAGTGAGAGACTGCGGCCTACAGCGGAGAGTTGGATCACCCGCCCCAGAGGGATCTTTGAAGATGGCCCTGCTAATCGAGCAGGTGGAACGGCCTGCGCTTCAGAGCATTTGAAGCCATCTGCATTCCAGCCCACCGGGAGTTGCAGCACGGTGTGGTGTGCCATCTTCACTAACGGAAGCACCAGGAGGAGATTCCAGACGGAGTCTAACAGCTCTGAGATCCATTGTGGTGAGAGGGCACCTGCCCATCCAAGTAGTGACTGTAGTATTGCGATTTTGTGAGTTTCTTTCTTACAGACTACTAGGGATGAGCTCGGTGTTCGAGTTGAACGCATGTTCGACTTGAACATCGGCTGTTCGCCGAAACCAGAACTTTGTGGGCCGTTCGCGCCAAATTCGTGTGACGCGAACGGCCCACATACACTGCGCCCTCGCAGTGCATTGCCGGCGCTGTGATTGGCCAAGCATGCACTGTGACCCCGCATGCTTGGCCAATTACAGCGCGGCAGCGAGGAGAGCCATAATTGGCCACAGGCAGGATGTCTGTGGCCAATTATAGCTCAGGGGGGTTTAGTACACGCCCCACACTATAAAAGGCCGCCAGCGCGGCGGCCTTGTGTAGTGTGTTGGCGTGCAGGGAGAGAGAAGGATAGGCAGGGACAGTGTCAGTGATATTGTTTGATAAACCTTGTGCATTTACAGTGTGTTGGTGTGCAGGGAAAGTGAAGGATAGGCAGGGACAGTGTCAGTGATATTCTTTGATAAACCTTGTGCATTTACAGAGTGTTGGCGTGCAGGGAGAGAGAAGGATAGGCAGGGACAGTGTCAGTGATATTCTTTGATAAACCTTGTGCATTTACAGTGTGTTGGCGTGCAGGGAGAGAGAAGGATAGGCAGGGACAGTGTCAGTTACCGTATTTATCAGCGTATAACACGCGCCGGCGTATAACACGCACCCCAAGTTTAGCAGGGAATTTTAGGGAAAAAAAGTTTTAGGAGGGTAGTTTAAGAAAAAAAAAAATTACATTTAAATGCAGCCTTACCAGTGTCATTTGCAGCCTTGTCACAGTGCAGCCTTGCCAGCAGCCTTGCCAGTGTCCAGTGCAGCCTTGCCAGTGTCCAGTGCAGCATTGCCCAGTGTCCAGTGCAGCATTGCCAGTGTCCAGTGCAGCATTGCCAGTGTCCATTGCAGCATTGCCAGTGTCCATTGCAGCATTGCCAGTGTCCAGTGCAGCCTTGCCAGTGTCTAGTGCAGCCTTGCCAGTGTCTAGTGCAGCCTTGCCAGTGTCTAGTGCAGCCTTGCCAGTGTCCAGTGCAGCCTTGCCCAGTGTCCAGTGCAGCCTTGCCAGTGTCCAGTGCAGCCTTGAATTAAAATTTGGCGCCGCCGAGATCGCCGCTGATACAGGGCGGAGCGCGGCGAACGCCGCAGAGAACGCCGCAGAGAACGCAGGGACTGGGCGGAGCCGAGATACACATAGCCGAGTGTATTCGGCTATACTCGGCTTTTCTCGGCTTCGCTCACAGTCACGCCGAGTCCCGCCCTATGATGGACATATCACAGGTCCAATGGCGGGACTGGGCGTGACTGTGAGCGGAGCCGAGAAAAGCCGAGTATAGCCGAATACACTCGGCTATGTGTATCTCGGCGGCGATCGCTCCACTCCGCTCACAGTCAGCGGAGATCGCCGGGGATAGGTGAGTATCGGCGTATAACACGCACCCACGATTTTCCCCTGATTTTAAGGGGAAAAAAGTGCGTGTTATACGCCGATAAATACGGTATATTCTTTGATAAACCTTGTGCATTTACAGTGTGTTGGTGTGCAGAGAGAGAGAAGGCTAGGCAGGGACAGTGTCAGTGTTATTCTTTGCTAAACCTCCTGCACAGTATACACCTGAAGCTACCCCTTATTGCTCGTGGTGTTGTTCTGTTGTGTAACACAGACAGGCATCTGCAAGCAGTTACAGTGGGTGTAGGTGCCTCCTGCACAGTATAGCTACCCCTTATTGCTCGTGGTGTTGTTCTGTTGTGTAACACAGACAGGCATCTGCAAGCAGTTACAGTGGGTGTAGGTGCCTCCTGCACAGTATACACCTGAAGCTACCCCGTATTGCTGGTTTTCCCATCTCCCTGAAGGCCATTAGAATGTCTGGAAGGCCAACAAGGAGAGGCAGATAGTCACGAGCCAATAAAAGAGGGCAATCAGGCTCTGTGTCTGGGGGCAACAGTGCTGGTCGTGGACGCGGTGCATTGTCATCAGTACGTGGCCATGGGACACGCTTGTCCTTATTTTCGGCAGCTGGACGTGTTGAGCCGCATCATGCCGAAGACTTGGTAGAGTGGATGACCAAGCCCTCCTCATCCTCCTCATCTTCTCTCACCCAGGCTCAGGGTACTGGCAAAGCAGCTGCCAATGCGTCCTCTTCCCTCGTATCAATGTCATCATCAGTCACTCCTTCCCTAGACCCACCATGTCCTCCTGAGGAGTCCCCCGAACTGTTTGAGCACAGTGTTGGGTACATGCTCCAGGAGGATGCCCAGCGTTTTGAAGGGTCTGATGATGATACCCAGCTAGAGGAAGGCAGTAGCGTGAGTGCAGAGAGAGGGGATGCTCAAGAAGGACAGCAAACTGGCAGTCATGTTCCAGCAGCTGCAGCATACTGCCAGGTTTGCTCCAGTGATCAAGAGGGAGAGGATGATGAGGT
Source organism: Rana muscosa (assembly GCA_029206835.1). NCBI lineage: Eukaryota > Metazoa > Chordata > Amphibia > Anura > Ranidae > Rana > Rana muscosa. Next base: position 6,377,568 of record JARGYO010000125.1, on the reverse strand, counting down.
CACTGACCCCACGTGGGTGCCTGATAGGAGAGAGGAGGAGGAGGAGGATGAGGAGGAGGCACATCTCCAACGAGGCAGGATGCCCTCTGGGGGCCAGCGTAAGGGCAGCACACCGACTGAATCACACCACAGAGCTCCGCCTGTGCAGGGCGCTGCCTCTGCGCGTTATTCCAAAAGTTCTTTGGTGTGGGCCTTTTTTGAGTCGAGTGCATCAGATTACACTGCTGCTATTTGCAACATATGTCTCAAGCGTATCTCGCGTGGCCAAAACATCAGCCGCTTGGGCACCGCATGCTTGACCAGACAAATGTTTACCTGCCATGCAGCTCGTTGGCAAGCGTACCTTAAAGACCCACACCAAAGAACAAAGCGGACCTCTCCTTGCTCCTCATCAGCTGGGATTTCCAACCCCACTATACCTTCAGTCCTCTCTGAAACCTGCACTGAGAGGAATAAAGGTGTAGAATTAGGTGTGTCACAGCCAAGTACTTGCGGGCACTCTGCTAGCAGTACACCGACGTCCGATTGTAGCAGGCAAATTTCCCTGCCCCAGCTGCTGGACCGTCGAAAGAAGTTCACTCCCAGCCATCCACATGCCCAGCGGTTGAATGCTAGCTTGGCTAAATTGCTAGCACTTCAACTGCTGCCTTTTCAGTTGGTAGACTCGGCCCCCTTCCGTGAGTTTGTGCAATGTGCGGTTCCTCAGTGGCAGGTTCCCAAACGCAACTTTTTCTCACGGAAAGCGATTCCGGCTCTCTACCGGCGTGTGGAAGGCAATGTCCATGCCTCGCTGGACAGGGCGGTCAGCGGTAAGGTGCATATTACTGCTGACTCATGGTCCAGCAGGCATAGACAGGGACGTTACCTTTCTTTCACGGCCCATTGGGTCACTCTTTTGGCAGCTGGGAAGGATGCAGGACAAGGTACAGTAGTGTTGGAGGTTGTTCCGCCGCCACGCCTCCAAAATGCTACTACTGGTTGTGACACACCTCTCTCCTCCACCCCTCCTCTTCTTCTTCCTCCATGGCCTCTTCCTGTGCTTTGTCCTCTGAACCAGCGGTGCTCCGTAGGTGTTCAAGGGGCTACGCAAGTACGCAGGCAAAAAGATGCCATGCCGTGCTTGCGCTGGTGTGTTTGGGGGACAGAAGCCACACTGGGGCAGAGGTTCTGTCAGCTCTGCAGGGGCAGGCCGAGAGGAGGTTGACGCCACACCAGCTTAAGCCAGGAATGGTGGTTTGCGACAAAGGCACCAACCTCCTCTCCGCCCTCCGACAGGGACAACTGACCCATGTGCCCTGTGTGGCTCACGTCCTTAACCTGGTGGTGCAGCGGTTCTTGGGCAGGTACCCGGGCTTACAGGATGTCCTGAGGCAGGCCAGGAAAGTCTGTGTGCATTTCCGCAGATCATATAATGCCAGTGCTCGGCTGGCTGAGCTGCAAAAGGAGTTTAACCTGCCCAAGAACCGCATAATATGTGACATGCCCACCAGGTGGAACTCAACGTTTGCCATGCTGCAGCGGCTGCACACGCAGCAGAGGGCCATCAATGAGTACCTGTGTGACTACTGCACCAGGACAGGATCAGGGGAGCTCGGTTTTTTTTCACCACGCCAGTGGGGCATGATCAGGGATGCATGCACTGTCCTGGCACCATTTTAGGAGGCCACGAGGATGGGGAGCAGTGACAGTGCATGCATCAGTGACACTGTACCTCTTGTCCACCTGTTGGAGCATACGCTGCGTGGAATAATGGACAGGGCACTTGAGGCAGAACAGAGGCAGGAAGAGGAGGACTTCCTTGCCTCTCAAGGCCCCCTTTACCCAGACAGTGTTCCTTCTGTCCCACCCATCACACAGGAAGAGGACGAGGAGGAGGAGGATTGTGCCAGCATGGAGGAGGAGCCTGGCACTCAGCATCAACAGCAGCAGTCTTTTAGGGATGATTTACAGTCCCAAGAAACCCGTGGACTTGTACGTGGCTGGGAGGAGGTGGCTGCGGATCATGTCGTCCTTAGTGACCCAGAGCACTCCGGACCGAATGCCTCAGCTAACCTACGCTGCATGGCCTCCCTGATCCTGCAAAGTCTGTGGAAGGATCCTCATATTCTTCGGATCAAGGAGAGGGACCATTACTGGCTGGCCACTCTCCTTGATTCACGGTACAAGGGTAAGGTTGCGGACCTTATCTTACCGTCGCAGAGGGAGCAGAGGATGAGACAACTCAGGGAGGCCTTGCAGAAAGGTCTGTGCAATGCGTTCTCAGAGACTGGGAGGTTACAAACTCCTGGTCCTGGACAACGAGTTGCTGAGGCTTCAGTCAGTAGCAGAAGGAGCTGTGGGGAAGGTGGCCGTCTGACCGATGCGTCTTAGACAATTTTTTAGTCCGCAGCGCCAAGGTATGATCGATTCCAGCAACCATCGCCAGCGTCTGATATACATGGTGCAGGAATACCTAGGGGCAAGGTCAGACTTGGACACCTTTCCCACCGAAAATCCTCTGGGTTACTGGGTCTTGAGGATGAATCACTGGCCAGAGCTTGCACAGTATGCAATTGAGCTACTGGCCTGTCCTGCATCCAGCGTTCTTTCGGAACGCACATTCAGTGCTGCTGGAGGCTTTGTCACCGATCACAGGGTGCGCCTTTCCACCGACTCGGTTGATCGACTGACCTTCATAAAGATGAATCAGTCTTGGATCACCACCAGCTACCAGGCACCTGAAGCTGATGTAACAGAATAATTTATTTTGAAATGTCACATCCCTTCAAGACTGATGCTGATGCTGAGTGACTGTCCTGTTATGTTGACTGACTATCCTCTTCCTCCTTAATGATCCTGATGATAGCTTGGAAGAACATTTTTGTTTCTGGGTGCCGCCACCATTGGCTAAGGCACAATTTTTAAGCCACTGTTTAACAGGGGCATGTAATTACAATTTTTTATGCAATGCTTTGCAGCAGGGCTTATTCCTGCACTCCAACTAGAGTATCTGGGAGAGGTTGCAGTGTCGTGGCACCAGCACTAGGGATGAGCTTCGTGTTCGAGTCGAACATACGTTCGACTCGAACATCGGCTGTTCGATCGTTCGACGAAGATCGAACGATTTGGGCCGTTCGCGCCAAATTCGAGTGACGCGAACGGCCCACAATGCACTACGCCATCGCAGTGCCATCCAGGCGCTGTGATTGGCCAAGCATGCACTGTGACCCCGCATGCTTGGCCAATCACAGCGCCGACAGCGAGGAGAGCAATGATTGGCCACAGGCAGGATGCCTGTGGCCAATTATTGCTAAGGGGGTTTAGTACACGCCCCACACTATAAAAGGCCGCCAGCGCGGCGGCCTTGTGTAGTGTGTTCCGGAGCAGGGAAAGAGAAGCATAGGCAGGGACAGTGTCATTTTTTTCCTTTACTAATCCTGGATTCCTTGTGTTTAGGTACAGAGAAGGATAGGTAGGGAGAGTGTCAGTGTGTCATTCTGTGCTAAACCTTGTTTGTAGGGACAGAGAAGGACAGTGAGGGAAAGTGTCAGTGTGCTATTCTGTGCTAAATCTTGTTTGTAGGGACAGAGAAGGACAGTGAGGGAAAGTGTCAGTGTGCTATTCTGTGCTAATCCTTGTTTGTAGGGACAGAGAAGGACAGTGAGGGAAACTGTCAGTGTGCTATTCTGTTCTAAACCAATCTTGCTGAACCGTATTTGAAATCCTTGAGTTTAGGGACAGAGAAGGACACTCGTGGAAACTATCAGTGTGCTATTCTGTGCTAAATCTTGTTTGTAGGGACAGAGAAGGACAGTGAGGGAAACTATCAGTGTGCTATTCTGTGCTAAACCAATCTTGCTGAACCATATTTGAAATCCTTGAGTTTAGGGACAGAGAAGGACACTCGTGGAAACTATCAGTGTGCTATTCTGTGCTAAATCTTGTTTGTAGGGACAGAGAAGGACAGTGAGGGACAGTGTCAGTGTGCTATTCTGTCCTAAACCAATCTTGCTGAACCATATTTGAAATCCTTGAGTTTAGGGACAGAGAAGGACACTCGGGGAAACTATCAGTGTGCTATTCTGTGCTAAATCTTGTTTGTAGGGACAGAGAAGGACAGTGAGGGAAACTATCAGTGTGCTATTCTGTGCTAAACCAATCTTGCTGAACCGTATTTGAAATCCTTGAGTTTAGGGACAGAGAAGGACACTCGTGGAAACTATCAGTGTGCTATTCTGTGCTAAATCTTGTTTGTAGGGACAGAGAAGGACAGTGAGGGAAACTATCAGTGTGCTATTCTGTGCTAAACCAATCTTGCTGAACCATATTTGAAATCCTTGAGTTTAGGGACAGAGAAGGACACTCGTGGAAACTATCAGTGTGCTATTCTGTGCTAAATCTTGTTTGTAGGGACAGAGAAGGACAGTGAGGGACAGTGTCAGTGTGCTATTCTGTCCTAAACCAATCTTGCTGAACCATATTTGAAATCCTTGAGTTTAGGGACAGAGAAGGACACTCGTGGAAACTATCAGTGTGCTATTCTGTGCTAAATCTTGTTTGTAGGGACAGAGAAGGACAGTGAGGGAAAGTGTCAGTGTGCTATTCTGTCCTAAACCAATCTTGCTGAACCATATTTGAAATCCTTGAGTTTAGGGACAGAGAAGGACACTCGGGGAGACTGTCAGTGTGCTATTCTGTTCTAAACCAATCTTGCTGAACCATATTTGAAATCCTTGAGTTTAGGGACAGAGAAGGACACTCGTGGAAACTATCAGTGTGCTATTCTGTGCTAAATCTTGTTTGTAGGGACAGAGAAGGACAGTGAGGGAAACTATCAGTGTGCTATTCTGTGCTAAACCAATCTTGCTGAACCATATTTGAAATCCTTGAGTTTAGGGACAGAGAAGGACACTCGTGGAAAATATCAGTGTGCTATTCTGTGCTAATCCTTGTTTGTAGGGACAGAGAAGGACAGTGAGGGAAACTATCAGTGTGCTATTCTGTGCTAAACCAATCTTGCTGAACCATATTTGAAATCCTTGAGTTTAGGGACAGAGAAGGACACTCGTGGAAACTATCAGTGTGCTATTCTGTGCTAAATCTTGTTTGTAGGGACAGAGAAGGACAGTGAGGGAAAGTGTCAGTGTGCTATTCTGTCCTAAACCAATCTTGCTGAACCATATTTGAAATCCTTGAGTTTAGGGACAGAGAAGGACACTCGTGGAAACTATCAGTGTGCTATTCTGTGCTAATCCTTGTTTGTAGGGACAGAGAAATACAGTGAGGGAAACTATCAGTGTTCTATTCTGTGCTAAACCAATCTTGCTGAACCATATTTGAAATCCTTGAGTTTAGGGACAGAGAAGGACACTTGTGGAAACTATCAGTGTGCTATTCTGTGCTAATCCTTGTTTGTAGGGACAGAGAAGGACAGTGAGGAAAACTATCAGTGTGCTATTCTGTGCTAAACCAATCTTGCTGAACCATATTTGAAATCCTTGAGTTTAGGGACAGAGAAGGACACTTGTGGAAACTATCAGTGTGCTATTCTGTGCTAAATCTTGTTTGTAGGGACAGAGAAGGACAGTGAGGGAAAGTGTCAGTGTGCTATTCTGTCCTAAACCAATCTTGCTGAACCATATTTGAAATCCTTGAGTTTAGGGACAGAGAAGGACACTCGTGGAAACTATCAGTGTGCTATTCTGTGCTAATCCTTGTTTGTAGGGACAGAGAAGGACAGTGAGGGAAACTGTCAGTGTGCTATTCTGTTCTAAACCAATCTTGCTGAACCATATTTGAAATCCTTGAGTTTAGGGACAGAGAAGGACACTCGTGGAAACTATCAGTGTGCTATTCTGTGCTAAATCTTGTTTGTAGGGACAGAGAAGGACAGTGAGGGAAACTGTCAGTGTGCTATTCTGTACAGTATCTGTGAGGGGTTGCAGTGTTGTGCCACCAGTGCCTAAGGCCCAATTTTTCAGCCCCTGTTCAACAGGGGCATGCAATTATAATTATTGATCTAATAATTCACAGCAGGGCCCATTGCTGCGCCCACCAAGAGTAACTGTCAGGCCTTACAGTGTTGTGTCAACACCACCACCACCACCACCACCACCAAAGGCCCAATTTTTCAGCCCCTGTTCAACAGTGGTATGCAATTATAATTATTGATCTAATAATTCACAGCAGGGCCCATTGCTGCGCCCACCAAGAGTAACTGTCAGGCCTTACAGTGTTGTGGCACCAGCACCACCATCAAAGGCCCAATTTTTACTACCACTGTTCAACAATTATATGTTATTACAATTCCTGATATAATAGTTGACAGCAGGGCGTTCCAGCACCCACCAAGAGTAACTGTGAGTGCTTACAGTGTTGTGCCAACACCAACACCTAAGGGGCCAATTTCTGCAGAGTATATACGGCAGGTCCCTACTTTCAAACATCCAACTTACAAACGACTACTACTTGCAAACGGAAGAAGACAACAGGAAGTGAGAGGAAATCTACCCCTTGGAAGGAAAATTCTCTCCTGTAAGAATTAATATGGGAGAAAGGTGTCTCCTCTCTACTGATGCTTTATCTCCAATCCTTGTTTCAATAAAAACACCACATTTCAAAAACAGTTGTCATTGGGACGCAAAGTGAGGTGAAATGTTCTGAACAGGGGCACAGACAGCAAAACAAATGTTACAGGGGTGATAACCCTTCCCTATGTTTTCCAAAAAGCTTAAAAATAGATTTTTTGGCTGGAGCTACACTTAAACAATGTACCTGTTCAAAATTACAAACAGATTCTACATAAGAACAAACCTACAGTCCCTGTCTTGTATGCACCGCCTGTATACGGCTGTTCAGAGTATATAGGGCCTTTTTTATTTTGTGTGCGGGGTTCCCCTTAATATCCATACAAGACCCAAAGGGGCTGGTAATGGGCTGGGGTAGGGGGGGGGGGGGGTGATGGGGTAGCTATGCCATTTTTCTTAAAGATTTTCATCCATATTACCGGGACCAGACATTACATTAAAGCCGCAAGCAGTTTTAAATGGCTTTTTTTTCCTTTAGAAATGTAATTTTGTGCAGGGACAGTTCTAAACACGGGAAACACGTGGCACTTCACAGGCATACTTTAGACACCCCCAAGGTACAATATTTAAAGGAATATTTGACTTTTTTTTTTTCACTTTATGCATCATTAAAATGACTGCTCCCGAAAAACGGCCGTTTTTAAAACTTCTTTTTGCATTGATACATGTCCCCTGGTGCAGAACCCGGGTTCCCAAACTCTGTTTAGGACAATAACATGGATAATAGTCGTTATAATTAGCACTTTAGAATTCGAACGTTCGCATCCATTGTATTTAATAGGGTTCTAATGTTCATGCGAACTTTCGGTCCGTTCGCGGGTTCTGGTGCGAACCGAACCCGGGGGTGTTCGGCTCATCACTAACCAGCACCAGTGCCTAAGGCCCATTTTTTCAGCCCCTGTTTAACAGGGGCGTGTAATTACAATTTTTGATGCAATACTTTGCAACAGGGCGCATTGCTGTGCTCCAAGTACAGTATCTGTGAGTGGTTGCAGTGTTGTGGCTCCAGCACCAGTGCCTAAGGCCCAATTTTTCAGCCCCTGTTTAACAGGGGCGTGTAATTACAATTTTTGATGCAATACTTTGCAACAGGGCTGATTGCTGTGCTCCAAGTACAGTATCTGTGAGGGGCTGGAGTGTTGTGGCACCAGCACCATTGCCTAATGCCCCATACACACGATCATTTTTCATGCCGTTAAAAATGCCATTTAAAAAAATGGCCATTAAAAATGATCGTGTGTATGCTCCAGAGCATTTTTAACGACGTGAAAAACGGGCATTAAAAATTTCGAACATGCTCTCTTTTTTCACGTCGTTTTTCATGTCGTTTTTTTTAACGACGTGAAAAACTATAGTGTGTATGCTTTAACGACGTGAAAAAAAATGCGCATGCTCAGAATCAAGTATGAGACGAGAGCGCTCGTTCTGGTAAAACTAGCGTTCGTAATGGAGATAGCACATTCGTCATGCTGTAACGGACTGAAAAGCACTAGACTGAAAAGAGCGAATCGTCTCTCAACAAACTTTACTAACATGAAGGGTGGCGCCATTCGAACGGAACGTCCCCTTTATAGTGCCGTCGTACGTGGTGTACGTCACTGCGCTTTTCTTGAACATTTTTTAAAATGATGGTGTGTACGCAAGACAGGCTTGAGAGGAAACAAGAAAAAAAATGACGAGAAAAACGTCAGTTTTAAAAATGACATTAAAAATGATCGTGTGTATGGGGCATAAGACCCAATTTTTCAGCCCCTGTTTAACAGGGGCGTGTAATTACAATTCTTGATCTAATAATTCACAGCAGGGCCCATTCCTGCGCCCACCAAGAGTAACTGTGAGGGCTTACAGTGTTGTGGCAACACCGTCCACCACCACCACCAAAGGCCCAATTTTTCTGCCCCTGTTCAACAGGGGCATGCAATTACAATTCTTGATCTAATAAATCACAGCAGGGCCCATTTATGCGCCCACCAAGAGTAACTGTGAGGGCTTACAGTGTTGTAGCACCAGCACCACCACCAAAGGCCCAATTTTTCCTACCACTGTTCAACAATGGCATGTAATTACAATTCCTGATAAAATAGTTCACAGCAGGGCGTTCCAGCGCCCACCAAGAGTAATGCCGCATACACACGACCGTTTTTCACGTGGTTAAAAATGCTATTTTTTAAATTGGACATTAAAAACGATCGTGTGTAGGCTCCAGAGCATTTTTAACGACGTGAAAAATGGGCTAAAAAAAATGAGAACCTGCTGTATTTTTTCACGTCGTTTTTTTTTAACGACGTGAAAAACGGCAGTGTGTATGCTTTTACGAGGGGGAAAAAACGTGCATGCTCAGAATCAAGTATGAGACGGGAGCGCTCGTTCTGGTAAAACTAGCGTTCGTAATGGAGATAGCACATTCGTCACGCTGTAATGGACTGAAAAGCATGAGGCTGAAAAGCGCGAATCGCCGCTCAACAAACTTTACTAACATGAAGGGTGGCGCCATTCGAACGGAACTTCCCCTTTATAGTGCCGTCGTACGTGTTGTACGTCACTGCGCTTTGCTCGAGCGTTTTTTTTCATGAACGTGTGTATGCAAGACAGGCTTGAGAGGAAACAAGAAAAATGACGTCGAGAAAAACGTTGTTTTTTAAAATGACATTAAAAACGAACGTGTGTACGTGGCATAACTGTGAGGGCTCACAGTGTTGTGGCAACACCAACACCTAAGGGGCAAATTTCTGCAGAGTATATACGGCAGGTGATGTAAAAAAAGTCTCGGCCTTTGCAGGGTCTCGACCGCGTCACTTCCGGTGCAGCTACATCAAAAACACAGCTGATGGCGGGCTCGACTGCGCGTGCGCGGCTTCACCGCACCTATACCGCGCATGCGCAGACGCTCGGTTTAGTCCGTGAAAATTCTAGACTCGAGCGGGCGGGCGGAGGCGTTGCGAATTGCTTAACATCGTCGCCAGCACCGCCTCCAGACCCGCCCCCAACACGCCCCTAGCTTGTATATCATTGGGACCGAGGTCGAGAGAAAATATAGAGCTGCACCGCCTCCAGCCCCGCCCCTAGCCTGCTCTCTGAAGGGGGGCGGGCCCCCGTGCATAGCACTGAGTCCAAGTACAGTACTGTGCATTGTTCTGCCATCAAATATGCAGCTGCCTCACTGAACCCAGCAAACGCAACCACTGCACCCAGCAAACGCAACCACTGTGCCCGTCATACGCAGCCACTGCACCCAGCAAACGCAAACACTGTGCCCAGCAAACGCAAACACTGTGCCCAGCAAACGCAACCACTGTGCCCGTCATACGCAGCCACTGTGCCCAGCAAACGCAACCACTGTGCCCGTCATACGCAACCACTGTGCCCAGCAAACGCAAACACTGTGCCCGTCATACGCAACCACTGTGCCCAGCAAACGCAAACACTGTGCCCGTCATACGCAACCACTGTGCCCAGCAAACGCAACCACTGTGCCCGTCATACGCAGCCACTGCACCCAGCAAACGCAACCACTGTGCCCAGCAAACGCAACCACTGTGCCCAGCAAACGCAACCACTGTGCCCGTCATACGCAGCCACTGCAGCCAGCAAATGCAAACACTGTGACCGTCATACGCAGCCACTGTGCCCAGCAAACGCAACCACTGTGCCCGTCAAACGCAACCACTGTGCCCGTCATACGCAGCCACTGCGCCCAGCAAACGCAACCACTGCACCCAGCAAACGCAACCATTGCGCCCAGCAAACGCAACCACTGTGCCCAGCAAACGCAGCCACTGCACCCATCAAACGCAGCCACTGTGCCTATCAACCGCTGCCACTGTGCCCATCAAACCCAGCCACTGTGCCCATCAAACGCACCCACTATTGACGCCACTGTGCCATCAAACGCAGCTACTGTACCCATCAATTGCTGTCAGTGTGCCCCATCAATTGCCGCTACTGTGCCCCATCAAATGCTGCCAGTGTGCCCATCAATTACCACTAATGTGCCCCATCAAATGCTGCCCGGCACTTACCTGTCTCGCAGCGGGTCAGCGGCGGTGTCCTGCACGTCCTCTTCCGTCCTCTCTCAGGCATCCAATCACAGCGCCTGACGTTTCAGCCAATCAGGGGACCAGTAACAGACTCGAGCACCTGATTGGCTAAGAGGCGGATTAGTGTTAGGAAAGCGAATTCCTTTGCTTTGCTAACACAACGCTGAGTGAACAGAGAACGCCCAGCATGGCGCCCGCTGTTCAGCTTTTTGGGCGCCTATTAGAGCCTATGGCTCTAATCAGGTGCTTCCAAAAAACACCCCCGCCGATGTAATTCAGGTGCCCGGTGCCCGAAAAGGGGCCGGACACCTGAATAGGGGGTGTCAGCAGTGACCATAGATAGATTCATGCAATGCATGATTCTATCTATGGTGATAGAGTGGTGCCAGGAGAGAGGGGGCGGCACCCATGCTCCCCTTATGGAAGCACCGCCACTGCGTACTCTTTGATCTTTTGAAAAGTGTGATGTTAAGCCGTAGCTGTGCTCCTTCGGAATATGCTGCTCTCGCATTCGTGCTGCTGTAGGGAGCCCAGACCACCATAGACGAGGGACCTGCAAACTTGGTCATGGTGAGTGAGATCATCCCATATCCCACTCCATCTTGCCTGAGGACAGGGACCCCCCCGAGGACAGGGACCCCCTCTGAGGACAGGGACCCTCTCCCCCCTCTGAGAACAGGGACCCCCCCAGGACATGAAAACCTTCTCCCCCCTGAGAACAGGGACTCCCTTCTCTCCTGGGGACAGGGACTACCTTCTCTCCTGGGGACAGGGACCCCCATCTTCCCTGGGGATCGGGACCCCACCACCAAAGGCCCAATTTTTCTGCCCCTGTTCAACAGGGGCATGCAATTACAATTCTTGATCTAATAAATCACAGCAGGGCCCATTTATGCACCCACCAAGAGTAACTGTGAGGGCTTACAGTGTTGTAGCACCAGCACCACCACCAAAGGCCCAATTTTTCCTACCACTGTTCAACAATGGCATGTAATTACAATTCCTGATAAAATAGTTCACAGCAGGGCGTTCCAGTGCCCACCAAGAGTAATGCCGCATACACACGACCGTTTTTCACGATGTTAAAAATGCTATTTTTTAAATTGGGCATTAAAAACGATCGTGTGTAGGCTCCAGAGCAACGACTTCTAATCTATCCCATGTATCCTCTGTGTTCTCTGGACATGTCTCTGGGCCTCCATCCCTTCTAATCTATCCCATGTATCCTCTGTGTACTCTGGACTAGTGTTGAGCGGACCCGAACTGTAAAGTTCGGGTCCGTACCGAATTTTGGCGTTTTCCCGACCCCGGACCCGGACCAGGATTTTGCGCTAAAGTCCGGGTTCGGGTCCGGATTCGGGAATTTAATGGCGCAGTTAGAAATGCTTCAGGGGCCAGCCAATCACCATTTGATTAGCTGGTGTGCCCTTAGAAGCCATCATAGCCATGCCTACTAATGGCATGGCTGTGATTGGTCAGTGCAACATGTGACCCAGCATGTGACCAGCTTCTATATAAGAAAGAGGCACACAGCACAGATCGTCACTCTGCTTTTAGACAGTGTAGGGAAAGGATCCTGGCTGCTGTTGCTGTGAGGGAGAGAATTATATGATAGGAGTTAGTCCTGATTCTGCAATCTACTGATAGAAAAGATAGGGAGACAGTGTAGTGTAGTGTAGTGTAGGGGCAGGATCCTGTTTGTGCTTTCAGGGAGAGAGATTTAGATAGGAGTCCAGATTGAGAGATATAATAGCTCAGCGATCTGCATAGGTTTATCTGTTTGTGTTGCAAGCTCAGTGCACCAGCACTGCATTACGTTGAGTGATACACCTATTCCATACTGTGGCTGTATTGTGCTCTTGCTAAAAGACCTATTTCGGTCAGAAAAAAAAAAAAAAGGCACTTTATTGTGCTTTTGCTAAAAAGACCCATTTTTGGGCCCCAAAAAAAAAAAAAGGCACTTTATTGTGCTGTTGCAAAAAAAAAAAAAAGGCACTTTGTTGTGCGCAAAAAAGACCTATTTTTGGGCAAAAAAAATATTTTGTAGTGTATATCTCTAGTTGTGTGAAATAACCAATTTCTATATATTTTTCTTGTACTATGCTATACTAAAAAAAAAAAAAAAACTTTTTTTTGAATAGCATTCTCTGCAGCTGTGCGATTCAGCGGTTAAATACTGTGGTTGTGTTGTGCTCTTGCAAAAAACGCCATTTAGGGCCACAGAAAATATTTTGCAGTGTGAAATACACATGTGGAGGTGTGTAAAATAAACAATTTCTATATATTGTACAGTGCTATACTAAAAAAAAAAACATTTTTTTTGAATAGCATTCTCTGCACTTCTATAGCTGTGCGATTCAGTGGTTAAATACTGTGGTTGTGTTGTGCTCTTGCAAAAAACGCCATTTAGGGCCACAGAAAATAAATTGCAGTGTGAAATACACATGTGGAGGTGTGTAAAATAAACAATTTCTATATATTGTACAGTGCTATACTAAAAAAAAAAACATTTTTTTTGAATGGCATTCTCTGCACTTCTATAGCTGTGCGATTCAGTGGTTAAATACTGTGGTTGTGTTGTGCTCTTGCAAAAAACGCCATTTAGGGCCACAGAAAATATTTTGCAGTGTGAAATACACATGTGGAGGTGTGTAAAATAAACAATTTCTATATATTGTACAGTGCTATACTAAAAAAAACAACATTTTTTTTGAATAGCATTCTCTGCACTTCTATAGCTGTGCGATTCAGTGGTTAAATACTGTGGTTGTGTTGTGCTCTTGCAAAAAACGCCATTTAGGGCCACAGAAAATAAATTGCAGTGTGAAATACACATGTGGAGGTGTGTAAAATAAACAATTTCTATATATTGTACAGTGCTATACTAAAAAAAACAACATTTTTTTTTGAATAGCATTCTCTGCACTTCTATAGCTGTGCGATTCAGTGGTTAAATACTGTGGTTGTGTTGTGCTCTTCCAAAAAACGCCATTTAGGGCCACAGAAAATATTTTGCAGTGTGAAATACACATGTGGAGGTGTGTAAAATAAACAATTTCTATATATTGTACAGTGCTATACTAAAAAAAAAAACATTTTTTTTGAATAGCATTCTCTGCACTTCTATAGCTGTGCGATTCAGTGGTTAAATACTGTGGTTGTGTTGTGCTCTTGCAAAAAACGCCATTTAGGGCCACAGAAAATAAATTGCAGTGTGAAATACACATGTGGAGGTGTGTAAAATAAACAATTTCTATATATTGTACAGTGCTATACTAAAAAAAAAAACATTTTTTTTGAATAGCATTCTCTGCACTTCTATAGCTGTGCGATTCAGTGGTTAAATACTGTGGTTGTGTTGTGCTCTTGCAAAAAACGCCATTTAGGGCCACAGAAAATATTTTGCAGTGTGAAATACACATGTGGAGGTGTGTAAAATAAACAATTTCTATATATTGTACAGTGCTATACTAAAAAAAACAACATTTTTTTTGAATAGCATTCTCTGCACTTCTATAGCTGTGCGATTCAGTGGTTAAATACTGTGGTTGTGTTGTGCTCTTGCAAAAAACGCCATTTAGGGCCACAGAAAATATTTTGCAGTGTGAAATACACATGTGGAGGTGTGTAAAATAAACAATTTCTATATATTGTACAGTGCTATACTAAAAAAAACAACTTTTTTTTGAATAGCATTCTCTGCACTTCTATAGCTGTGCGATTCAGTGGTTAAATACTGTGGTTGTGTTGTGCTCTTGCAAAAAACGCCATTTAGGGCCACAGAAAATAAATTGCAGTGTGAAATACACATGTGGAGGTGTGTAAAATAAACAATTTCTATATATTGTACAGTGCTATACTAAAAAAAACAACATTTTTTTTGAATAGCATTCTCTGCACTTCTATAGCTGTGCGATTCAGTGGTTAAATACTGTGGTTGTGTTGTGCTCTTGCAAAAAACGCCATTTAGGGCCACAGAAAATATTTTGCAGTGTGAAATACACATGTGGAGGTGTGTAAAATAAACAATTTCTATATATTGTACAGTGCTATACTAAAAAAAACAACATTTTTTTTGAATAGCATTCTCTGCACTTCTATAGCTGTGCGATTCAGTGGTTAAATACTGTGGTTGTGTTGTGCTCTTCCAAAAAACGCCATTTAGGGCCACAGAAAATATTTTGCAGTGTGAAATACACATGTGGAGGTGTGTAAAATAAACAATTTCTATATATTGTACAGTGCTATACTAAAAAAAAAAACATTTTTTTTGAATAGCATTCTCTGCACTTCTATAGCTGTGCGATTCAGTGGTTAAATACTGTGGTTGTGTTGTGCTCTTCCAAAAAACGCCATTTAGGGCCACAGAAAATATTTTGCAGTGTGAAATACACATGTGGAGGTGTGTAAAATAAACAATTTCTATATATTGTACAGTGCTATACTAAAAAAAAACAACATTTTTTTTGAATAGCATTCTCTGCACTTCTATAGCTGTGCGATTCAGTGGTTAAATACTGTGGTTGTGTTGTGCTCTTCCAAAAAACGCCATTTAGGGCCACAGAAAATATTTTGCAGTGTGAAATACACATGTGGAGGTGTGTAAAATAAACAATTTCTATATATTGTACAGTGCTATACTAAAAAAAACAACATTTTTTTTGAATAGCATTCTCTGCACTTCTATAGCTGTGCGATTCAGTGGTTAAATACTGTGGTTGTGTTGTGCTCTTGCAAAAAACGCCATTTAGGGCCACAGAAAATAAATTGCAGTGTGAAATACACATGTGGAGGTGTGTAAAATAAACAATTTCTATATATTGTACAGTGCTATACTAAAAAAAACAACATTTTTTTTGAATAGCATTCTCTGCACTTCTATAGCTGTGCGATTCAGTGGTTAAATACTGTGGTTGTGTTGTGCTCTTGCAAAAAACGCCATTTAGGGCCACAGAAAATATTTTGCAGTGTGAAATACACATGTGGAGGTGTGTAAAATAAACAATTTCTATATATTGTACAGTGCTATACTAAAAAAAACAACATTTTTTTTGAATAGCATTCTCTGCACTTCTATAGCAGTGCGATTCAGTGGTTAAATACTGTGGTTGTGTTGTGCTCTTGCAAAAAACGCCATTTAGGGCCACAGAAAATATTTTGCAGTGTGAAATACACATGTGGAGGTGTGTAAAATAAACAATTTCTATATATTGTACAGTGCTATACTAAAAAAAACAACATTTTTTTTGAATAGCATTCTCTGCACTTCTATAGCTGTGCGATTCAGTGGTTAAATACTGTGGTTGTGTTGTGCTCTTGCAAAAAACGCCATTTAGGGCCACAGAAAATAAATTGCAGTGTGAAATACACATGTGGAGGTGTGTAAAATAAACAATTTCTATATATTGTACAGTGCTATACTAAAAAAAACAAAATTTTTTTTGAATAGCATTCTCTGCACTTCTATAGCTGTGCGATTCAGTGGTTAAATACTGTGGTTGTGTTGTGCTCTTCCAAAAAACGCCATTTAGGGCCACAGAAAATATTTTGCAGTGTGAAATACACATGTGGAGGTGTGTAAAATAAACAATTTCTATATATTATACAGTGCTATACTAAAAAAAACAACATTTTTTTTGAATAGCATTCTCTGCACTTCTATAGCTGTGCGATTCAGTGGTTAAATACTGTGGTTGTGTTGTGCTCTTCCAAAAAACGCCATTTAGGGCCACAGAAAATATTTTGCAGTGTGAAATACACATGTGGAGGTGTGTAAAATAAACAATTTCTATATATTGTACAGTGCTATACTAAAAAAAACAACATTTTTTTTGAATAGCATTCTCTGCACTTCTATAGCTGTGCGATTCAGTGGTTAAATACTGTGGTTGTGTTGTGCTCTTCCAAAAAACGCCATTTAGGGCCACAGAAAATATTTTGCAGTGTGAAATACACATGTGGAGGTGTGTAAAATAAACAATTTCTATATATTGTACAGTGCTATACTAAAAAAAACAACATTTTTTTTGAATAGCATTCTCTGCACTTCTATAGCTGTGCGATTCAGTGGTTAAATACTGTGGTTGTGTTGTGCTCTTCCAAAAAATGCCATTTAGGGCCACAGAAAATATTTTGCAGTGTGAAATACACATGTGGAGGTGTGTAAAATAAACAATTTCTATATATTGTACAGTGCTATACTAAAAAAAAAAACATTTTTTTTGAATAGCATTCTCTGCACTTCTATAGCTGTGCGATTCAGTGGTTAAATACTGTGGTTGTGTTGTGCTCTTCCAAAAAACGCCATTTAGGGCCACAGAAAATATTTTGCAGTGTGAAATACACATGTGGAGGTGTGTAAAATAAACAATTTCTATATATTGTACAGTGCTATACTAAAAAAAAAAACATTTTTTTTGAATAGCATTCTCTGCACTTCTATAGCTGTGCGATTCAGTGGTTAAATACTGTGGTTGTGTTGTGCTCTTCCAAAAAACGCCATTTAGGGCCACAGAAAATATTTTGCAGTGTGAAATACACATGTGGAGGTGTGTAAAATAAACAATTTCTATATATTGTACAGTGCTATACTAAAAAAAACAACATTTTTTTTGAATAGCATTCTCTGCACTTCTATAGCTGTGCGATTCAGTGGTTAAATACTGTGGTTGTGTTGTGCTCTTGCAAAAAACGCCATTTAGGGCCACAGAAAATATTTTGCAGTGTGAAATACACATCTGGAGGTGTGTGAAATAATAGGATTTTTATAACAGCTTACCTGTAAAATCCTTTTCTTAGGAGTACATCACGGGACACAGAGCGACATAGTCATTACTAATGGGTTATATAGATACCGTCAGGTGCTGGCACTGGCAACTTCCAAAACCGGAAGTACCCTCCCCTATATAAGCCCCTCCCATCCGGGAGCACCTCAGTTTTGTAGCAAAGCAATAAGTGTCCCCAAAGAGGGGCGGGAGCTCTGTGTCCCGTGATGTACTCCTAAGAAAAGGATTTTACAGGTAAGCTGTTATAAAAATCCTATTTTCTTTCTCGTACATCACGGGACACAGAGCGACATAGTCATTACTAATGGGATGTCCTAAAGCAATGCCCAATGAGGGGGGGGATACACCATATATAAGCTGAGCGCTATCAGACATGAGGATCTTTTGCGGCCTGCAACACACTGCGCCCAAAGGCGACATCCTCCTGACTTCTAACGTCCACCTGGTAGAACCTAGTAAACGTGTGAACTGAAGACCACGTTGCGGCCTTACAGATTTGAGTCAGGGAGGCCTGGTGATGCACTGCCCATGAAGTTCCAACTGCTCTCGTGGAGTGCGCTCTAACTTTGAACGGAGGCGGTCTCCTTCTCAAGCCATAAGCTTGCATAATGACCTGTCGAATCCACTTGGCTAAAGTAGATTTTGACGCTGCCTGACCCTTTCTGGGGCCTTCCGGCAGAATAAACAAAGTATCCGTTCTGCGAATCTGAGCAGTGGCTTTTAGATAAGCTTTAACTGCTCTTACTACATCCAAAGAATGCAATAACTTTTCCTCTACCGAAGTAGGTTTGGGGAAAAAAGAAGGAAGAACCACATCTTGGTTCGAATGAAACCTCGATACCACCTTAGGAAGAAAGGCTGGATGAGGACGTAACACTACTCTGTCCTTATGGATAACCAGATATGGCTCCTTACAGGACATAGCTGCTAATTCCGATACTCTTTTAGCCGAACAAATGGCTACTAGAAAAATCAATTTCCTGGTGAGAAGCACCAAGGAAATATGCTGTAATGGTTCAAATGGTTGTTTCTGTAGAACCGACAGAACCAAGTTTAGATCCCATGGACATATGGGAATATTAACCGGAGGACTAATACGCATCACTCCTTGTATAAAGGCTTTGACTAGTGAATGCGAAGCCAAGGGCCTTTGAAAAAATATTGACAAGGCCGAAATCTGACCCTTGATAGTACTCAAGGCAAGCTTCCTATCTACAGCCCACTGTAGGAAGTCCAGAATCCTACCTATTACGTACTTATGTGGATGCCATTTCTTGGCCTCACACCACGCGATGTACGCCTTCCAGATTCTATAGTAGATCTGCCTGGATACCGGCTTCCTGGCATTGATCATGGTAGATACCACAGCATTAGAGAGCCCTCTCTTTTTTAGAATGTGGGCTTCAATAGCCAGGCCGTCAAACCTAGGGCTGGTAAGGAAGGATGGTATATCGGTCCTTGCGAAAGCCGGACGACGTGGGAGAGTCCAAGGACTCCCCACTGAAATTTTACAATCTCCGCGTACCACGCTCTTCGGGGCCACGCTGGAGCCACCGGAATCACCGGTTTCTTTTCTACCCTGATTCTGCGGAGTAATCGAGGTAACCATTGTGGCGGTGTGAATGCATATATCAGCTTGAACTGATCCCAAGGGAACACTAGGGCATCCGAGCCGCAAGCTAGGGGATCCCTTGTCCGAGAGACAAACCTGTCCCCCTTTGCGTTGAATCTGGATGCTAGAAGATCTACATCCGATGTTCCCCACCGCTGACATATTGTCCAGAAAACCTCGGGGTGAAGGGACCCTTCCTCTGGGCCTAATTGCTGGCGACTTAGAAAGTCCGCCTTCCAATTCTCCACTCCTGGAATAAATACCGCAGATATGGCTGGGACATATTTTTCTGCCCATTTCAGGATGTAATTTACTTCCCTCTGGGCTGCACGACTCCTGGTGCCCCCCTGATGATTGATATATGCCACTGCTGTGGCATTGTCTGATTGCATTCTGACAGGGGACCCTTGGAGTTTGGATGTCCATGCTACTAGGGCATACCGGGCTGCTCGTATCTCTAAGAGATTGATGGGCAGGGCCTTTTCTGCATCCGACCATCTGCCCTGGAGAGACTATTGCTCCAGTACTGCTCCCCAGCCTATAAGGCTGGCATCTGTAGTGACCACCTTCCAAGAAATCGGACTGAAGGATTTCCTTTTTTCCAGATTCTGGGGAACCAACCACCAACGGAGGCTCTTGCGAACGGAAGGGGACAAGGACATTGTAAGTCTAGGGCCTGAACTTTTTTGTTCCAGGCTGACAGTATGGCCCCTTGCAAATTCCTTGAATGGAATTGACCGTAGGGTACTGCTTCGAATGATGCCACCATTTTTCCCAGCAGCCTCATATACAGGCGTATGGACGGCTGTCTTTTTTGTACCCACTAAGTGGATCAAATCTTTCAAAGACAACACCTTTCCTCGAGGCAAGAATATTTTTCTCTGGCCTGAAACCAACCTTAGCCCCAAGTATTCCAGACTTTTGACTGGTTTTTAGGGCTGACTTGTCACGGTTGATAATCCAACCGTGAGATTCCAGATACTTGATTGTCTTGTGAACGACCACGTCTAGTTTTTTCACTGAGTGGTCTATCAGCAATAAGTCATCCAGATATGCCATTATCATTACACCTTGTGTTCTTAGATTGGCCAATAAAGGGCCAGAATTTTTGTAAACACTCGTGGTGCTGTGGCCAAACCGAAGGGTAACGCTCTGAACTGAAAATGGCGCCCTTCTACTGCAAAGCGTAGAAATTTTTGGTGGACTGGAAAGATGGGAATGTGCAAATAAGCATCTTTGATGTCGATCGTGGCTAACCAATCCTCCCCTTGTAGGGCAGTGGCCACCGATCGGATCGACTCCATCGGAAAGTCCTGATATACAGGAATTTGTATAGCCCTTTTAGAATTAATATGGGCCTCCCGTCCGCGTTTGCTTCGGGACTGTAAAGAGGTCTGAGTAAAACCCGAACCCTCATTCTTCCAGGGGAACCTCCATAATTACTCCTTGGAGCAATAGTTGTTCTAGTGCCAACAGGAGGGACTCTCTCTTCCGGGGATCCCTTGGCACATTTGACCTCAAAAATGGGAAGGAGGAGAGTCTTTTAACTCCAAACTGTATCCCAAACCTACTGCGGAGAGCACCTATCTGTCTTGATCGTGTCCCGCCAGGTCTCTTGCGAACAACTGGAGTCCTCCCCCCACCCGACTGAGTGGGGGCTTCATGAATTTAACTTTGGGGGAGGTTTTGTACCTCCCCTGACCCAGGGTTTCTCATTACCCTGCTACTGTCCCTGTTTTTTACCCCCGGGATTTGACCGAGGAGGCCGTCGGAACTGTTACACAGCCGATGCCCCAGGGACTGGAGAAGCAGGCCTCTTAAAGAGGGACCTCTAACTCTGCTTTTAACCGGCAAGAGCGTATTTTTACCGCTGGAAATTTTCTGGATATATTTGTCCAGGTTTTCCCTGAATAAGCGTTCACCATGAAATGGGACGCTAACCAGCCATTCTTTACAGGGAGCTTCAGCAGACCAGTTTTTGAGCCATAGGAGCCTACGCATATGTACTATAGACGGCGTAAGGCGGGAGGCCTGATGGACTGAATCCTCTATGGCGTCAACCGCAAAGCCTAAGGCTCTAGGTAGATCAGCTAGGGCAAAGCCTGCTGATCTGTCAAGTCCCTCAAGACCTGTTTCAACTGATCGTTCACTGCTTAGCAGACCCCAATAGCTGCTACTGCTGGTTGTATCACCAAGCAGATTTTCATAAGGACTCCAATCTTTTATCTATTGGGTTTCTTGAACATTTGGACATTATCCACTGGACATGTCAGTGATTTATACATACAAGAGATGGCTGCGTCCATTGTAGGGACCTTCCATTTTTTTTTTTTTGATGAACTTATCCTCCATGGGATAGACCACCGGAAATCTCTTGGGGGAATAAATATTTTCTCAGGACGTTCCCAATCCTGGTAAATGAGCCCTTTCAGTAAAGGGTGAAGTGGAAAAGAACAAACAGTCTGGGGGCTTCTAGCGACCCCAACGAGGATACAGTAGTGGTTGATGGTTCCGCAAGGTGCATTTTTAAATGCTGATCGGACCATGTTAGTCAGAGACTGAACCCATAATCTTTCAGCTTGAGATGCTGAGAAAAGGTTCCCCCACTGTTGATTCCTCTATAACAGAATCAACCTTATCCTGATCCCCTTCAGGCAGGTCGATCCCTGTATGGGACTGTTGCTCTGCTAACAGGCATTCTGAAGGAGGAGACGGAGATCGGGCGTGCTTTCCCTGACAGGGAGGCAGCGATAAATGTTGACAATCTCTGTCTAATCCTCCCAGAGCTGAGGAAAAAACCTCCTCTGTTACATACACAGGAGCAGGTGACTGAGGACAGCCACAGTACCAAGTACCCCTGCGGGGTCTCTACGGCCACTTACCTCTGAACTTCAGGGGAGACTGGTGCAGCAGGAGTATGCCCAAGATCCTCCGAGCCCGATGAGACCCCCTTCGCTTCCTGGAAGATTCAGTTCCGGAGCTTCTGGACGGCATATTCCTAAGCCTAAAGCTGAGGTATTCCAGCCGTAATACACCACTTTTACTGAGAATAGTCTAGCACAATTGCTGCTATATCACAGTTGGTGTCTACTAATGTGCCTTTCTAGGGGATGCCTGTATCAACCGCTTGCTGTATGCCTTTAAATGTTGCCAGCTCTGTCTCTGTACTTCATAGCCAGCTCACTACAATATTGTGGTTTTTTTAAACTGCTGGGACGCCCGCACATGCGCAGAAGCGCTGCGGCGCGCACAGAGCGTCATCCCCCAGGCTCCGCCCCCTTTTCCGGCTCACCTCTATATATAGAGGCGCGTGCACGTGCGCGGGCACGTGCGCCTTCGGCGCTAATTTCAAAATATGGTAACAAGGGACAGGAGCCAGGGCCCCTCTTTGCCGCAGGCCGGGGGATGGACGAGCACTGCAACATGGCAGAGGAAGCAGTTTCCTATAAGAGAACTCACCATCTGCCTGGACTTTGCTCTGCTGAAAGAAGCTAGTCCACATGACAAGAAAACATTCCACAGCGGCCTCTAGTGGACAAACACAGGTACCGCAGTCTAATATATTAAATATATATATATATAAAAAATTTTTTTTTTTTTTTTTTTTCTTGACCACCATTAAAAATTATTACATTTTTTTAGTAGTTACAGGCATGCACAGAATTTTGCGGGAATACCATTAGGTAACAGACAGAAAGACAAATTAGGCTTGGGGGTCCCCCAATAGAACCAAGTTCCTGGGGGCCCCCACTTACCTGTTCCCCGCCGCAGGACTTTGTTTGGTCCACAAAAGCCCAAACTTCACCTATCACGGCAGGCATTGTAATCAAACCTTCAGGGACCGGGTTCCCAAGGATTCCACTCCCCTGGACCTGTATAGCACCCTGCACAGAAAACATCTTGGTCGTGGGTATGACCAGAGCTCTGGATCCCAGGGTCCAGCTCTCCTAAGAGAAGCATTACAGGCAAAACCTTGCTCTTCTCTGCAAGGCCCGGGTACCGACCGTTTAGCTATGAAGCTTTTTTGGTCGGATCCGGAATAGCTTACTGAGGCCCAAAAGAACCTGTACGCAAGCTCAGTGAAAAACACATGTTTCTTCTTGGCCAACACCTTAGACACTGGCAAAAAAAAACTGAGGTGCTCCCGGATGGGAGGGGCTTATATAGGGGAGGGTACTTCCGGTTTTGGAAGTTGCCAGTGCCAGCACCTGACGGTATCTATATAACCCATTAGTAATGACTATGTCGCTCTGTGTCCCGTGATGTACGAGAAAGAAAAACAATTTCTATATATTTTCCTTGTACTGTGCTATACTAAAAAAAAACAACCTTTTTTTTGAATAGCATTTTCTGTAGCTGTGCGATTCAGCGGTTACGTGCTGTGGGTGTGTTGTGGTCTGGCAAAAAACGCCATTTAGGGCCACAGAAAATATTTTGCAGTGTGAAATACACATCTGGAGGTGTGTGTAAAAAAACAATTTCTATATATTTTCCTTGTACTGTGCTATACTAAAAAAAACAACCTTTTTTTTTGAATAGCATTTTCTGTAGCTGTGCGATTCAGCGGTTACGTGCTGTGGGTGTGTTGTGGTCTGGCAAAAAACGCCATTTAGGGCCACAGAAAATATTTTGCAGTGTGAAATACACATCTGGAGGTGTGTGTAAAAAAACAATTTCTATATATTTTCCTTGTACTGTGCTATACTAAAAAAAACAACCTTTTTTTTTGAATAGCATTTTCTGTAGCTGTGCGATTCAGCGGTTACGTGCTGTGGGTGTGTTGTGGTCTGGCAAAAAAAGCCATTTAGGGCCACAGAAAATATTTTGCAGTGTGAAATACACATCTGGAGGTGTGTGTAAAAAAACTATTTCTATATATTTTCCTTGTACTGTGCTATACTAAAAAAACAACCTTTTTTTTTTTGAATAGCATTTTCTGCAGTTCTGTAGCTGTGCGTTTCAGCCATTACGTACTGTGGGTGTGTTGTGGTCTTCCAAAAAACGCCATTTAGGGCAAGATCCTAAATTTGGAAAATATGAGGGGAAGGTCAAAGGGACGTGGTGGCCCCGGTCGTGGTGCTGCTGGTGGAGCTCCTGTTGCAGGGAGAGGACGTGGTGGATCTGTGCCAGCTACACGCACAAGTGAAACACCTTCCTCAGGTGCGAGTAGGCGACCGAGCCTGCGGCGGTATTTTGTCGCGCCTAATGAGGCTGTACCAATGTTTAGGCCAGGACAAGTACAGGCGATAGTAGATTGGGTTGCTGACAGTGCCTCGGGTTCCTTCACATTGTCTCCCACCCACTCTTCTGCTGAAAGATCAGAGTTGGCACCTGAAGCCCATGTCCATCAGTCTTTCACCTCACCCCCTTGCAAATCAGCCAAGCAGTCTGAGCCCCAAATCATGCAGCAGTCTCTTCTACTTTTCGATGACTCTGTTAGCAGGGTTTCCCAGGGCCATCCACCTAGCCCTGCCCCAGAAGTGGAAGAGATTGAGTGCACCGATGCCCAACCACTTATGTTTCATGATGGGTACATGGGAGGACCATCGCAGCACGTCTCGGATGATGACGAAACACAGGTGCCAACTGCTGCTGCTTTCGCAATTGTGCAGACAGACATGGAGGGCAGGGGTGAAGACTGGGTGGAAGATGATGTGGAGGACGATGAGGTCCTCGACCCCACATGGAATCAACGTTATGCAGGTGACCAGTGTAGTTCGGAGGAAGAGGCGGTGGTCGCACAGAGCCACCAGCACAGCAGAAGAGGGAGCAGGGTGCAAAAACGGAGCATTCGTCCCCTAGACAGTACATCTGCTACTGCCCAACGCAGCAAGGGACCGAGCACACCAAAGCCAGGTCCAAGGACTTCCCTAGCGTGGCAGTTCTTCACACAGTGTGTTGATGACAAGACACGAGTGGTTTGCACGCTGTGCAATCAGAGCCTGAAGCGAGGCATAAACGTTCTCAACCTGAGCACAAGCTGCATGACCAGGCATCTAAGTGCAAAGCATGAGCTGCAGTGGAGTAGACACCTCAGAAACCAAGAAAGGTCTCTGGCTCCTCCTGCTTCCTCTTCTGCTGCAGTCTCGGCCTCTTCATCCACCTCTGTAGTGACAGTGGCACCTGTCACCCCGCAAACAGAGGATCTGCCAGCAACACTACCACCTGGGTCACCAACCATCTCCACAATGTCCCATGGAAGCGTTCAGCTCTCTATCTCCCAAACATTGGAGCGGAAGAGGAAGTACCCCCCTAGCCACCCGCGATCCCTGGCCCTGAATGCCAGCATTTCAAAATTCCTGGCCTTTGAAATGCTGTCATTCCGTCTGGTGGAGACGCAGAGTTTTAAAAGCCTGATGGCATTGGCTGTCCCGCAGTACGTCGTGCCCAGCCGCCACTACTTTTCCAGGCGAGCCATCCCTTCCCTGCACAACCAGGTGGGGGACAAAATCAGGTGTGCACTGCGCAACGCCATCTGTGGCAAGGTCCACCTAACTACGGATGC
Source organism: Rana muscosa (assembly GCA_029206835.1). Lineage (NCBI taxonomy): Eukaryota > Metazoa > Chordata > Amphibia > Anura > Ranidae > Rana > Rana muscosa. Next base: position 6,352,063 of record JARGYO010000125.1, on the reverse strand, counting down.
GTGGACCAGTAAGCACGGTCAGGGACGTTATATCTCCCTAACAGCACACTGGGTAAATGCAGTGGCTGCTGGGCCTGAGGCAGATAGCGGTTTGGCGCATGTCCTTCCACCACCGAGGATTGCAGGGCGCTTCAGTTTGCCTCCTGTTGCTAACTCCTCCTTCTCCGCTTCCTCATCCTCTACCGCCTCCTCATCCATTCAGCGTAACACCTTCACCACCAACTTCAGCACAGCCAGGGGTACACGACAGAAGGCAGTTTTAAAACTTTCCTGTTTGGGGGAAAATCCCCACACCGCGCAGGAGTTGTGGAGGGACATGGAACAACAGACCGATGAGTGGTTGCTGTCAGTGAGCCTCAAGCCCGGCCTGGTGGTGTGCGATAATGGGCGAAATCTCGTAGCAGCTCTGGGTCTAGCCGGTTTGACGCACATCCCTTGCCTGGCGCATGTGCTGAACTTGGTGGTCCAGAGGTTCCTTAAAAATTACCCCAATATGCCAGAGCTGCTGCAGAAAGTGCGGGCTGTCTGTGCGCACTTTCGGCGTTCTCACCCTGCTGCTGCTCGCCTGTCAGCGCTGCAGCGTAACTTCGGCCTTCCAGCTCACCGCCTCATATGTGACGTGCCCACAAGGTGGAACTCCACCTTGCACATGCTGGCCAGACTGTGCGAGCAGCAGCAGGCAATAGTGGAGTTTCAGCTGCAGCAATCACGCGTGAGTTGCTCTGCGGAACAGCACCACTTCACCACCAATAACTGGGCCTCCATGCGAGACCTGTGTGCCTTGTTGCGCTGTTTCGAGTACTCCACCAACATGGCCAGTGCCAATGACGCCGTTCTCAGCGTTACTATCCCAGTTCTATGCCTCCTTGAAAAAACGCTTTGTGCGATGATGGAAGAGGATGTGGCACAGGAGGATGAGGAGGAGGAGGAGGAAGCGGGATCATTTCAAAGGCTTTCAGGGCAGTCTTTCACAAGTGGCTACGAGGGTGGGTTCCTGCACCAACAAACGCCAGGTACACAATTGTCCGGCAGAAAGGGCACAGTTCTGGAGGATGACGAGGTGGAGGAGGAGATGGAGGAGGAGGAGAAGGAGGAGGAGGAGGAGCCATGTTCACAGCAGGGTGGCACTCAGACCAGCTCGTGGCCATTACTGGTGCGTGGCTGGGGGGATACAGAGGACACAGACGATACACCTCCCACAGAGGACAGCTTTTCTTTGCCTCTGGGCAGCCTGGCACACATGAGCGATTACATGCTGCAGTGTTTCCGCAACGACAGCCGAGTTGCCCACATTTTAACTGGTGCTGATTACTGGGTGGCCACCCTGCTGGATCCCCGTTACAAGGACAACGTACCGTCCTTAATTCCCTCACTGGAGCGGGATCGTAAGATGCGCGAGTACAAGCGCACGCTGGTAGACGCGCTGCTGGTGGCATTCCCACCTGACAGCGGGCGTACGGTGGAAGCACAAGGCGAAGGCAGAGGAGGAGGAAGAGGTCGCCAACGCAGCCGGGGCACCGGCAGCACCTCAGAAGGCAGGGTTAGCATGGCCGAAATGTGGAAAAGCTTTGTCAGCACGCCACAACAACCAGCACCACCAGCTGAGATGGAACGTCTTAGCAGGAGGCAGCATTTCACCAACATGGTTGAGCAGTATGTGTCCACAGGCCTACACGTACTGGATGACGGGTCTGCCCCCTTTAACTTCTGGGTCTCCAAATTGGGCACATGGCCTGAGCTTGCCGTTTATGCCTTGGAGGTGCTGGCCTGCCCTGCAGCCAGTGTATTATCTGAACGTGTATTTAGCACGGCAGGGGGCGTTATCACAGACAAGCGCAGCCGCCTGTCCAGAGCCAATGTGGACAAGCTCACGTTCATTAAAATGAACCAGGCATGGATCCCACAGGACTTGTCCGTACCTTGTGCAGAATAGACATGTATACCGGTGTTGTGACAAAAACTGTCCGGCCATCGGATTGTGCCCGGCCCGTACTGCGCAGGCGCAGCGCTTGCGCAGTACAGAGGACAAGGAGATTCACAAAATCTCCGAAGATGAACGGCGCCTGCGCTGTGAGTGCAGGTTCAAGCCCCACCATCCAAGAGGACATACGGTAGCACATAGTAACAGGGCCCCTCACGGGCTCGCTTCGATCGCGGCCTTGCTTGGCTCGGCTTGAACCACGGATGGTGTGGCCTTCACCTGAACTCAACACGCAGGTGCCGTTAGTCTTGGGAGATTTTTGAAATCCCCTTGTCCTACATACTCAGCAAGCGCAGTACAGGGCGGACACTATTCGACAGGGGACAGAATTCGACACATCACCGGCCTTACCCAGCCATTGTTGTATTTTTGAACCAGTGTTGGCTACCTCGTCCTCCTCCACCGCCGCTTCCACCTACACAGCCACATCCACCGCCACCTCAACCTCCTACTCCATATGGACCTCGTCCTGCTAGGCCAAGATTAAAATTTTTATTTTATTTTTTTGTAGCGCACAGATCCTTTCCCCCTTACCTGCCTTTATGTTGTTGGCTCTTCGCAGGAGGGAGAAAGGCACACCGCACTACCAGCCCGTATCCTCCTATATAAAGAGGTTGAGCGGTGTACTTGACGGGCCGTGTCCACAGCCGGAGTCAAAACTCCTCCAGAGGATGATTCTCACCTCTACTGTAGGTAGAGGCAAGTCCTTTAATTGCCAGTAAAGTCAATGTCCACACCAGCTGAAACTCCAACTCTTATTCTCTCATGGCAAAATAAACTGTACTCAGATAGAAAAGGTTAGAGCAAAGAAACAGGACAGCTTAAGGTGTGGAGGAGGTCCAGGCACAAACGTAGCACATTCACTTCACTGCTTAGGTTTCTCAAACAGTTTTTGGCGCACGGTCTCTGCCACAGACCGTGAGGTTGGTCTCTGCCACAGACCGGGTGTACAAGGCCCCTGCCACGGGCCTGGAGAACTTTGGTCTCAGCCACAGACCAGGGTGTATAAGGCCCCTGCCACGGGCCGGTTGAATAAGGCCTCTGATACAGTCAAGGTGACCTTGAGCTTCTCCTTCTACGAACCTAGCCCATATCAAGGGGAAGACATCTCTCCAGGGAGTCAACAGACCATTCCTTCACCGTGACTCCCGCATCGGTCCATCAGAATGATCCTCCCTTCCCTGGAACAGGGTCCCCTACATGAGGCGGCTCTGGACTCCAGGCTTTACTCCCGCCCCTAGGCCTCCATACCCAGGGCAGCAAGAACTCCAGGATAGTACCTCACCCCGGGCTAAAGGTGCCCGAGATGGAACAGGAACACATGCACCCAGGCCGAAGGCACCTGGGCGCGGACCCCACTGGACATCAGCCCCCAGGCCAAAGGTCTGCCCCTTTTATATGCTCTCCCGGCATGCACAGCAGGTTCCCCGCCCCGCTGTACTACTGCCAAGAGGGGACACAAAAGGCGCCACCTGTAGGCCGCAGGGAACTGCACACCAATACTGTCCCCCGAGGACAAAATGGTCCATGAATCCTACAGAATTAGGGTATTTGAGCCTATTTACCACTCAAACACTTTCCTTAAATTTAGCACCCCGCTACATTTTTATTTCAAAGTATTTTATTTTCCCACTAGCTTATCCATTAAATTAAATAATTTATTCCAGAAAGGGCGTATTCTGGGGCATTCTCACCATATGTGTGGCATCGTGCCGTTGAGTTTCTGAGGTTCTTAATGACTTCCTGTACCTCTTCTGCTGAAAAGGGGGCCTCCAGCATATTTTTTTATTTTTTAATTTTTTTGTATGTTCTTTTAAGTTATTTCCTATCCACATTTGTTTGCAGAGCACTTGCCATGTTCTTAACAACATTTTGCTGCCATTTGCAGCCCTCTAGCCCTTTCCATTACTTTTTTAGAGCCTTTTTAGTCGTCAGAAGTCCGGGTCCCCATTGACTTCAATGGGGTCCGGGTCCGGGTCCGGGTTCGGGTTAAAGTTCGGTCCCGAATCCGAACTTTTTTCCGAAGTTCGGCCGAACCCGCCGGACCCGAATATCCAGCTACCCGCTCAACTCTACTCTGGACATGTCTCTGAGCCTCCATCCCTTCTAATCTATCCCATGTATCCTCTGTGTTCTCTGGACATGTCTCCGGGCCTCCATCCCTTCTAATCTTACAGGGGGAACTCTGCCAACCCTGATGTAAAGGGGAACACTGATGTAAAGGGCAATGCTGCAGACCCTGATGTAAGTGGGAACTCTGATGTAAATAGGAATGCAGTGGACTCTGATATAAGGTGGTCTCTGGTGACCAGAGCACCCCTTACATCAGAGTTCCTCCTTAGATTATGCTCTGCAGCATTTTCCTTTACATCTGAGTTCCCTTGCACTGTAAGGGGGAAGCCTGCCGACTCTGATGTAAAGGGGAATGCCGGGAAATGTGATGTGGGGGGGGGGACTCTGGTGACCAGAGACCACCTTCCGCAGAGTGAATACACTAAGGTAAGGGGGGGGTGTTACTGATATAAGGGAAAACCTTTATATCAGTGCCCCCTTACATAATTGCATTCACTCCCCCCTTACAGCAGTGACCCCCCCCCTCAGACTGGCCTGACGGCGCTGTCACTGACCTCCTCTCCGGTGCAGCATGCAGGTCTCAGTTAGATGGCTCCTGGTTGGTGGCTCTGGTTTTATTCTATAGTCTGTTCTCCACAGTCCATACACGTCTGACTCCTCCTGTAATCCCAATCCCGGCGACGCTCTCACTCTTGATTCCTCTCCAGACTCTCCCTAAGAGACTGCAGACACCATAAAAGACAAGAGATAGTCAGAGATTGCAGACAGGATACAAGAGATGGTTAGAGGCTGCGGACAGGATACAGGAGGTGGTTAGAACATGTGTACAGGATATAGGAGGCAGTCAGAGGATGTGGAAATGGTACAGGTTGTGGTCAGAGTATGCAGACATGTAGGGGTAGCAAACAGAGGGGTTCCTCGTGTAAGGGGTGCACACAGAGGGATCAGTCATGTAGGGGGATCACAAAGTGGGATGAAGTTCTGATAAGAGCTGTCACAGGAGGGCCCTCACACAGGACACATGGCAGGCAGGGCAGTGAGGTTGGCACACACAGGGTGATCAGGTCCCTGTTCTTAGGGGGGGGATGGGGTCCCGATCCCCAGGGAAGATGGGGGTCCCTGTCCCCAGGAGAGAAGGTAGTCCCTGTCCCCAGGAGAGAAGGGAGTCCCTGTTCTCAGGGGGGAGAAGGTTTTCATGTCCTTGGGGGGGTCCCTGTTCTCAGAGGGGGGAGAGGGTCCCTGTCCTCAGAGGGGGTCCCTGTCCTCGGGGGGGGTCCCTGTCCTCAGGCAAGATGGAGTGGGATATGGGATGATCTCACTCACCATGACCAAGTTTGCAGGTCCCTCGTCTATGGTGGTCTGGGCTCCCTCTAGCAGCACGAATGTGCGAGCAGCATATCCCGAAGGAGCACAGCTACGGCTTAACATCACACTTTTCAAAAGATCAAAGAGTACGCAGTGGCGGTGCTTCCATAAGGGGAGCATGGGTGCCGCCCCCTCTCTCCTGGCACCACTCTATCACCATAGATAGAATCATGCATTGCATGAATCTATCTATGGTCACTGCTGACACCCCCTATTCAGGTGTCCGGCCCCTTTTCGGGCGCCGGGCACCTAAATTACATCGGCGGGGGTGTTTTTTGGAAGCACCTGATTAGAGCCATAGGCTCTAATAGGCGCCCAAAAAGGTGAACAGCGGGCGCCATGCTGGGCGTTCTCTGTTCACTCAGCGTTGTGTTAGCAAAGCAAAGGAATTCGCTTTCCTAACACTAATCCGCCTCTTAGCCAATCAGGTGCTCGAGTCTGTTACCGGTCCCCTGATTGGCTGAAACGTCAGGCGCTGTGATTGGATGCCTGAGAGAGGACGGAAGAGGACGTGCAGGACACCGCCGCTGACCCGCTGCGAGACAGGTAAGTGCCGGGCAGCATTTGATGGGGCACATTAGTGGTAATTGATGGGCACACTGGCAGCATTTGATGGGGCACAGTAGCGGCAATTGATGGGGCACACTAACAGCAATTGATGGGTACAGTAGCTGCGTTTGATGGCACAGTGGCGTCAATAGTGGGTGCGTTTGATGGGCACAGTGGCTGGGTTTGATGGGCACAGTGGCAGCGGTTGATAGGCACGATGGGTGCAGTGGCTGCGTTTGCTGGGCACAGTGGTTGCGTTTGCTGGGCGCAGTGGTTGCGTTTGCTGGGTGCAGTGGTTGCGTTTGCTTGGCACAGTGGCTGCGTATGACGGGCACAGTGGTTGCGTTTGACGGGCACAGTGGTTGCGTTTGCTGGGCACAGTGGCTGCGTATGACGGGCACAGTGTTTGCATTTGCTGGGTGCAGTGGCTGCGTATGACGGGCACAGTGGTTGTGTTTGCTGGGCACAGTGGTTGCGTTTGCTGGGCACAGTGGTTGCGTTTGCTGGGTGCAGTGGCTGCGTATGACGGGCACAGTGGTTGCGTTTGCTGGGCACAGTGGTTGCGTATGATGGGCACAGTGTTTGCGTTTGCTGGGCACAGTGGTTGCGTATGACGGGCACAGTGGTTGCGTATGACGGGCACAGTGTTTGCGTTTGCTGGGCACAGTGGTTGCGTATGACGGGCACAGTGGTTGCGTTTGCTGGGCACAGTGGCTGCGTATGACGGGCACAGTGGTTGCGTTTGCTGGGCACAGTGGCTGCGTATGACGGGCACAGTGGCTGCGTTTGCTGGGCACAGTGGCTGCGTATGATGGGCACAGTGGTTGCGTTTGCTGGGCACAGTGGTTGTGTATGACGGGCACAGTGTTTGCGTTTGCTGGGCACAGTGTTTGCGTTTGCTGGGCACAGTGTTTGCGTTTGCTGGGTGCAGTGGCTGCGTATGACGGGCACAGTGGTTGCGTTTGCTGGGCACAGTGGTTGCGTTTGCTGGGCACAGTGTTTGCGTTTGCTGGGCACAGTGTTTGCGTTTGCTGGGTGCAGTGGCTGCGTATGACGGGCACAGTGGTTGCGTTTGCTGGGTGCAGTGGCTGCATATGACGGGCACAGTGGTTGCGTTTGCTGGGTGCAGTGGTTGCGTTTGCTGGGTGCAGTGAGGCAGCTGCATATTTGATGGCAGGACAATGCACAGTACTGTACTTGGACTCAGTGCTATGCACGGGGGCCCGCCCCCCTTCAGAGAGCAGGCTAGGGGCGGGGGCGGGGCTGGAGGCGGTGCAGCTCTATATTTTCTCTTGACCTCGGTCCCAATGATATACAAGCTAGGGGCGTGTTGGGGGCGGGTCTGGAGGCGGTGCTGGCGACGATGTTAAGCAATTCGCAACGCCTCCGCCCGCCCGCTCGAGTCTAGAATTTTCACGGACTAAACCGAGCGTCTGTGCATGCGCGGTATAGGTGCGGTGAAGCCGCGCACGCGCAGTCGAGCCCGCCATCAGCTGTGTTTTTGACGTAGCTGCACCGGAAGTGACGCGGTCGAGACCCTGCATAGGTCGAGACTTTTTTTACATCACAGGCCCCTACTTTCAAACATCCAACTTAAAAACGACTCCTACTTGCAAACGGAAGGAGACAACAGGAAGTGGGAGGAAATCTACCCCTAGGAAGGGAAATTATCTCCTGTAAGAGTTAATATGGGAAAAAGGTGTCTCCTCTCTACTGATGCTCTATCACCAATCCTTGTTTCAATAAAAACCCCACTTTTCCAAAAACATTTGTCATTGGGACGGAAAGTGAGGTGAAATGTTCTGAAGAGGTGCACAGACAGCAAAACAAATGTTACAGGGGTGATAACCCTTCCCTATGTTCTCCAAAAAGCTTACAAATAGATTTTTTTTGGCTGCAGCTACACTTAAAAATGTACCTGTTTCAAATTACAAACAGAGTCTACTTAAGAACAAACCCACAGTCCCTGTCTTGTTTGCACCGCCTGTATACTGCTGTCCAGAGTATATAGGGTTTTAGGTATAGGGTTTTATTTTGGGTGCAGGGTTCCCCTTAACATCCATACAAGAACCAAAGGGGCTGGTAATGGGCTGGGATAGGGGGGGGGTGATGGGGTAGCAATGCCATTTTTCTCAAAGATTTTCATCCATATTGCCAGGACAAGACATGACATTAAAGCCGCAAGCAGTTTTAAATGGCTTTTTTTTCCTTTACAAATGTTATTTTGTGCAGGGACAGTTCTAAACACGGGAAACACATGACACTTCACAGGCATACTTTAGACACCCCCCAGGTACGATATTTAAAGGAATATTTCACTTTTTTTTTTTCACTTTATGCTTTATTAAAATGACTGCTCCATAAAAAACGTTTTTAAAACTTCTTTTTGCATTGATACATGTCCCCTGGGGCAGAACCCGGGTCCCCAAACCCTTTTTAGGACAATAACATGCATATTAGCCGTTATAATTAGCACTTTACATTTCGAACGTTCGCGTCCATTGTATTTAATAGGGTTCTAACGTTCGTGCGAACTTTCGGTCCGTTCGCAGGTTCTGGTGCGAACCGAACTGGGGGGTGTTCGGCTCATCCCTACAGACTACTGGTGAGACTTGTAGTTCCATGGCTGTGGATCTGCTGCACCCAGGCATCATACAGCTAGACTTTGGGGCCTTGTCTCTTTTCTTCCCTGTGCTGTAAGGTCAGTACTGTATTACTCACACATATAAGAAGGAATTTACAAGTGGGAATAGTTCTTCAGCTGAGCAATCATTAGCATCTTGTTCTGCAACCATTGCCTTTTGTCCCTTTGGATTACAAGCAAATCCAAAACCAACATTGCAGTATAATATAAGGCTAGCTGAAGACATCCGTAAATTAGGGAACATTTACCACTTTCTTCTTATACAAAGCTTTACTGTACTACATTGGAGTTCTGCTCTAAACTGCAACTTAGGGAGAGCCATTTAGTGAGAAATAGTCAGATCTTGCACTGTTTTACTGTATTTACTGTTGTGCATTTTTTTTGGTACTGGTTTATGTGCTGAGGCCTCAGTGGGAAGGTATTCAATACATGTGTTTAAAGGTATTGAGGGCCTATCTTACTGTGCACCTGTTCACATATACCCCTTAATGTTGTCAGCAGGTCACAAGTGCATGATGCATATGCACTGAATAGTATTTCTGTCGATCATAACATGTGTTCATTCATCTGTTATTCATACCCTTTTCATTGTGTTATTCTTTATTAGAGTAAACATTCCTGAGTGTTTCAGTGAAATTGTGAGTTTCTCATTACTAACGTGACATTTCAGGATGGAACCCAAGGTGTCAGAGGTAAGAGAGGATCTGCCGAGTTGGGGTGGCCAGTGGGGTATAGAGTCAAACGGCAGCCCCCATGGGGGTACCGCTACATTTGGAGGTTCCACTGAGATACTCCATCTGGGGCACCCGAGCAGATTTGCTGATGCGTCCAGAATGGAAGAGACCATGGACTCAGCCACAGCCACTGAGTGGAGTCAGGAGTATGGAAGTCAGTTGGAACACACCATAGACCTGAGGTTACCGGGAGTCCGGTGGTTTGAGAGGGAGGTACAGAAACCAAATGAGGAAGGCCACTCCAGAACAGGGGTCCTACCTCCTGGACCTGAAACATGAATTTGAAGAAGACTGCACATATGTCCTACTGGAGTGGAAAGAAAGTATTCCGGCAGAGTTTCAAAAGAGCGTTGTGAGCCTGACAGAAGGTCTGGATGGTCAGGTGATCCAAGTGCAGTTGCCAGAGGAAGTTGGAGGAAGTCCCCTCCGATCACCACCAGGAAGTCCTGTCGCAGGTGGCCCAATTGCCAGTAGTCCAGTGGCAGCTGGCCCACCCGTGGGAAGCCCAATGGCAGGAATGCCTCCTGACTCTTTCTATTTAGACATGAGTCATCTGGTTGACGGCCTAATACAGAAACACAACACATCTCCCAAACAGGGATACCGGAAGCTACAGATCTTTTCAGGTCGTGTCCCCAGGCCAGATGGGGAAGAAGAATTTGACAGTTGGATGGATCAGGCCTTGCAGGCGATGGAGGAATGAGATGTGTCGGAAGCAGTGGATCAGTGAAAGTCTCTGCAGCCCAGCAGCAGATGTCATCAGAAGCCTAAAGAGGGGAAAAACGGATTGTGAGGCTATGGACTATATCGAGGCCCTGTATGCAGTTTATGGCAGGGTAGAGAAGCTACCAGATCTGATGTACAAATTTGAGCATACTCCTCAGTGGAGAGGAGAAAAGTTGTCTGATTATGTTGTTCGGGTGGATTGGGTCCTGCACCAGATTATCTTGAAGAAGGGAATCGACCCTCGAGAGGTGGACAGAGTCAGGTTGGATTATACTTTACAAGGAGCCAGACCAAACCATCCAGTTGTGGTCTGGTTACTGTTAAAGGGCACCCGAGAAGCTCCTACCTATCCAGAGCTGATGAGGCTAGTGAGGGAAGAGGAGGCCCTCCTGGATGAAAAGAACCAGGGAGCCAGACCTGTAGAAAAGACACCCCAGAAGAGTGAGAAAGTAGTCGCACAATCAGCCCAAGTGGATGCCAGTGTGGTGGAGAGTGATGAGGAACAGTCCACCCCCGAAAGTTACTCCTGTCAAGTCACCAGAAGGACAGGGTCAAGTCCAAGAGCAGGTACAACAAGCCTTGCTACATGTGATGGAGGCTAAAGCTTAGGCTGAGCGAACCGGCATTCGGAAGTGCTAAAAGTGTGGCGATCCAAGGCATTTTAAGGCCCAGTGTCCACAGAAGGAAGTGAATGCTGAACTGTTGGCGGAGAGGGTGAAGACGTTGCAGAAACTGATGAAAGATCAGCCGGCGGGAAACTCCGGGGGGTCTCAGTGAGGGAGCCAACTGAGAACCCCAATGAGAAACAGAGCTCCTGAGTACCAAGGAAGAGAAGGGCCAGAAAGAGGCCGCCAAAGAGAGTGGTGCAATAAACCTGTATATTACCACAGTCAAGTAACCTTGCACCGGGGTCGTGGAGCTAGGCGCAGAGGGTCAATGCTTTACCGCCACCTAGGTCCACGATTAGGTCCTATCAGAACACCCCTAAGAAAAATGGTCAGCCTAGTCCAATCAAAAGTGGTCTAGCAACACCACCTAGGGGTCCCTGTTAGGTCCCTGCAGAGTACACTCAAGAAGGAAAAAATTGTAAACTTAATCACACTCAAGACAATGAGTCTTCCGGAAAAGCTAGTGGGGCAGTCCCCGATATAGCCTGTGCATATAGAAGGTGTGTACACCAGAGCTCTACTAGACAGTGGGGCTCAAGTCACGCTACTATATCGAGACTTTTATGATAGACACCTGAGTCACATCCCCCTACGCAAGCTGGAAGAATTAGAGATCTGGGGAACTGGGACTGCTAGATGCCCCTATGATGGCTACATCCCCCTTCAGATATCCTTTGGGCCAGTAGCCATCGGGAAAGAAGAGGCTTTTGATACCCTGGCGGTTGTATGTCCCAGGCGAAATTCAATACTAGTAGGAACCAATATGGACATAGTGAGAAGGCTGCTATCATCAGTACTGAGTGAAGACGGATCTCCCGAGAAAAAAATTCATCTGCAGTTACTGAAGGCTTGTTGGCAAATGGGCAAAGAGAAGAAGGCCCCTAAAGGAGGAGTGGGGCATTTGTGGAAATTGGAGACCAAAGAGAGGGTGCTACAGCCGGGGGAAGTTGCTCATGTAAAGGCAGTGCTGTGTCTTGGCCTAGGCCAACAAGGCCCAGGCCTAGGGCGGCACTTTAAGGGGGCAGCAAAAAAGCCACCCCCTGCACAAAAACATCCCCACCGACCCGTCCTCCTGAGTCCTGGCTCCCGCGGCTTCACCCCGCTCAGATACAGCCTCCCGTGTGCACACACGCGGCATCCGCCGCCCACAGCCACTGAGGTGCCTGACCAGTGGCGGAGTGATCTGCAGCCTTGTGTGCTGCGCCGGGGTCTGGGAGCCTGGATGTGTCTTCAGACATCGTGAAATCCCGCCCACTGCTTCACCATGCAGTGTGACATGCAGCCCAGACTCAGGTAGGAGGACACCGTTGTAAGGGGAGAGTGTATGGGAGGGGGTGGAAGGCTGTGCAGTCTCCCCATGCTGAGTTTGGAGTACTTAAACAAAAACTAAAACTTGCGCTTATGGAGACATACAAAAATAAATGACAAGTGAAAAGAAATTATTATATGCGCAGCTGCTACAGCATAAGGCACTAACACCTTGAGAGATAAAAAATTATAAAATGCAGCGCTAGCGAATATAAATGTGCTCAATACAAACGTATGTGTGAATGTCAACCATCTAAACCTTTCAGGATGATGGTACACACTATTAGTGAAAAGATTATACACCAATGATTGGTGTCACCAGAAATGCAGTAGGTGTAATACTAAATGTTACCACTAAAAAGTGATCAACTAAGTAAAACCAGAAAATATACTGTGCAAAACATTAAATGAACTGAACAACCAGGCAAATAGCTCTAGGAGTAATTCACAGTACTACAGATGGTTTTCAACATCAAAGAAATAATGTCCCATATGCAACAGTGGTTGTAATATAGAAGGAAGGAAAAAAATTGATTTAAAATAAAATAAAATAAAAGTCACCCAACATCCGACATCTAGGACTGATAATGTTCGGTGAAATTCAACAGTTGGCTCAATAACAGCAGAGATCAGAGGACCATGTGGGAATAAAAAGAAAAAGCAACTTGTGAAGTACCGCTTAGGAACAGATTAACAATACGCTGTTATTGGGAAAACTCACAAGCCTTCAATGATAACCGAGCGTCAGTGTGTTCCGGGTTCACAACGGCGTGCGTTCCACAAGAACCGGAAGCAGCGTCACTGGTTCTTAGTGTTGGCCGGAAATTCGTCAATGCATTTCGCCCCTCCTCCAGGGCATCATCAAGGACAAATCAAAGTCCTTGATGATGCCCTGGAGGAGGGGCGAAATGCATTAACGAATTTCCGGTCAACACTAAGAACCAGTGACGCTGCTTCCGGTTCTTGTGGAACGCACGCCGTTGTGAACCCGGAACACACTGACGCTCGGTTATCATTGAAGGCTTGTGAGTTTTCCCAATAACAGCGTATTGTTAATCTGTTCCTAAGTGGTACTTCACAAGTTGCTTTTTCTTTTTATTCCCCACATGATCCTCTGATCTCTGCTGTTATTGAGCCAACTGTTGAATTTCACCGAACATTATCTGTGTACTGAGTACTGTGAATTACTCCTAGAGCTATTTGCCTGGTTGTTCAGTTCATTTAATGTTTTGCACAGTATATTTTCTGGTTTTACTTAGTTGATCACTTTTTAGTGGTAACATTTAGTATTACACCTACTGCATTTCTGGTGACACCAATCATTGGTGTATAATCTTTTCACTAATAGTGTGTACCATCATCCCGAAAGGTTTGGATGGTTGACATTCACACATACGTTTGTGTTTGGAGTACTGGTGGCAGCCGGTTTTGCTGGGACTTGTAGTGCACTCTGGGAGGGCTGAGATATGGCAGCCTCCTATGCTGGGACTTGTAGTGCACTCTGGGGGGCTGAGATATGGCGGCCTCCTATGCTTGGACTTGTAGTGCCTTAGGCTGTGGGGGGACTGAGGAATCCTCAGTCCCCCACAGACTAAGGCACTACAAGTCCCAGCAGAGTGGGCTGCCATTCTTCAGTCCCCTGTAGTCTAGGGACTACAAGTCCCAGCATAGGCGGCTGCCATATCTCAGCCCCCCTGCAGAGGGCACTACAAGTCCCAGCATAGGAGGCTGCCATATCTCAGCCCCCCGCAGAGGGCACTACCAAGTCCCAGCATAGGAGGCAGCCATATCTCAGCCCCCCGCAGAGACCACTACAAGTCCCAGCAGAGCAGGCTGCTCTTACAGAACAGGAGAAAGAGCTGGGGGGGGGTTGTACTGGGAGGGTAGAAAAGGAGGCACAGGTTTGAGATGAGGGGGGATTTTTTCTGAAAGTGAGGATTTATGCTGGAAGGGTGAGATGGGAGAGGATTTGTGATGAAAGGGGGAATTTATGCTGGGAGGGGGAGATGGGGGGGTTGTGATGGGTGGGGGAGATGGGGAAGGATTTGTGCTGAGAGATGGAATTTATGCTGGGAGGGGAGATTGGGGAGGATTTGTGCTAAGAGGGGGGATTTGTGCTGGCAAGGGGGAGGATGAGGCAAGGGTTTATGCTGAGAAGGGGGCTTTTTATTGAAAGGGGTTAAATGAGGGTGAGGATTTGTACTGAAAGGGGGTATTTTTGCTGCTAGGGGGAGATGGTGGGGGTCTGGAAGGGGTGTAGTTTACAGATGATAGGGCGTGTCTTAAATAGGAGGGGGTATGGCTTTGACAGGAAGGGTGGGTCGTATTTAATTTTAGGGGGTGCATGAATTTATTCAGGCCTAGGGCAGCACAAAATCTAAATACATCACTGTGTAAAGGCCACTGTCAAATTGACATGGGACCAACCAGGCCCCTTTGTGGTGCTAGAGACAGACGAGCAAGCCAGAGCGGTCGGATTGGAAATGGTCCCCGAGCTAGTTCCCACCCAGGACCTGTCGAACAGGCAGGAGAGTGCCTATCAGTTTGAGAAATGTGACTTATCAGCCTATCAAATTGGGAGCTTGTATGCTGGTGGGGCAGGTGAGTGCAGCCACCCCTGTATTCCCTGAAGAAGCCAAAGACCTGAAGAATAGCCAGAAGTTACAGATGGAGTTTCAGCGATGTGCGGAAGTCTTGTCCACTGCTTGGCAAAAGAGGATGAAGTCTCAATTGATGAGATGAAAGAACCTGTTCTCTAAAGATGATTTTGATGTGTGAATGCGCAAAAAGTGCCCAACATAGAATCCGGCTTCAGGAAGACAAACCCTTCCGTGAGCGGGCCAGGAGAATACCTCTCAGTGACCTGGAAGATTTGCGTGAGCAACTGGCAGAGTTGAAGAGGTCAGGAGTTATTCAGGAATCTCTGAGTCCCTATGCTTCCCCCTTCGCAGTTGTGAGAAAGAAAAATGGGTCACTCCGCATATTTATCGACTACCGGACCCTGAACCGGATCACCATCCCGGACCAGTACACCACACCCCGCATTGAAGATGCCTTAAAGTGCCTTACTGGGGCCAAGTGGTTAAGTGTGCTTGACCTGAAGGGTGTGTATTATCAAATCCCCATGCACCCGGAAGATCAAGAGAAGATGGCATTCCCCGTTAGGATTCTACGAGTTCAGTCAGATGCCTCAGGGTCTGTCAGGGTCTCCTGCAACCTTCCAAAGTTTGATGGAAAGAGCAATAGGGGACATTAATCTCGTAGAGGTGCTGGTGTATTTGGATGACATCATAGTGTTTGGAAGGACACTTGAAGAACGCGAAAGACGGTTAGAAAAGGTATTCTCCCGCCTCCATGAAGGACTGAAGTTATCACTGGAAAATTGCCAGTTCTATAGAATGTCGGTTACTTATTTGGGCCATGTCGTCTCTGCCGGAGGAGTTGCTACCGACCCACAGAAGCTGGAGGCTGTTACCACCTGTTCCAGACCAAGAACTGTAACCGAGTTAAGATCTTTTCTGGTATTTTGCTCCTGTTACCAATGGTTTATGGCCACTTTTACTAAGATTGCTCGGCCCCTCAATGAGCTGTTGCAAGTGGTCATGGGAGAAGGAGAAGATGGAGCCAGGAACAAGAAGAGTGGTGTTCGCAAGAAAGGAGAATCTGTCCAAACCCAGTGGACCTCTCAATGTGAGAGACCTTTTTGGCAGTTGAAGAAGAGTCTCACAGAAGCTCCAGTCTTGGCCTATGCTGACTGTGGCTTACCCTATGAATTGCATGTGGATGCCAGCAGAGAGGGGTTAGGAGGAGTATTGTATCAGGAACAAAATGGAGGATTGAGACCTGTGGCCTATGTGACTAGGAGTCTTACTCCCGCAGAGAAAATGTATTCCGTTCACAAGCTGGAATTCCTTGCCCTCAAATGGACTGTGGTGGATAAGTTGAGAGACTATCTGTATGGGGCAGAGTTCATTGTCAAGACCGACAACAATCCCCTAACTTACATCTTGACTTTGGCGAAGCCAAATGCTACCGGACACAGATGGCTGGCAGCTTTGGCCGGGTTCCGGTTTAGTCTGAAGTATCGACCCGGAGTTGGGAACCGGGATGCGGATGCTTTATCTCGCAGACCCCATCGGAGGGAGGAAGACTCAGAGGGATGGACTCATGTGACTGAGGAAGGAGTGCGAGCCTTGTGTCAAGGCATGGATCAAAACATGAAAGGAGTGGTTGCGGAATACATTGGGGTTCACCCCTCTGGAATACCAAGACGTCACGGTGGATTGACACAGGTGAGGGGTGAAGGTCTACCTCAGCTGACAGAGAGAGATTTGAAGAGAGATCAAGAACAAGACCGTTAGGTTATCTGGGGATTCAAGCTCTAAACAAGCAGGACCCCGGGTTACTGTCGAACAGCCCCATCAATGGAGCAAAGACCTTTCACCGGGAATGGGATCGGTTACAAATCAGAGATGGAGTGTTATACAGACGTTGCCCGACTGGAGATAAAGAGGAGAGGTGGCAACTGTTCCTCCCGGAAAAACTTTGGCCCACTGTTCTTATGTCCCTGCATAATGATCATGGTCACTTAGGAACAGAAAGGACATTCCGCTTAATTAGAGACAGGTTTTATTGGCCCAGTATGAGAGGAGAAGTAGAGCGCCATTGCCACTCATGTCTGACCTGTATCCAGCAGAAAACTTTTCCAGTTAGGGCTGCCCCAATGGGTCACTTACAGAGTCAGGAGCCATTGGATCTGGTTTGCATTGATTTTCTGTACCTGGAACCCGATACAGGTGAAAGAAACAGCATCTTGGTCGTGACCGATCATTTCACCCGCTATGCACAGGCCTATCCTACTAAAGATCAGAAGGCTAGCACAGTGGCTAAAGTGCTCATGGAAAAGTTATTTGTGCACTATGGGTTACCAGTACGGATCCATTAAGACCAAGGAAGAGACTTTGAGAGTCGGCTAATCCATCAACTGTGTGCCTTATTGGGTATCAAGAAGTCTCGTACCACACCGTATCACCCTCAAGGGGATCCCCAGGCTTAACGATTCAACCGGACTTTGCTAAACATGTTGGGGACTTTGTCACCAGAGAATAAACATCATTGGGGTAACCATATAGCCACGCTGGTGCATGCTTACAATAGCACAGCTTACACCTTCTCCATGTGTTCACCTTAGAGGCCAGCCACTCTCACCTGGCTGCTTAAATAATCTCTCCTCCAAGCATGGCTCCACCCCAGGCCCTATCAGGGAACACTATATTAACCTGTGCACTGCAAGTCAGCTGTGCTGATCAACGTTGTTTGTTAAGCTATCGTGCGTTTGGGTTCCTGCTTGCCGTGTGCTACGTCTGTCTCTGTTTTACCGATCTTGACTTGTTCTCGACTATCCCTGTCTGCTTGTGACCTTGACCTTTGGCTTGTCCTTTGTTTATCCTTGTCTGCTAGTCGCCCTGACGTTTGGCTTATCCCCTCACTGTTTCTTGTATCCTGAGCTGCTGCTTCCCCTCTATCCTCTATAGTCTACTGTGAGTGTGAGCTGGGGGACTCTGGGGGCCGCGACCTGGATCCAGTTGCAGCCCAGTCCATCCTCACCACTAGAGGTTCTGGTGAACACCTGCTGGATCTTAGACTCCGCGCCCTGGGGAATCTTAGGCTCTAGCTCCCTGTGGGATCTCTGTTAGTGCTCCAGTGGACCTGCCTTCCTTAATCACCCAGTGTTCCATCCGCAGCAGTCAGCTATAGAGTTCACTACCTTAGCGATGCACTCCTGACGCCAACGGTGGGCAACTGTCACCTGGCTTCAGGTGACTTGACAGTTTGATCAGCCATGGACCCGGCTGACGTGCCGCTTTCCATAGATGATCCATTACAGGGCATAGTCCGCAGACTTGAGACCCAGAAATCGAATCAGACTCAGGAGGTGCGATTCCTCCAGGATCTGGCTTCCCGCTTCGAGCAGCTTCAGGTCTACTTGGGAACCCGGAGTCAGCAACCTCAAGCACAATCAGCGACTGCACCTATTCCAGTCGCAGTCGCAGCCACACATTCACTACAACTGCCAGCTCCGTCCCGTTTCTCTGGGGACTCCAAGGCCTGCAGGGGGTTCCTCAGCCAA
Organism: Rana muscosa; assembly: GCA_029206835.1. Lineage (NCBI taxonomy): Eukaryota > Metazoa > Chordata > Amphibia > Anura > Ranidae > Rana > Rana muscosa. The sequence continues at coordinate 6,333,885 of JARGYO010000125.1, read as the reverse complement.
TGCACTATTCATTTTGAGCTCCAGCCTCAAAACTTTCTGTCTGATCGGGCAAAGGTAGCCTATATCAACTCCCTCCTCTCCGGTGAAGCTTTAGCCTGGGCAGTCCCTCTGTGGGAACTGAATGATCCTGTGGTTTCTAGCCTGTCTGACTTCTTGAAACTTTTTCGGAATATCTTCGAAGAACCGGCTTGTGTCTCTTCAGCGGCCAGCGCCATTTTACGTCTTCGCCAAGAGTCTACTTCTGTGGGACAGTATGCTCTACATTTCTGCATACTGATGGCTGAGTTGAGCTGGAACAATGAGGCCTTAGTCGCAACCTTTTTTGCATGGCCTTTCTGATAGAGTGAAGGATGAATTAGCAGGAAGAACCATCCCCACTGATCTGGACAAAGTTACCTCCTTGTGTAACCAGATCGATATTCGTTTTCAGGAAAGGACCCTAGAAAATCGACACCGACAGTCCTTGGTCTTTAGTCAGCCTGAGCTCCCCTCTCTTCCACCCATGGAGCATCTCCTGCCAGCTGAGGAACCCATGCAGCTGGGTCGGGCTAGGCTATCCCCCGAGGAACGTGCTAAGCCCAGAACTCTGGGCCTGTGTCTCTACTGTGGGGGCAAAGGTGATTTTCGTGACATTTGCCTTCTTCGCCCAGAAAAACGCTTGGGTCCAATACATCTGGAAGGTAAAGTATTGGACCCAGAAATATCACCTTCACCTTCTCGTTTTCTTCTTTTTGTGTTCCTTCATGTTTGGTGCTTCTTCTCATTCGGTCTCAACATATCTCGATTCCGGAGCCGCTGGCAATTTCATGGACTGGGAAATTGCATCGTCCATGAGACTTACCCTTTTGCCCCTCACCACGCCATTGGTGGTCTTGGCGATTGATGGCACTGTTCTCCCAGGGGGTCCTATCCGCTTCCAGACCCTCCCTGTTAAGATGTCACTAGGGACACTCCACCAGGAGTGGATATCCTTCCTTGTCTTATCTAAGGCCTCAACTCCTATAATTTTGGGTCTTCCTTAGTTACGGCTCCATTCTCCACATGTTGACTGGACTACTGGACAGATCCTGGCTTGGGGTTCCTCCTGTTCCTCGTCCTGCCTACCCAATGTTGTCCCAAAAGAGAAACTTCCTGTTGCCACCATCCCAATATCTTTTGCTCTTCCTACTGCATATAGTGATTTCTGGGATGTGTCCTGCAATAGTCGGGCTGATGCACTCTCTAGGTCATGTGGCACTCTGGATGAGGAGCCCACCTGTGAACCTGAGCCGATACTTTATTCCAGTTTGCATAACCATTTACCTTTGTCTGTCCCTAAACACCCTTGGATGCACAGCCAGGCTAGCTTGTCTGCAAGTTCTGCAGTCAATATGCCTTGCGATGTGATTCAGGTAGTCGCTACACCTGACCATGCTATCCATTCGGCCTCTGAACTAGTTATGCAAGTCCAGCCCATGCCCAGCGAACCTCATACCTTTTCTTATTCAGGACCTTCTGCAACCTCGCCTCACCCTAATACTGTTACGTCCATTCAAACCTGTCTAAGGGGTTCAATCCATCCTCATTCTGCTTGTCTTTCAGCTATCCAGCTTGACTCCTGTGACATGTCACCTTCTAACCAACCTGACCTCTGGGTTCCACTGACATCTGCCCAGTCTGATGGTCCTGTGCTAGATGCCCAGTTTATCTTTAAGGGTCTGGGGAACCCTCCTCAGATTCCTGTTGATCCTCTCATGCCCTTGCTTATTCCTAAAAAGCCTTTGGTCTGCAATAAATCCTCTCATCCTCTCCCTACCTCGGTTACGATCTCTGCGGATAATCTAAAGTACGAGGTTAGACAAGTTCTGGATTCTCGGCTCTACAGAGGCATTCTTCAGTACCTTGTGCATTGGAGAGGGTTTGGTCCTGAGGAGGCATCTTGGATCGCTGCATCTGAGGTCGTTGCACCTCGTCTGTTGAGGAGGTTTCATCTGAGATTTCCCTTTAAGCCTGGGCCCAGGCGGGGGGGGAGGGCCCATAAGAGGGGGGTAATGTCATGGTTATGCAGTAATGTTTGTCTCTCAGTGTAACGACACCCCCCAATATGAAAGGGGTTAACGCCGTTTAGAATATTCCCTCTCTGAACACACAACCACTATCGACCCTCCACAGCCAGGCGACCACTTCCCATAGGATTAATCCTTCCAGAGATACGAGACAACGCTCTGTATTTCAAGTTCCAAAACAGGGAATGACTTTATTTTCAAAACACATGGTAACACATTTCTCTTCAAAACCCTTCCCTCCCATCCTTGGGGGAACAGGGCGGGTTAAACTGTCCAATGACAATGGTGATACAGGTCAGGTGTGTTCAAACTTCTCCTTTGATAACCAGTCTTAGCAGGAGGGGTGATTTCCCCCCTCCTCACAGAAGACACTTAAACATCCCATAATAATAGGCAGTCAGACGGTCTACTAAGCTCCAATCCACATCATCACAATGAAAGGACCTGTAGCATAGGTGTGGTTCATTAGCATTACACAAGCAGATAGGTGACACATCAGCATCTCTCAATTAACATGTTCAGTTCAGAGTCGAACACCAGTACATTTTGGGGATTAATATTACCATTTCAATTTCAAGCAATCCAAGCCATATTCTTAATGTCCATTATTTCCTGGCTCACCCTGTGTCCAAAGTGACCCCCTGTCACACAATCACAGATTATAGTGGAGGTTTTCATTCACCCTGTGCCCCTAAGGGAGACACAGGGTGGTTGACACATAAGAGGCATTGGGGAAGCTGAAGCAAGGGTATCCCATACTGTCCAAGAGATTCTGGGTTCCCCGGGCACTCCCGTTACATCTCTCCCCTTTCGGCAGGGGACGAACACAGGAGGGGACCCCAGACGGGTTGACTCCGAAGTTAGTCCATAGTTCCATTCTTCTAATGCTGGTATCCCCACAGTACCCCAAATCAATTGCTCCAAGCAGAGCATTACTTACCCAGCCAACCTCTGCCTCTCTCAGAGAACATACCCCCCGCTGGGGAGAAGACAGGGTGACTGGGCTCAGTCCATCATGCTGTTGGGGATCTGGGCCGACTGCCCAGCCTCCCTGGAGTATACAAGTGGAGACTGAAGTCCCATCCACTTGTAGTAGGTGAAAATCCCCCAGTGTTTGCAAAGCAAGGCTGACATCCTCCGGTCTCAGTGTCACATCATTTTCTGGGGTTGGGTCAGTGAAGACCGAAGTCCCATACAGTACCACAGGAACTCCCTCTTCTGTTAGTTGAGAGCAGAGGCCTGCGGCACTCTGCTCTGTTGCCAGCTCTTCTGCTGGGTTGCTGTGAGTGGAGACCGCAGTCCCATCCACCGATATCAGCTCAAGCTGCCATTGTGTGCAGAGGCCAGTAGCATTCTGCCTTACTGCCAGTGATTCAGTTGGGGTTAAAAGCTTTACTACCTCAGCTTGTTGCTGGAGAGAGGGGCCAACTGCCCCGGCTCCCTAAAACTCCACAGTTGTTTCCGGATAGTCCCAGGCAAAGGTAGCACCACCCTGCTGCTGAGCAGATTCTAGCAGCTGTCTGTAGGCGATCTCCAGCTCCCATTCCTGAACGGCCAGAAACTCCAAATCTTCCTCTGCCCAGTGCCCTTCCAAGACATTCAGTTTTCGCTTTCTGTGCTCCATTATTTCCTCAAAACGCCACTCCTAATCACTCCCAAAGTCAGGGTCACTGGACAGCCTCCAATACAACAATCCCAGGCCATCATAGTCAAAGCCTTCCGTGGGGCTGTCATCCGCTGACCATGGGCACCCTTGGGCTACATACCACCGGAGGGCTCTGTAGCTCTCGTCCAACCGCATCTCTGCCCGGATCAGCCTGCTTAACTCAGCTGTCCACTCCTGTTTCGGTTGTTCTCCCAATAACAGCATTCGTACATCATACTGCGACCAGTACCTTACATGGATGAAGGGGAGAACCTTTCCCTGGTGTTGCTGCTCGAGAGCTAGCGCTTTCTTCCAGAGTTCGCAGCAGATCGAATCAGACCATCCCACAGGACCTCCTCTGATACTGGTCCTTTATGCTGTATCTGCATCTCTCGCAACCTCCTTCTAAATTCCTCTTCCATGGCGGCTGGTATCTGTATCTCTCCTCTCCTTTCAGTTGGTGCTGCTTCTTTAGGTTTTGTCTCCGATTGCCGTATTTCCGCCATTCTCTGCTCATGTTGCCGCTCATCCTGCCGCTGGATGTCTCTAATGGCTTCCCGTATGGCGGTCTCTGATGGGCTAGCACCATATAATGCACACCGCTGTCGAACTCGTTGTTGAAACAAGTCTTCAACTGACCGGGGTCCTGCATCACCATCCCTCTGATCCATCTCCGCTAGTTCCCTGATCAAGGTGGCCTTGTTCTTTGTCCCACCGGTGCCTCCATGGCTCTCAAGTAAGTCTTTCAGCGTGGCTCTCCTGCAGGCTGCATAGCTGGTCATTCACTGCGGTGGTTTGGAGTGTCCCAGTAACTGGAGGGAAGATCCCACTGCTGCCAACCAATGTAACGACACCCCCCAATATGAAAGGGGTTAACGCCGTTTAGAATATTCCCTCTCTGAACACACAACCACTATCGACCCTCCACAGCCAGGCGATCACTTCCCATAGGATTAATCCTTCCAGAGATACGAGACAATGCTCTGTATTTCAAGTTCCAAAACAGGGAATGACTTTATTTTTAAAACACATGGTAACACATTTCTCTTCAAAACCCTTCCCTCCCATCCTTGGGGGAACAGGGCGGGTTAAACTGTCCAATGACAATGGTGATACAGGTCAGGTGTGTTCAAACTTCTCCTTTGATAACCAGTCTTAGCAGGAGGGGTGATTTCCCCCCCCCCTCCTCACAGAAGACACTTAAACATCCCATAATAATAGGCAGCCAGACGGTCTACTAAGCTCCAATCCACATCATCACAATGAAAGGACCTGTAGCATAGGTGAGGTTCATTAGCATTACACAAGCAGATAGGTGACACATCAGCATCTCTCAATTAATCTGTTCAGTTCAGAGTCGAACACCAGTACATTTTGGGAATTAATATTACCATTTCAATTTCAAGCAATCCAAGCCATATTCTTAATGTCCATTATTTCCTGGCTCACCCTGTGTCCAAAGTGACCCCCTGTCACACAATCACAGATTATAGTGGGGGTTTTCATTCACCCTGTGCCCCTAAGGGAGACACAGGGTGGTTGACACATAAGAGGCATTGGGGAAACTGAAGCAAGGGTATCCCATACTGTCCAAGAGATTCTGGGTTCCCCGGGCGCTCCCGTTACACTCAGCTTACCCCTTCTCCATGTGTTCACCTTAGAGGCCAGCCACTCTCACCTGGCTGCTTAAATAATCTCTCCTCCAAGCATGGCTCCACCCCAGGCCCTATCAGGGAACACTATATTAACCTGTGCACTGCAAGCCAGATGTGCTGATCAACGTTGTTTGTTAAGCTATTGTGTGTTTGGGTTCCTGCTTGCCGTGTGCTACATCTGTCTCTGTTTTACCGATCTTGGCTTGTTTTCGACTATCCCTGTCTGCTTGTGACCTTGATCTTTGGCTTGTCCTTTGTTTATCCTTGTCTGCTAGTCGCCCCGACGTTTGGCTTATCCCCTCACTATCTCTTGTATCCTGAGCTGCTGCTTCCCCTCTATCCTCTATAGCCTACTGTGAGCGTGAGCTGGGGGACTCTGGGGGCTGCAACCTGGATCCAGTTGCAGCCCAGTCCATCCTCACCACTAGAGGCTCTGGTGAACACCAGCTGGATCTTAGACTTCACTCCCTGGGGAATCTTAGGCTCTAGCTCCCTGTGGGATCCCTGTTTAGTGCTCCAATGGACCTGCCTTCCTTAATCACCCAGTGTTCCATTCGCAGCAGTCAGCTATAGGGTTCACTACCTTAGCGGTGCACTCCTGACCCCAACGGTGTGCATCTGTCACCTGGCAGTAACTCAACAGACAGCTCTCTGAAGAGGGTGGAAAATGACTGTAGTTACTGAAGCGTTGCCACAGCAACCAAAGGAAACAACTAAGATGGTATTGCCACAGCGACCAAAGAAAACAACTGAGATGGTGTTGCCACAGCGACGAAGGGAAGCAACTAAGATGGTATCTCCACGGCCTAAGGGAACAGATAGGATGGTACGTCGGTCCCTTGAACCAGAGCTGAAATCACTGCCACCCTTCAAGGATGTGGAGAAGGTCAACACGGAGGAAGTTATCCCTGAGCAAGAGACTAGGAACTTGATAGACTTTTCTAGTGAACCTTTACCAGTTTCTGATTTAAATCACACTTTCGAAGTTGAAAGCTTTAGTCCAGGAGGAACGAAAACAGATCACCCAGAGGATCCCTCTCTTCCCTCAGAAGGGGATTGTATCCCATGTCCTATATTGAGTCCGGAACCTGTGAACGAGCCCTCCTCAATGGAGATCAACCTTCAAGACAATACTAATGAAACAGCCAGAGACTTTACACAGGTCGCTGGAACATATTCTCCAGTGCGGTTGAGACTAAAAGTGTACCCTCCCAAGAGACTTACTTATGCTAAACTGGGAGAGAGCTCGGAGGACCTTATTCATACCATTAGAAGAACAGCTCCAGATGCTACCCCCCTTCTGTCAATTGGGTAGCGGGCGACTCTGCTTTAACCTCTGACACCAATGGGTGGGACACGGCAATTGCCCTGGCCTGTTCTAAGACTGATTATGAACTGACCGAAAATGTGTATAGGTGGTTCCAAAGGAACCCATAAGTTTGTCAGTATCTGTTAGACCTAGAGTGTGGTTGATGTTGTGGTTAATGTTGAAACAAACCACTAATACTTTATTCCTTCCTTTTTAGAAAGTGGGAAGGGTGTTCTCCCTGTCTTTGGGGACCAAAGAGTTCAAGTGGGGGGAGTGTGTAGCCCAGGGGTTGCTACTATAGTTGTTATATTCAACGGTTCATTGTTTATTAAATAAGAGTTTGGCTCCCTCTAGTGACCGCTGAACTCTGTCAGGATTTTCCTTCCTTCTGAGACGTGAACAGAGCCGTGCATTGTGGGATATGAAGTCTGGATGAGCAAGTGACTCATGTTTTTTGAATCCATTTTGGACTACAGGAAACACAACGCCAAGCGCACAGCACAGCCTTCTGGGAGGAGAGATAAAATGACAGGCGCGGCCTGCTTTCATCCTCTCTGGACGCCATTCAACTGCCAGCAGGAGGTCTGTGTGTGACCAGGAGTGAGAGATTGCGGCCTACAGCGGAGAGTCGGATCACCCACCCCAGGGGGATCTTTGAGGACGGCCCTTCTAATCGAGCAGGTGGATCGGCCTGCGCTTCAGAGCATTTGAAACCATCTGCATTCCAGCCCACCTGGAGTTGCAGCACAGCGTGGCGATGCCATCTTCACTAACGGAAGCACCAGGAGGAGATTCCGGACGGAGTCTAACAGCTCTGGGATCCATTGTGGTGAGAGGACACCTGCCCATTCAAGTAGTGACTGCAGTATTGCTGAGTGAGTTTCTTTCTTACAGACTGCTGTTGAGACTTGCAGTTCCACGGCTGTGGATCTGCTGCACCCAGACATCATACAGCTAGACTTTGAGGCCTTGTTTCTTTTCTCCCCTGTGCTGTAAGGTCAGTACTGTATTACTCACACATATAAGAAGGAATTTACAAGTGGGAATAGTTGTTCAACTGAGCATTCATTAGCATCTTGTTCTGCAGCCATTGCCTTTTGTCCCTTTTGGATTGCAAGCAAATACAAAACCAACACTGCAGTATAATATAAGGCTAGCTGAAGACATCCGGAAATTAAGGAACATTTACCACTTTCTTCTTCTACAAAGCTTTACTGTACTACATTGGAGTTCTGCTCTGAACTGCAACTTAGGGAGAGCCATTTAGTGAGAAATAGTCACATCTTGCACTGTTTTACTGTATTTACTATTGTGCATTTTTTTGATACTGGATTGTGTCTTGAGGCCTCAGTGGGAAGGTATTCAATACATGTGTTAAAGGTATTGAGGGCCTATCTTACTGTGCACCTGTTCACATATACCCCTTCAAGTTGTCATCAGGTTACAAGTGCACTGAATAATATTTCGATCATAACCTGTGTTCATTCATCTGTTATTCATACCCTTTTCATTGTGTTATTCTTTATCTCATTAAACCCTCCTGAGTGGTTCAGTGAAATTGTGTGAGTTTCTCATTACTAACGTGACATTTCAGGATGGAACCCAAGGTGCCAGAGGTGACATTTCAGGATGAAACCCAAGGTGTCAGAGGTAAGAGAGAATCTGCAGAGTCGGGGTGGCCAGTGGGGTATAGAGTCAATCAGCAGCCCCCATGGGGGTACCGCTACACATATCTGCAGGATGCTCCCACAGCTCTTGTCATTTTTTTCTGTAATCATGATACTATTGTTTGATCCAGAAAAGTTGGACTACCATGCATATCACATGTGAGTACTATACTGTTCAGTTTTTCACTGCAGCAGAGCTAAAGCATGTAGCAGTCTGCATTATATATATTGTTATTTTCCTTTTGTAGTAATGCATGTGAATTTGAGGTCAGTGTATATCCTTTCTGGCCTGTCTGATGAGGTGTGCACCTTGTCCATGAAAGACATCATTGCTGCCCAACTAAGCAGAGGGGAGTCCTCATAGCGTTCCGTAAATCTGTCCCCTTCCAATGTACCAAACAGATAGCAGATCCAGATGGTAGATATCTTCTGCTTCAGGGTACCATCTATGACAGAGATCACTATAATGACTTACTATGCGCCCAAATCCAATCCTGGACCCTTCTTGACCCATGTCTGATTCCTATTGACATGCCACCAAAGGGGCACTCTCCTATTAGCAGGGGACTCAAACGTATATTGAATCCTGTCATGGATAAATATCACTCAGAATGTGTAGCCATATCTCCCGTAGCAAAAAAAATTGCAGACTTTCTATATTCTCATGATCTGGTAGACCTCTGGAGAGATCTACATCCACTGGGTAGGGACTACACATACTACTCCCACCCACATCACTCTCCCTCCAGAATTGACCATGTTTTTATGCTTGTAAAGCATCTCCCCCTGGTTAGTTCAATGTCTATTCTCACTGCCCCATGGACAGACCATGATCCTCTCCTGGTGGTCTGTCAGTCCTTATTATGTAAGCCCCATCACTCCCCCTGGGTCATGAATGAATCGCTCTTGTCCCTTAAGGACATTCAAAAAGATCTCCTAAAAACCTCTCTGGAATATTTTCGTCTTAACTCAGACTCTGTCTCCTCCCCGATGACTCTATGGGGGGCATATAAAGCCTTACTTAGGGGACACATTATACAGTTGGCCAAGAAGCGTAAAAGGGAACGTCAACAGTTACAACAGACGCTAGAAGCCCGTCTAGAATCTATTTATGCTACTTTTAAACAAACCCCCACTCCTGCTAATCTTCATCTTCTGGATCAGGCACGTATGGAATTGGACTTATGCCTTACTGACAAGGCGGAGAGCGCCTTACGCTGGTCCCGCCAGTATTGGTACGCAAAGTCGAATAAACCAAATACTATGCTGGCCAGGAGATTGCGTACCTTTTAATCCCAAACTCACTCCTATCACCTTACGTACTTGTCCTTACCAGCAACCCAATCCGGATACTGGATGAGTTCCGTCATAGGACTCTTTACTCGGCTCATAACCTTGCGAGTGATCAGGATATAGAGGCTTTTTTACGCCGTTCTACACTACCCACACGGACCTCATGGACCATGACATTCAGGAATCTGAAGTCAGGCAAGGCATTAAAGAATTAAAGCTAAAGTTGGGACTTTATTTGAGGCAATAACTATATTAACCTCCATCCCCGATATGGTTGATAAACTTATGCTAAAAGGTGGGACTTTCTATGAAGCACTAAGCTAATTGAAAAGAGCCAATTAATGTATCCATTGTTTTATTGATACAAACAACGGGCATAGATACCGATGTAAAATAGTAACATCTTATAATAACAGTAGGTCATAGTAAAAAGGTCTAAAAAGTAAATAGGGATACATAACTGTCCAGACTAGTACATCGTAACAGACCAAGGGTATGTAGACGTTTGTAGTGGTAACATATAAACATAATAACAATGGCAAATTGGTTCAATACAATAAAATAATAAAATACAGATGTAGAACATAGAAACTGTGACATATCATCATGTGAAGGCTCTACGCGTTTTGTGGTAGTAACCACTCGTCAGGAGCAGAATCACAGTAAAGGGGTATCTATAATAAGGTTACATGGGTATCTATGCCCGTTGTTTGTATCAATAAAACAATGGATACATTAATTGGCTCTTTTCAATTAGCTGAGTGCTTCATAGAAAGTCCCACCTTTTAGCATAAGTTTATCAATTAAAGAATTAAAAGTGGGCAAACAGCCGGGCCCAGACGGCTTCACAGCACATATTACAGAAAGCTGGTGGACGTTCTGGCCCCTCCTTTGACAGCAATATATAACTTGGTTAAAAATGGTCAGAGCTTTCCACCTGATCTCTTGACAGCGAACATAGTGATGCTGCTAAAACCCGACCGGGACCACTCCTCCCGGGCCAACTTTAGACCTATTTCCCTTATCAACATTGATATGAAAATCCTTACTAAAATTCTGGCCAATCGTCTAAATTAATTTCTCCCCCAATTGATTAAAAAGGACCAGGTGGGATTTGTACCCCATAGACAGGCCGGGGATGCCATTAAACAAATTATACAACTGCAACACCTTGCCCATAGCCGTTCGTTGGAAACAATGCTTTTGTCACTGGATGTGAAAGCGTTTGACACCCTGTCGTGGCCTTAACTTATGTCCGTACTCCGGCACTATGAGTTTGGAACTTCGTTTTTGAGTTGGTTGACGGCATTATATGATGCCCCCCAGGCCAAAATGTGATATTATGGATTTGAATCATCTCTCTTCCCAATCCGGAGGGGTACTCGTCAGGGTTGTCCACTTTCACCACTCCTTTTTGTCCTGGCCCTGGAGCCTTTGGCTGAAGCGATTCGTTCACACCCAGATGTAAAAGGCATTGAGGTTGCTGGGTCTGCCCACAAGATCTCATTATTTGCGGGTGACATTTCCCTCCCTAATTTATTATCTCTTTTAAGTTCTTTTGTGTCCATTTCAAGCCTACATGTTAATCCCAATAAGTCTAACTAAAGCTATGTCGGTGAATCTTTCTTCCCTTGAAAGAGTCTTTCCCTTTTCAGTGGCTTCCCTCTTTGCCTTATTTAGGGGTTCGACTCACTCTTAAATATGACGGGCTATATCAGGCCAATTTCCCCCTCTTTAGGAACCTGACAAATATGCTCTCCTCCTGGTCTCATCAACCATTATCTTGGTTGGGCAGGATTGCTGCGGTACGTATGTCTTATCTTCCAAAATTACTATACTTTTTCAGGGTATTGCCGGTCTTGATCCCCTCCCATATATTGCATATTCATCAACGTAAACTTTTTGAATTTATATGGGGCTCGGTTTGCCCCGAATCAACAAACAGGTCTTATACGCCCAGAGGATTAATGGGGGAATTTCGGTTCCCAATTTACAGGCATACTATACCGCAGAAGCCATAGCCCCACTATCCCATCTCCATGATACATATCAATTACCTTTATGGGCCACTATAGACCTGGAGGACTCCCATCCTATTCCTGTGTCATCATTCCCTCCTATACATTGCCCGATTTGACTTGGACCATGCTTGACCCATTCCCTCCACCTATAAAATTCTCAGCAGGCTTAATATCCCCTCATTTACCTCGACTTCGCCTTACACACTGCCCGCTATTTCCTTCCAGCTGCGATAATCCTAAGAAATTCTCCTGGTGGACTGAGAATGGTTTCACTGACATTCATTCTCTGTTCACCCCCATGAGAATATTGACTTTTGAATCTCTTAGATCTTCCCATGATATTCCTCTACGAGAACATTACAGTTATTTACAAATTAGGCATTTCCTTCGCCAACTGATAAAATCTCAACCTACCCCTTATACGTTGACCCCTTTCGAGAGCTTATGTAGGGCAAGACCCCATTCCCCAGGAATAAAATCTCTACTGTATTCTTCAATCATTTCTTATAGGAGACCCCCAGTATGATCCTATCATTTACAATGGGAGAGGGACTTAGGAAGGCAAATAGATCCGTAGAACTGGCAGATCATGATGATAACCCTCTCCAAAAGTTCCAATAATGTCCTTATACTAGAAAATGTTTATAAGGTTGTGACAGCAGGAAGGTAAAGTCACCTGGTTGCATCCAGGGGGGTAGATATATTTCGCCCAGATTCAGGCTTTACGCCGACTTATACAACTAGGTGGAGAGTTGTATAAGCCCAGCTGAGGATAGTGGGCTCATGGATGACTCATACCTCTAGGGAGAGTGTGGGGCGTCGTGCAGACAGGGAGTTGATGAGACCAGCTGAAGCTTGTCAGCTCATTTAGGCCTCTATAAGAACTCCCAGCTTCATTAGGGGTTAGCTCATGCCTGGAAGCAGACCTGTGTGGACTTCCTGGAGAGAGTGAACCCTTGTGCGGTGAGACAAAGCCTGTGTGGCTATTTGCTTGGACATTTAAAGCCAGGGACTTAGGGACTAGGACAGCACTAGGCTGATCCCAGTTGTTAGTTAGGAAACCTGTATGTTTAGTCAGAGGTCAAGTTGACCAGGATTTATTTTGTTTATGTTTCTTTTGGCTTTGCTGTGTTTTGTCACTGTAAATAGAAAATAAACCGCACCTTTTTTTGATTTTGAAAACCACAACCTCCGTTTGCTGGGCCTGTTTTTTTGTGGGGAGCCCATCCCGGGGGTCACACACACCCGCTGCCGAGCTAACCCCCTCACAGTTGGTGGAGAATGCAGGCAGTTTTTTTTTAAGCCAGCATGGAGGAGATACTGAAGCAGCTGGCTCTAGCAAATGCCAATCAACAGCAGACAAATGCAGGTTTGCAAAAGAGCCTTGCAGCTCATCAAAAGAGCCTTGCAGCTCAACAACAGAGTCTGGAAGCTCAGCAACAAGCCCAGCAGCAATCTGAGGCCCGCTTCATAGACCTGTTACAGAAGCAAGAGCAGAGACTACAACAAATGGAAGCAGTAATGCAGCAACGTCCGCAGACCAGTGAGGGAAGCCGTCCCACTAATACCGCGTCCTTTGGGGTGAGTCGTTTATTGACAAAAATGACTGGAGAGGATGATCCAGAGGTATTTTTGACCACATTTGAAAGGACTGCTGAAAGAGAAAAGTGGCCTGAGGAGCAGTGGGCTGGACTGGTGGCTCCTCTGTTAACTGGTGAATCGCAGAAGGCTTACTATGACCTAGAGCCTGACCAAGCAAAAGACTATGTGATGCTAAAAGCTGAAATATTGGCAAGGCTGGGTGTCACCCAGGCTGTCCAGGCTCAGCGTGTGCATAACTGGACTTTCCAGCTTGGAAAACCCCCCAGGTCTCAAATGTATGATCTCATTCACCTGAGCAGAAAGTGGCTACAGCCAGAGACTTTGTCCGCACCAAAGATTGTGGAACGTGTTGTAATGGATCGGTTTTTGAGAGCTCTTCCTACTGCCATCCAAAAGTGGGTAAGCCATGGAGACCCAGAGACGGCCAATGGTCTTGTGGATCGTGTGGAGAAATACTTGGCTACAGAGAACCTGACGGCCTCTTCCAGAGACACTCGGACTTTCCACCCTAAGACCAGACCATCCCCAGGGGCGGATAAGAGGATTCCAAGGGGTGAGGGTGGAGAGAGTGAGAGGGTGGGAGCTCTACCCCAAGTTTGGCGAGAACAGCCTGGGAAATCAGCGGCTCAAGAGGCGGCAAGAAGGATCGTTTGCTACCGCTGCCGGCAAGCGGGACATATTGCAGCCAATTGCCCGGTTGTGGAGGAACCCATGCAGTGTGACTTTCTGACAGGCAGACGTCAGTCGCTGTGTGCGACAGTCGCATGCACTGCCATTCGAGGAACTGAGAAACATTTATGCAAAATGTGTGTTAATGGTAGAAATGTTGTGGTATTGCTGGATTCAGGTAGCCTTGTGACCCTGATAAAGGCTGAGTTAGTTAAAACAGAGGTCTCTGGGAATAGCAAGGTAGCTGTTATTTGTGTGCATGGGGACACCCGAGAGTATCCAGTGACTACAGTGTGTTTCGAGACCCCCAAAGGTACCCTCTCTCATCCAGTGGGCTTAGTATCTCAGTTACCGCATGACGCCATTGTGGGAAGGGATTTTCCGAAGTTCTGGGAACTGTGGGATGATCCTGAGCCCCCCACTGGTGCCCCTATGTACCAGGAATGTGATAGCCAGAACTCCCCTGAGAGTGGTGAGGACTCTCCGGAATTTCCCTTATCAGTATTGGCAGGGGAGACTCAAGAAACTGGAGAGGAGCCCACCTCCTCAGACGAAAACCTACCGTCTGTGGAGTTTTCTGATCTTGAGGTTCACAGGGAAAACTTTGCCACAGAACAGTTGAAAGACCCCGCCCTAATAAAGGCACGGGAAAACGTAGTGAAAATAGATGGCGAGTTAGTGAACCCAGATAATACCTGCACTTACCCATACTTCAGCGTAGAGAAGGACCTACTGTATCGGGTGGCAAAAAGGGCAGAAGAAACCGTTGAGCAGCTTGTGGTGCCCAAACCTTACAGGAAGTTGGTGTTGGAGTTGGCCCATGGGCACATTCTTGGAGGTCATCTGGGGACAGAGAAAACCCGAGAGAGGGTATTACAGAGATTCTATTGGCCGGGGGTGATGAAGGACATAGAAAATTATTGTTCCTCCTGCCCTGTGTGTCAGAGGTCGGCCCCGATGCCACATTTCCGTAGCCCGCTGGTCCCTCTACCCATCATTGAGGTCCCGTTTGAGAGGATCGCCATGGATTTGGTAGGTCCTATAATCAAGTCCGCTAGGGGGCACCAGTACATATTAGTTATAATGGACTATGCCACCCGTTATCCAGAAGCGATCCCTCTCCGAAATACCTCGGCCAAAACCATAGCCAAAGAGCTATCTCTTGTGTTTAGCCGGGTGGGTATTTGTAAAGAACTGCTTACGGACCAAGGTACACCCTTTATGTCCCGGGTTATGAAGGAGCTGTGTAAATTGTTCAAAGTGACGCAATTACGTACATCTGTGTATCACCCCCAAACCGATGGGCTGGTTGAAAGATTCAACAAAACCCTAAAACAAATGTTGAAGAAAGTGGTGGATAGAGATGGAAAGGATTGGGACTGTCTACTTCCTTATCTGATGTTTGCTATTAGGGAGGTGCCCCAATCCTCTACGGGATTCTCCCCCTTTGAGTTACTGTATGGGAGACACCCAAGAGGGCTGTTGGATATTGCCAAGGAAACTTGGGAAAGTGAGAGTTCTCCCCACAGGAGTGTGATTGAGCATGTCGCCCTGATGCAAGACCGAATTGCACAGGTAATGCCCATCGTGAAGGAACATTTGGCCCAAGCGCAGTTAGCACAGCAGAGAGTGTACAACCGTGGAGCCAAGACCCGTACCTTTTCCCCGGGGGATAGGATACTGGTACTTGTCCCTACGGTTGAAAGTAAATTCCTTGCCAAATGGCAAGGCCCCTACGAGATAATGGAAAAAGTGAGCGAAGTGAATTACAAGGTCAGACAACCAGGAAGGCGAAAGCCCGAACAGATCTATCACGTTAATCTGTTGAAAGCCTGGAGGGATAGAGAGTCCCTAGTCGCAGACACTTGGTCACCAGCTCAAACTGGTTGCGTGATTCCTGAGGTTGGAAAAGCAGCCACCTTGTCACAACCCCAACAACAGGAGGTTAAGGAGTTTGTGCTTCGCAACAAGGAGGTATTCTCTGAGCTGCCGGGACAAACATCTGGGGTAGAGCATGACATCATTACCCCGCCCGGTGAAAGGGTGAAGTTAAAACCCTATCGGATCCCAGAGGCCCGAAGGGAGGCAATACGGGAGGAAGTACAGAAAATGCTGAACTTAGGGGTGATAGAGGAGTCCCAAAGTGATTGGTCTAGTCCCATTGTGTTGGTGCCTAAACCGGATGGGAGCTGGGGATTTTGTAACGATTTTCGTCAGTTGAACAAAGTTACAAAATTTGACACCTACCCCATGCCACGTATAGATGAGTTGATCGACCGGCTGGGAACAGCCCGATACATGACGACTCTTGACCTCACAAAAGGGTATTGGCAAATCCCCCTGGCCAAATTGGCCAAAGAGAAAACCGCATTTGTAACCCCAGACGGGGCGTTCCAATATAAAAGAATGCCGTTCGGGTTACAGAATGCGCCGGCCACATTCCAGCGGAAAATGGACCAGATGCTGAGGCCCCATCGGAAGTATGCTGCGGCTTACCTGGATGACGTAATTGTCCATAGCACAGATTGGGCCTCACATCTGCCAAAAGTGCAAGCAGTCCTGGACTCTGTTCGGGAAGCGGGGTTTACGGCTAACCCCAAGAAGTGTACCATTGGGCAGGAGGAGGCCAAATATCTTGGGTACACCATTGGGAGGGGAGTAATAAAACCCCAACTCAACAAAGTCGAGGCCATCCAGAGTTGGCCACGTCCCAACAGCAAGAAGCAGGTACGAGCCTTTCTGGGAATCGCTGGGTATTATCGGCGATTCATTCCCCACTTTGCTTCTAAGGCTGTGCCCCTAACCAACCTAACGAAGGGGAAAGGGTCGGTCATGATTAAATGGACCCCCGAGGCTGAGGCAGCATTCCAATTCTTGAAACAAGCCTTATGTAGCCAGCCAGTGTTGTACTCACCCGACTTCTCTAAAGACTTTGTCGTACAAAGTGATGCGTCAGATGTGGGGTTAGGAGCAGTATTGTCCCAGGTCTGGAACGGGGAAGAGCACCCAGTCATTTACCTCAGCAGGAAGTTGAAGTCCCATGAGGTAAATTACGCCACCGTTGAAAAGGAGTGTTTAGCGGTGAAGTGGGCTCTAGATTCCCTTCGGTACTACCTGCTAGGTAGGCACTTTGACATGGTTACGGATCACGCTCCGTTAAAGTGGATGGCTCAAAACAAGGAAACAAATAGAAGAGTGAATAGGTGGTTCCTGGCCCTCCAGGAATTCAACTTCACAGTAAAGCATCGCCCTGGCGTTCAAATGGGGAATGTGGATGCTTTGTCTCGAGTACATGAATGCCTGATTGCTGGTGTTCCAACCCCGAGGTTAAAACAAGAGGGGGGGGTATGTGACAGCAGGAAGGTAAAGTCACCTGGTTGCATCCAGGGGGGTAGATATATTTCGCCCAGATTCAGGCTTTACGCCGACTTATACAACTAGGTGGAGAGTTGTATAAGCCCAGCTGAGGATAGTGGGCTCATGGATGACTCATACCTCTAGGGAGAGTGTGGGGCGTCGTGCAGACAGGGAGTTGATGAGACCAGCTGAAGCTTGTCAGCTCATTTAGGCCTCTATAAGAACTCCCAGCTTCATTAGGGGTTAGCTCATGCCTGGAAGCAGACCTGTGTGGACTTCCTGGAGAGAGTGAACCCTTGTGCGGTGAGACAAAGCCTGTGTGGCTATTTGCTTGGACATTTAAAGCCAGGGACTTAGGGACTAGGACAGCACTAGGCTGATCCCAGTTGTTAGTTAGGAAACCTGTATGTTTAGTCAGAGGTCAAGTTGACCAGGATTTATTTTGTTTATGTTTCTTTTGGCTTTGCTGTGTTTTGTCACTGTAAATAGAAAATAAACCGCACCTTTTTTTGATTTTGAAAACCACAACCTCCGTTTGCTGGGCCTGTTTTTTTGTGGGGAGCCCATCCCGGGGGTCACACACACCCGCTGCTGAGCTAACCCCCTCACAGGTGTTCTACACACCTGCTTGGTTGGCCCGCTTCATTCCATCCTATTCTCCTCTTTGATTTTGGGGCTGCTCACAAGATGGAACAATGGCTCATCTTTGGTGACCATGTCCCAGGGTCTACAGATTATGGGTCAGGGTCTACGCTCTTCTTCACTATATACTTCACAACAACCTTAAAAGAGACCCCTATGAAGCTCTTCTTTGTAAACCGATCCCGGGACTCCTTCGCCCTGAACGTCTACGTGCCCTACACCTCTTTAATGCCACTAAGTTGACCATTGCAAGAGCCTGGAAGTCCCCAGGCTTAGTTTCGAAGCAGTCAAGCACCGCATGAACGATATCATGATGAACGAGAAATTATCAGCCCTTGCTTCAGACACCCACAACAAATTTCTCAGGGTATGGCAACCATGGATAACGTTCTCCCAATCCTCCAAGTTCGACAATAAACTTCTTTCCATTTAAGGGTTTCCTGCTGCACCCCCCCCCCCCCCGCTGGACTCTTCTCTCTTCTTTTCTTCTCTTCTGTTCTTTCCTTTCTATTCCTCCCACTTTTCTTTCTTATTTCTCTTTTACGCTTCAGTTACTGTTATATTATAACAATTTTTTTAGTGCTAAATGGTTACAACGTTTGCATACCATCATTAATGTATAGTATATTTGCATATATAGGCAGCCTCTCTTTTCTTTGATTGTACTGTTTTGTTCTTTACTTGTTCATCTGATCTGCCTTGGTCTGATCTGCCTATGCTCCACCACGTGGACTTCAACTACCTTTACATTGTTCTGGTGACGTTTCTAACGCTCTAATCGCATCCCTCTGTTGGGATCTTTTTCTGTATGTTCAATTTCATGTAACCATCTCATTATCAACGTAACCTGTTGAATTTAATTGTTTTACAAATAAAATATTTTGTAAAAGAAAGACATCATTGCTGTGTCTATCGCTGCCCTTGTTGCATGCCGAGTTTGTGGTGACCTAAGGTTACAAATCTTCAACATATGCCAACTTAGTACAGCAATAATGCCTTGGTGTTCTTCTGAATATGTTGATGTTTATACAGTATTCTGTGCACATGATGTTCATGATCATTGTAACCGGTCAAGGGCATGTGCACTATGGAGTCCTATCGGTTATAGGTTTTTTCTTTGCCCATTTTTACAAAAAATGTTGCTCACTGTGTCTTACAGGAAATTAAATTAACACCAGATGGCATTCTCTTAACAAACATCTCAGAGGGTGAGGAGAATGCTGAAGAAAACCTTAATAAGACAGAAGCAGTGCAGGGAGGTAAGCAAGCCATTAGTCAAGAGGGAGAAGGCCAGTCCCAGTCTGCGATGGAGACAGCACTTCCAAGCCATTCGCAAAGGCCTTCTTATATAAGTTTCTCTCCTGCTCAGTCCTCACAGGGCAGTGTTTCTCCACTCCAGTCCTCAAGGCACCCCAACAGGTCATGGTTTCAGGCTTGCCATTATTTTGCAATGGTGATTGATCAGTTTTACTGCCTCAGTAATTACCACAGCCGTTTCACTTGAGGGAAATCCTTAAAACATGACCTGTTGGGGCGCCTTGAGGACTGGAGTTGAGAAACACTGTAACAGGGAACATATCCTCCAAGTTCAAACTCCAGCTCAAATTCCTCAGTTGGTTATCAAGCAAATAGCCAATCCAGCTCTGGGTCTTTTTTCCCAACCATCTACTTTTTTCCCCATCCGCCACCCCTTTTTATCAGGATTTGAAACTGATGCCGCGTACACACGATCGTGATTCACGGCGGTGAAAACACCGCCGTGAATCACGGCATGAAAAAAAATGAAAAACGAGGGAACGGCATGTTCCCCCACACACGACCGTTTTTCC
Organism: Rana muscosa; assembly: GCA_029206835.1. Classification (NCBI taxonomy): domain Eukaryota; kingdom Metazoa; phylum Chordata; class Amphibia; order Anura; family Ranidae; genus Rana; species Rana muscosa. The sequence continues at coordinate 6,314,151 of JARGYO010000125.1, read as the reverse complement.
CGTCATTTTTTTCTTTGTCGAGAAAAACGAGCGTGTGTGGGCTCCGTGGCAGTGATTCCCTATGGGAAAACTGCCGCGGAAAAAAATGCTGGAAAAAACGATGAGAAAAATTAAAAGATGTTCTAATTTTTCTCATCGTGATTAATGCCGTTTTTCCCGTCGGGAAAAACGGCAAAAAGCCCACAGACGATCGTTTTTCTCGTCCAAAGGAAAAAATTTCATTTTTCCCGACGGGAAAAATGATCGTGTGTACGCGGCATGAGTTTTTTGAGTAAAAACCTGAGTTTTTGTAAAGTTTGCATAGTTTATGCGTTGTTAAAGCTTTCATAAATAAAACAAAGAAAAATTATAGACAAGAACTTTAATTTGCATAACGTTTGTGCATTTTGTATAGATGTTGTTCCTACGTAAACTGGCTATGAAAAGCAGAATAAAACTAAACAGTTTTGAATATATCATGTTCATTTGTGTATTCTTATGCTAGCAACCATAAAACATGAGATAACCAAAAACAGCAAATATCGAAAAAGTACGAAGGCCTCATCTGCAACAAGCATCAACAAGCATGAAAGGCAGGTCTGGTCCTTCTGTTCCAGGCAGAGGCTGATCGGACGGTTTGTTGAATCGCCTTTCTTGCAGTCTTCTACTCATTACAGTCTCCCGGAACACTCTGGAATCAGAACTGCTACCATATGACCCAATATCCCCAACTATACATGTATAATTGCTATCACAGATAGTCATGAGAACCAATGAGAACAATGTTTTGGATTTATAAAATCTTGACCTGGAACCAGGAGGCATTTGTATATGAATACGTTTCCCATCAAGGGCTCCTATGCAGTTTGTAAAGTTTGCACGATTCCAAAATCCATCAGCTATTTTTCGCCACATGTTTCCATCTGGTAATGGCATCACTGATGGACACAGCTCTTCCCATATGGCTAGGCCAGGTATCATGCGCTATCTCTGAAATGGTTGAAATGCCCAGTAAAAAATAATGTTTTAAGGAGGTATAGGATTTGCAAGAAACCTAGAAAAAATTGAACTTTTTTTTTAGCTTCTTTCTGCAGCAGCACTCAAAGGTAAAATACAATTCTTCTAAACATAAGATGTATACAATATTTATAATATATACTGGATGTAACGGGAGGGGCCGGGGAACCCAGAATCTCTTAGAAAGTATGAGATACCCTTGCTTCAGCTTCCCCAATGCCTCTTATGTGTAAACCACCCTGTGTCCCTATTAGGGGCACAGGGTGAATGAAAACCCCACCATAATCTGTGATAGCCATATCCAATACTGTATATACATGGCACATATTGGATATACTGTGTGTGGGCTGTTTATGTAATACTTGCTGTGATGGTGTGTGATTACATTCTATTGTCTATTGTGGCTTGTGGGAGTTAAGCCTGTAATTATAGGTTGTGGAACTAGCAGACAGACAGGTTAATTGAAGAGATTCTGATGTGTCAGCTCTCTGCTTGAGTAATGTTAATGAACCTCAAATATGCCACACATCCTTTCAATGTGGATTGGGAGACAAAAGCTAAACACAAAAGGGTCATGCATAATCATTAAACTGAGATGTGTATTGGTCATCAGCTGTAGAGAATTGGCTCATGTAAATTGGGTCTGGTCAGAGGTGTATGATGAGAGGAGTTTCAGAAGCTTCTCTCTGTGGATATAAAAGTTGTAGTGTTTTGCAATAATAAAACAGTTCATTTTGGAAAGATACAGAGCGTTGTCTCGTTCTTTTGGAAGGATTAATTTGATGGGAAGTGGTCGCCTGACTGTGGAGGATCAGTAGTGGAGCATGTTCTGAGAGAGGGAAGATCTGAACGACGTTAACCCCTTTCATACTTGGGCAGTCGTTACACTGTATATACAGTATCCCACAAAAGTGAGTACACCCCTCACATTCTTGTAAATATTTTATTATATTTTTTCATGTGACAACACTGAGGAAATTACACTTTGCTACAATGTAAAGTAGTGAATGTACAGCTTGTATAACAGTATAAATTTGCTGTCCCTTCAAAATTACCCAACACACAACCATTAATGTCTAAACTGCTGGCAACATAAGTGAGTACACCCCTAAGTTAAAATTTCCAAATTGGGCCCTATTAGCCTTTTTCCCTACCCGGTGTCATGTGTCTCATTAGTGTTGAATGAGGAACAGGTGTGTTAAATTTGGTGTTACCGCTCTCACTCTCTCATACTGGTCACTGGAAGTTCAACATGGCAAATAACTCTCTGAGGATCTGAAAAAAAGAAAAAAGAATTGTTGCTCTACATAAAGATGGCCTAGGCTATAAGAAGATTGCCAAGACTCTGAACTGAGCTGCATTATGGTGGCCATACAGCTGTTTAACAAGACAGGTTCCACTCAGAACAGGCCTCAGGACGGTCTATTGAAGAAGTTGAGTGCACGTGCTCAGCGTCATATTCAGAGTTTGTCTTTGAGAAATAGAAGTAAGATGCTGCCAGCATTGTTGAAGGGTTTGGGGGGTCAGCCTGTCAGTGCTCAGACCATACGCTGAACACTGTATCAAATTGGTCTACATGGCTGTCGTCCCAGAAGGAAGCCTCTTCTAAAGATGATGCACAAGAATGCCCACATACAGTTTAGTGAAGACAAGGAGACTAAGGACATGGATTACTGGAACCATGTCCTGTGGTCTGATGAGACCAAGATAAACTTATTTGGTTCAGATGGTGTAAAGCATGTGTGGCGGCAACCAGGTGAGGAGTACAAAGACAAGTGTGTCTTGCCTACAGACAAGCATGGGGGTGGGAGTGTCATGGTCTGGGGCTGTATGAGTGCTGTCGGCACTGGGGAGCTACAGTTCATTGAGGCAACCATGAATGCCAACATGTACTGTGACATACTGAAGCAGAGCATGATCCCCTCTCTTCGGAGACTGGGCCGCAGGGCAGTATTCCAACAAAACAACCCCAAACACACCTCTAAGATGACCTCTGCCTTGCTAAAGAAACTGAGGGTAAAGGTGATGGACTGGCCAAGCATGTCTCCAGACCTTAACCCTATTGCTCATCTGTGGGGCATCCTCAAACGGAAGGTGGAGGTGCGCAAGGTCTCTAACATCCACCAGCTCCGTGATGTCATCATGGAGGAGTGGAAGAGGACTCCAGTGGCAACCTGTGAAGCTCTGGTGAACTCCATGCCCAAAAGGGTTAGGGCAGTGCTGGAAATTAATGGTGGACATATAAAATATTGACACTTTTTCAATGTGGCTTAACTGATGATGCTTGTGTGAAAAGAGGCATATGGTCAATACTCACTACCAAAGCAAAGCGAATATCAAAGGAATGAAAGGAAGAATGGTTTTAAAAAAGTGCATTTAAACTGAACATGAACTAAGGTAATATACCTGTAATTCTGGTGAGTCTGCACATGAGCACAGGTATTGAGCACAATTATCAGCTTGAGGTATGGGAAGATTAAAGGAAATAAGGAAGATGCAAAGTTACATCTTATGTCTGAAAGACTTTGATACAATCTTTGAAGTTATAATTGGATTCACTTGCATTGAGAAGGATGGCACATTTACTTTATGCTTGAGAGGTTTTACTTTGTATACAGTAATTTTGTGGTGTTACGTTTGCATTCACTTGTGTTATAAAACATTGCACATTAATTTTATAATTTAGAATTAGTGACTGGGCTGGACATTATTTATATAGTTGGTAGTGAGTGGGATTACACTTTCAAAGAGCTGCATTAAAACCCAACTCTGGGCAGGAAGAAAAAAAAACTGCAGTGGGTTAAATCATCTTCAGGGGGGGGGCTGTATCACCTACCTTCCCCTCCAGAGCTCTGGACTGTGAGCAGTCCTTCAGCGTCATCACGTACAATGCACCTCTATTAACCCTGCACTATATGTGGAGGAGGAAAAAGTGTGGCTGTGGACAGGAGAACCTTAGAAAGGAGGCTTTGTGCAACCAATTGTATCGCTGGAGGGACCTTGCTGGATCAAGGGATAATATATTAAACGCCTTACATTCTTTTACCCATAAAAAAAAAAAAAGTTTTTTTCTTGTGCCCAGGGTTTGGCTTTAACCACTTAAGGCAGCCTTTCTCAACCTTTTCAACACAGAGGAACCCTTGAAATAGTTCTCCGGTCTCGGGGAACCCCTGCTAAAAATTAGAAATCTATACAATTCATGTGGTCATTGGGAAGAATTACCACCTTACAGATAGCTAAAAAGATCAATGGTGTCAGTAGGAAATTATCTTAGAGGCAGAAATTGCCCAATGCTGAAGGAACCCCTAGCAACCTCTGAAGGAACCCTAGGGTTCCACGGAACCCTGGTTGAGAATCACTGACTTAAGGACTAAGGATGAGCTCCGGCGTGTTCGCATAGTACATGTGCAGAGCTCGCCGGGAAGTCTGCACCGCGCTGCGCTAATCACAGCCAGGGAGACATTTCCCGATCTCTGCACCCGAGCATCGGGAAATGTCTCCCTGCCTGTCATTGGCGCAGCGTGGTGCCGACTTCCTGGCGGGCTCTGCATGTGTACTATGCGAACACGCCGGAGCTCATCCTTATTAAGGACCGGACCATTATGCAGCTTAAAGACCTGGCCACTTTTTGTGATCCGGCACAGCGTCACTTTAACTGACAATTGCGTGGTCGTGCGACGTGGCTCCCAAACAAAATTGGCGTCCTTTTTTTCCCACAAATAGAGCTTTCTTTTGGTGGTATTTTATCACCTCTGCGATTTTTATTTTTTGCGCTATAAACAAAAATAGAGCGTCAATTTTGAAAAAAATTCAATATTTTTTACTTTTTGCTATAATAAATATCCCCAAAAAATATATAAAAAACGTTTTTTTTCCTCAGTTTAGGCCAATACGTATTCTTCTACGTATTTTTGGTAAAAAAAATAGCAATAAGCGTTTATTGATTGGTTTGCACAAAATTTATAGCGTCTACCAAATAGGGGATAGTTTTATTGCATTTTTATTAATAATTATTTTTTTCTAGTAATGGCAGCGATCAGCAATTTTTATCGTGACTGCGACATTATGGCGGACACATCAGACACTTTTGACACTATTTTGGGACCATTGTCATTTTTACAGCGAACAGTGCTATAAAAATGCACTGGTTACTGTACAAATTACACTGGCAGTGAAGGGGTTAACCAGGAGGGGGCGCTGTATGGGTTAAGTGTGCCCTGATGTGTGTTTCTTACTGTGGGGGGGCGTGGCTTAGCGTGTGACATCACTGATCGTCGTTCCCTATGACAGGGAACAGACGATCAGTGACAGGCTCACTAGGAAGCACGGGGAGAGGTTTGTTTACACTTACCTCTCCCCGTTCTTCCTCTCTGTGACCCGATCGGATCCGCTGTTCCCGCGGGGACGGTCACGGAGAAGAGGAACGGGTCGCGAGCGCGCCACCAGCGGCACGCTCGCGACCCACGGCTGGGATCTTAAAGGGGACGTACCTGTATGCCCTTGTGCCCAGCCGTGCCATTCTGCTGACGTACATCGGCATGTGGCGGTCCTTAAGTGGTTAACTGATTGTGTGGTATAAGTGATAGCGCAGTTTTGTATTTTAATCAAAGCCCTTGCCTTTTTTTACTGCTGTCTACAGACAAAGAAAAGGCCTTTGATCAGATTGACTGGTTGTTTATGTAACAGATACTGCAGAATGTAGGTCTATGTGAGAAGATGCTGAAATGGTTCAAATCTTTATATTCTACCCCTCTAGCACAATTAAAATTAATAAACATTTATCTGGATTATTTTAACGTTAGGATGGGACCTGATGGGATTGCCCCCCTTCGTATGTGGAGTCAGATCAAACCCAGATGTCAAAGGATTCAAACATGAGACTCTAAATACAAAGAACCGGCTTTTATTGATGATCTCATAATCCTTTTATTAGTCTGGAAACCTCTAATTTGTATCCTCAAATTTGCAGTACTATATATTGGAACTTAAAGCATATTGCAAGCTAATAAATTTCAACATGAACTGCTCACATTCTGAAGCCCTTAACATAATTCTCCCCTGTGTCTAACAACAAAATTTTTAACATAGCTTCCTGTTTACTGTTTTAACAAATCACCATTTTTTTGGAGGTAAGCAGATCCCCACAGATATATCCTAAGAATATGCAATAAACAGGAAACACTCGGTTCCATCCAGTGGAAGGATCTGGTATGGTGTATGGGCCCATACAAAAATTTGTATTCTAATTTTTTTAAATGCCCATATGCTATATTCTGGTCAGGTAAATGCACAAGCATTTACGTTGCACAGGCTCAGATGTCTTTTTCAGATGTAGCGGGGTATCGTTTTACCCGCAGGACTACATTTCCCGGCATGCTTTGCGGCACCCAGGGTGCCATTCCCCGCGCAAGGACTGCTGGGGTGGACTTTAAAAGGGAGAGGCGGGGCTCGTCTCTTTCTCTTGGAATGCCGCCCTCCCTCCGAGAGGATCTCCAGCACTCACCTGCTGCGCGCGCTAGGCCTGAAGCCTGGGCCTCGCGTTTTTGTTCCAGAGAGCCTTCTGTCGCTGGGGAGTCAGCGAAACATCCGATCCACCTGAGGTGCCATCGTCTTCTCCTGGACCAAAGACTGGGTGCATCGTGGGCCACTGTGACGCCACTCACAGAAGCGGAGGAACCGGACAGGAGTCGGTCCGGTTTGGGTGAGAGAGCGCCAGCTTGGAACTTTAAATCCATTACTTTGCTTAGGCCTTCTATTGACCATAGTTATACTTTGGAGAGACGGTTGTCCTGAACTGAGTTTGCCAGTCTCTCCAGTTTGCCAAGTTAGCGGTTATCCACAAACCCCTTATTGGATTACAATTTGTTTCTTTATGTGCACTACCGACAGTTGCTAGCGAAGATTCTTCAACAAACTATACCCACAGTTATAGTCAGGCCTGACTGGGTAGTTAGGACATTGCTGGGTGCCATTTCTTTGCTCAAGAGGGAGGATAGCTGCAGCAGGGTTAATACCAATTTATTGCCTAGCTGAATGTCCTCTGCATATAATGTGTACACCTTCATTGCAGGGATCTGCATAAGATATTGTACTCAAATTACTCTTTTATATTGCTTACAGTAAACCGTTATAGTTAAGTAACTTGGTTGTGAGTGTTCATTATTGTGCTGGCATACAAAGGGGGTTGTACTGTGTAATATATATGTATAGAGATAGTACAGTTATACCACTACTTTTCCTCTTTTCTAACTGTGTCACGAGAGAAGTCAGAGCCGATTGCCAGGGGTTGGTAGCAGTGCATTACAGGGGCCCAAACAAACAAGCAGCCCTCTTAAGCTGAGGGTATCGCTATACAGATTTTAGTTCTAAAGTGTCATTTCTTGTCAGAAGAAGGAGCACACAGCAATCACTACAAGGGATCCCTCTTAGTTTGACCTTTTCATTTATATTCCCACATACTACACACATGAAAGGGTGAGTGCTAAATGCATGGCATGGCAACAAAAGCTGAACCTCAAGGGGAGGATCAGTAAGCATGTTTTTCCCCTGCTGGAGCAAATTGGACCATGCTTTATAGGGTTTTTTGCCTTTTTCTGGATCAACTGTGGGTTTAGGATTGTTTATATGGAGGTTTTCAAATACTTTTTTTTCTGTTAGTTGAACTAAATGGACTTGTGTCTTTTTTTTAAAACCTGACTAAATATGTAACTATGAATTATATTACATTCCTATTCACTATTGAACTTGCGGTTACCTGGGACCTGCAACAATACATTTTTTACACTCATTTTCAGTAGTTATAATAGTTTACGTAAATATTTAACTATACAGTTTTAACCTGGACTGTAGCTGATACCTGTTGTCAAACTTCTTCCTTGCTTCCCTGCAGTGTGGACAGGGTTAAACTGAATATTCATTAATGCAGAAGTTTGAAGCCATCTTTAAGGAAACCACATTGCAATGCTCATCTACAGAGTGCAGGGGGCAGCCATATTGGCTTGGTCTAATTCAGTCTTAGAGAACGGTGATTGGCTGATGCAACAAATGCAAGAGAAGGGAGTTTGCAGCTGAGAGAGATAACCATAAGGTTGCAGTGAAGGGGAAAAAGTGGTGTGTGGCCAGAGTTTTTGCTGGAGCTATCTGATGCTGTGAGGCCCAGGAGAAGAGTGCTAATTAGACTATACTAGAGATCACTCCTGCCACTTGTAAGGAAGGAAAAGAGGACAGGCTCAGTAGGATTGAAAGAGAAAGACAATCAGCAAATTCTAACCCTGTCTAACTTGAACTGGACGTTTACTGAATCCTAGCATGTGTCCGGAAACTGGGACAGATAAGAAACTAACATCATACAAGTTAATCTGTTGTCTGCTGGGAACTGTTGTACTTTAATCAAGGACCCCAACTTTGTCATCCAATGTTTTTTCCCCCATCAATTGCTGGCCAGTGGGATAAAACTGGGACTGTTATAGAAAGTTAGGACTGTCTTTTTATTAGACATGTGCATTTTGTTTCGTTCCGAATCGAAATTCGGACGAATTTTTCATTATTCGGACATTCGGATGCATTCGAATTACCGAATTACAATACTAACGAATTTAACCGAATCCGAATTTTTTCGAATCTAAAAATATTTTTGACCCGACTTTGGGTCCATGTATCTCGGGGTTACTTGGTGATAGAAACCCCAAATTTGGAGATGTTGTAGTGCTAGTTCTTCTGTGTTTGCATACCAAATATGGGGTTTCTATAACTAAGTGACCCCGAGATACGTGGACCCAAAGTCGGGTCGCAAAATGTCAAGCACTTTACTGGAGCAGAGAATGACATTTTGCGACCCGATTTTGGGGCCACATATCTCGGGGCCACTTGTAGCTAGAAACCCCAAATTTGGTATGCAAACACAGTAGAACTAGCACTACAATATCTCCAGATTTTGGGTTTCTATCACTAAGTAACCCCAAAATACATGGACCCAAAGTCGGGTCGCAAAATATTTTCGAATCCGGTTGAAATAGTATCAACATGATTCGAAATTATTTCAACTGCATTTGAAACTATTTCAACCGGATTAGAAAATATTTTGTGACCCGAATTTGGGTCCACGTATCTCGGGGTTACTTGGTGATAGAAACCCCAAATTTGGGGTTATTGTTTTTCTAGTCTATTTTCTATTTTATTATAATCTTTTCTTTTTCGTACATCACGGGACACAGAGCGACTTAGTCATTACTAATGGGTTATATAGTTTACCTTCAGGTGTTGGCACTGGCCAATTCCAAACCGGAAGTACCCTCCCCTATATAAGCCCCTCCCACCCGGGAGCACCTCAGTTTTTTGCCAGTGTCTAAGGTGTTGGCCAAAGAGTAACATGTGTTTTCACTGGGCTTGCGTACAGGTTCTTTTGGGCCTTAGTAAGCTGTTCCGGATCCCACCAAAAAAGCTTCATAGCTAAACGGTCGGTACCCGGGCCTTGCAGCAGAAGAGCAAGGTTTTGCCTGTAATGCTTCTCTTAGGAGGGCTGGACCCTGGGATCCAGAGCTCTGGTCATACCCACGACCAAGACGCTGTCTGTGCAGGGTGCTATACAGGTCCAGGGGAGTGGAATCCTTGGGAACCCGGTCCCTGAAGGTTTAATTACAATGCCTGCCGTGATAGGTGAAGTTTGGACTTTTGTGGACCAAACAAAGTCCTGCGGCGGGGATCAGGTAAGTGGGGGCCCTCAGGAACTTGGTTCTATTGGGGGACCCCCAAGCCTAATTTGTCTTTCTGTCTGTTACCTAACGGTATTCCCGCTAAATATCTGTGTTTGCCTATAACTACTGAAAATGTAAAATTTTAATAGTAGTCAAGAAAAAAAAAAAAAAAAAAAAAAACAGGGACCGCGGTACCTGTGTTAAACCACTAGAGGCCGCTGTAGTCCATTTTTTCTTGTAAATGTGGATCTTTGGTTTTCTCAACTCAAAAGATCCAGGCAGCTGGTAAGTTTCTCTGAGGGAATCCACTTCCTCTGCCCTGTTGCTGAGTTCATCCACCGCACAGGCCCTCCGGCAAAAAGGGCCCTGGCTCCTAGTCCTCTGTTGGTTTTCGAAAAGGGCGCCATTGGCGCACGGGCGCGCGCGCGGGCGCGTGCACGCGCCTCCTATGAAAAAAAGGGGCGGGGCGGGTGGATGACGCTCGATGCGCGCCGCGGCGCTTCTGCGCATGTGCGGGCGTCCCAGCATGGTTAAAAGACACAGTACAAGTGTCAGCTGCATGCAAACAGAGCTAGCAACAAACAGTGGCACACAGAGGCGGTTGATGCAGGCATCCCCATAGAAAGGCACTTTAGTGGACACCAGCTGGTATATAGCAGCACCTGTGTTAGACTATTACCAGCAAAAATTGGTGTATGACGACGGGAATACCTCAGCTTTGTGCTTAAAGGATATGTCGTCCAGACGCTCCGGAAATAGATCTTCCAGGAAGCCAAAGGGGTCTCCATCGGGCTCTGAGGATATTGGGCATGCTTGCACTGCACCAATCTCCCCTGAGAATACAGAGGTCAGTAGCCGTAGAAACCCCGCAGGAATGCCTGGTGCTGCGGCTGTCCCCAGTCCACCTGCTCCTGTATATATAACAGAGGAGGTTTTATCCTCAACTCTGGGAGGATTGGAAGAGAGATTAACAGCATTGATCGCTGCTTCCCTGTCACAGGAAAAGCGCGTCCGATCTCCGTCTCCTCCTTCAGAGTGCCTGTTAGTGGAGGAACAGCCCCACACAGAGATCGACCTACCTGAAGGGGATCAGGATGAGGTTGATTCAGTTATGGAGGAATCAACAGTGGAAGAACCTTTCTCAGCTTCTCAGGCTGAAAGATTATGGGTTCAGTCTCTGACTAACATGGTCCGATCAGCATTTAAAATGCCTCTGGCGGAACCACCATCCACTACGGTTTCCTCGCTGGGGTCGCTAAAAGCTCCCCAGGCGGTCTGTTCCTTCCCAATCCACCCTTTATTAGAAGGGCTTATTTACCAGGATTGGGAGCATCCTGATAAAATATTTGCTCCCCCCAAGAGATTTCCGGTGATCTATCCCATGGAGGATAAGTTCATAAGAAAATGGAGGGTCCCTATAGTGGACGCAGCCATCTCTTCTGTTAACAAATCACTGACATGTCCAGTAGATAATGTTCCAATGTTCAAAGACCCAATAGATAAAAAATTGGAGTCTTTACTAAAATCTGCTTTCTCTACAGCAAGTATGGTGACACAACCTGCGGTAGCAGCGATTGGAGTCTGCCAAGCAGTGAAAGATCAGTTGAAACAAGTCTTAAGGGACTTACCAGATCAGCAGGCTCATGCCCTAGCTGACCTGCCTAGAGCCTTGTGTTTTGCGGTGGACGCCATAAAGGATACAATCCAACAGGCCTCCCGCTTTACGCTGTCTATAGTACATATGCGTAGGCTTCTGTGGCTCAAAAACTGGTCTGCTGAAGCTCCCTGTAAAAAACTGCTGGTTAGCTTCCCATTTCATGGAGAACGCTTATTTGGAGAAGATCTGGACAAATATATCCAGAAAATTTCTGCCGGTAAAAGTTCACTCTTACCGGTTAAGAACAAGGGTAGAAGTCCTTCTTTTAAGAGGCCTACCTCTCCAGTCCCGGGCACATCGGCTGTGAAGCAGTTCCGACGGCCTCCGCGGTCAAATTCAGGGGGCAGAAATCAGGGACAATCACAGGGTAACAAGAAGCCCTGGATCAAGAGAGGTACAAAACCTCCCCCTAAGGCATGAAGTATTGCCCCCGCTCAATCGGGTGGGGGGAAGACTTCAGTTGTTCACAGAGACCTGGCGGGACACCATCAGAGACAGATGGGTGCTCTCCGCAGTAAGTCTGGGATACAAGCTGGAGTTAAAAGGCACTCCTCCTGCCCAATTTATGAGGTCAAACGTGCCAAGAGATCCCCAAAAGAGAGGATCCCTCCTTCTGGCACTAGAACAACTATTGCTCCAAGGGGTAATCATGAAGGTTCCCCTGGAAGAAAGCGGATTCGGGTTTTACTCGAACCTTTTCACAGTCCCCAAACCAAATGGGGACGTGAGGCCCATATTAAATCTAAAAGGGCTAAACAAGTTCCTAAATATCAGGACCTTTCGGATGGAGTCGATCCGATCAGTGGCCACCGCCCTACAAGGGCAGGAATGGCTAGCCTCGATCGACATAAGGGATGCTTATCTGCATATTCCCATCCTTCCGGCCCATCAGAAATTTCTACGCTTTGCAGTAGAAGGGCGCCATTTTCAGTTCAGAGCCTTACCTTTCGGTCTGGCCACAGCACCACGAGTGTTCACAAAAATTCTGGCCCCATTATTGGCCAATCTAAGAACACAGGGTGTAACGATAATGGCATATCTAGACGACCTGCTACTAATAGACCACTCAGTGGAAAAGCTGGAAGTAGCTATTCACAAGACAATCGAGTATCTGGAATATCACGGTTGGATTATCAACCGGGACAAGTCAGCTCTAAGACCAGTCAAAAGTCTGGAATACTTAGGGCTAAGGCTGGATTCAAATCAGAGAAAGATTTTCTTACCTCCAGAGAAGGTGTCGTCTTTAAGAAATTTGACCCACTTAGTGGGTACAAAAAGAAAACCATCCATACGTCTCTGCATGAGGCGGCTGGGAAAGATGGTGGCTTCATTCGAAGCGGTACCCTACGGTCAATTCCATTCAAGGAATTTGCAAAGGGCCATACTGTCAGCCTGGAACAAAAAAGTTCAGGCTTTAGACTTACCAATGTCCCTGTCCCCTTCCGTTCGCAAGAGCCTCCATTGGTGGTTGGTGCCCCAGAATCTGGAAAGAGGGAAACCCTTCAGTCCAATTTCTTGGAAGGTGGTCACTACAGATGCCAGCCTCATCGGCTGGGGGGCAGTGCTGGAGCAATGGTCTCTCCAGGGCAGGTGGTCAGAAGCAGAAAAGGCCCTGCCCATCAATCTCTTAGAGATACGAGCAGCCCGGTATGCCCTAGTAGCATGGACATCCAAACTCCAGGGGTCCCCTGTCAGAATTCAATCAGACAATGCCACGGCAGTGGCATATATCAATCATCAGGGTGGCACCAAAAGTCGTGCAGCCCAGAAGGAAGCAAATTGCATCCTGGAGTGGGCAGAAAGATATGTCCCAGCCATATCCGCGGTTTTCATCCCAGGAGTGGAAAATTGGAGAGCGGACTTTCTAAGTCGCCAACAATTATGCCCGGGGGAATGGTCTCTTCACCCCGAGGTTTTCCAGGCAATATGCCAGCGGTGGGGAACACCGGATGTAGATCTGCTAGCATCCAGATTCAACGCAAAGGTGGACAGGTTTGTGTCTCGCACAAGGGATCCCCTAGCTTGCGGCTCGGATGCCCTAGTGTTCCCTTGGGATCGGTTCAAGCTGATATATGCATTCCCACCGCCACGATTGTTACCGCGATTACTCCGCAGAATCAGGGTAGAAAAGAAACCAGTGATTCTGGTGGCTCCAGCGTGGCCCCGAAGGGCATGGTACGCGGAGATTGTAAAAATGTCAGTGAGGAGTCCTTGGACCCTCCCACTTCGTCCGGACCTGCTGTCGCAAGGACCGATATACCACCCTTCCTTACCAGCCCTAGGTTTGACGGCCTGGCTATTGAAGCCCACATTCTGAAAAAGAGAGGGCTCTCTAATTCTGTGGTATCTACCATGATCAATGCCAGGAAACCGGTATCCAGGCAGATCTATTATAGGATCTGGAAAGCGTACATTACGTGGTGTGAGACCAAGAAATGGCATCCACGTAAGTACATGATAGGGAGGATTCTGGACTTCCTACAGTGGGCTGTAGATAGGAAGCTGGCCTTGAGTACTATCAAGGGTCAGATTTCGGCCTTGTCAATATTTTTTCAAAGGCCCTTGGCTTCGCATTCACTAGTCAAAGCCTTTATACAAGGAGTGATGCGTATTAGCCCTCCGGTTAGTATTCCCATATGTCCTTGGGACTTAAACCTGGTTCTGTCGGTTCTACAGAAACAACCGTTTGAACCATTACAACACATTTCCTTGGTTCTTCTCACCAGGAAATTGGTTTTTCTTAGTAGCCATTTGTTCGGCTAAAAGAGTGTCGGAATTAGCAGCTATGTCCTGTAAGGAGCCATATCTGGTTGTCCATAAGGACAGAGTAGTATTACGTCCTCATCCAGCCTTTCTTCCTAAGGTGGTATCGAGGTTTCATTTGAACCAAGATGTGGTTCTTCCTTCTTTTTTCCCCAAACCTAGCTCAGTAGAGGAAAAGTTATTACATTCTTTGGATGTCGTAAGAGCAGTTAAAGCTTATCTAAAAGCCACTGCTCAGATTCGCAGAACGGATTCTTTGTTTGTTCTGCCGGAAGGCCCCAGAAGGGGTCAGGCAGCATCAAAATCTACTTTAGCCAAGTGGATTCGACAGGTCATAATACAAGCCTATGGCTTGAGAAAGAGACCGCCTCCGTTCAAAGTTAGGGCGCACTCCACAAGAGCGGTTGGAACTTCATGGGCAGTGCATCACCAGGCCTCCCTGGCTCAAGTATGTAAGGCCGCAACATGGTCTTCGGTACACACGTTTACTAGATTCTATCAGGTAGACGTTAGAAGTCAGGAGGATGTCGCCTTTGGGCGCAGTGTGTTGCAGGCCGCAAAAGATCCTCATGCCTGATGGCGCCCAGCTTATGTACCCCCCCCTCATTTGGCATTGCTTTGGGACGTCCCATTAGTAATGACTAAGTCGCTCTGTGTCCCGTGATGTACGAAAAAGAAAAAGGGATTTTTATAACAGCTTACCTGTAAAATCCTTTTCTTGGAGTACATCACGGGACACAGAGCTCCCACCCCTCTTTTTGGGACACTTATTGCTTGGCTACAAAACTGAGGTGCTCCCGGGTGGGAGGGGCTTATATAGGGGAGGGTACTTCCGGTTTGGAATTGGCCAGTGCCAACACCTGAAGGTAAACTATATAACCCATTAGTAATGACTAAGTCGCTCTGTGTCCCGTGATGTACTCCAAGAAAAGGATTTTACAGGTAAGCTGTTATAAAAATCCCTTTTTCTATCCAAAGTTAAAATTAATTAATTAAAAAATTTGAATTCATACTATTCGAAATTCAAATTTATTCTATTCGAAATTCGAATTTCAGAAGATGGTTGTATATTCTTTCTATTTTATTCTTCTAAATTATATATTTTTTCTATTCTGTTCTAATCTTTTCTATTTGAATTATAAATTTTGGAAGAAGGTTATTTACTTACTTATATACATCTGTCACATAAAAAAAAAAGATGTGAAATGGCTGTCACGGATGTCGATCGCAAGGCAAGTACATATGCTGTATGTCATTGTCCACTTGCCACAACACCTGCCACGAGTGCCACGTGACCGGCCACGAGTGCCACGTGACCGGCCACGAGTGCCACGTGACCGGCCACGAGTGTCACGTGACCTGCCACGAGTGCCACGTGACCTGCCACGAGTGCCACGTGAACGGCCACGAGTGTCACGTGACCTGCCACGTGACCAAGTTGTGGATTGTCCACTTGCCACGTCACCTGCCACAAGTTATGGGGTTCCTAGCACCAAGTGACCCCCAGATATGGGCGATATGTCAAGTACTTTTCTGCAGCAGAGAATAACATTTTGTGACCCGACTTTGGGGCCACGTATCTCAGGGCCACTTATAGCTAGAAACCCCAAATTTGGTATGCAAACACAGTAGAACTAGCATTACAACGGGGTTACTTGGTGATAGAAACCCCAAATTTGGGGTTATTGTAGTGCCAGTTGTAATGTGTTTGCATACCAAATATTTTGGGATTTCTAGCTATAAGTGGCCCAGAGATAAGTGGCCTCAAAGTCGGGTCACAAAAATTAATTCTCTGCTGCAGAAAAGCACTTGACAGATCGCCCATATCTGGGGGTCACTTGGTGCTAGGAACCCCATAACTTGTGGCAGGTGACGTGGCAAGTGGACAATCCACAACTTGGTCACGTGGCACTCGTGGCCGGTCACGTGGCACTCGGACAATGACATACAGCATATGTACTTGCCTTGCGATCGACATCCATGACAGCCATTTCACATCTTTTTTTATGTGACAGATGTATGTATATAAGTAAGTAACTAACCATCTTTCAAAATTTATAATTTAAATAGAAAAGATTAGAACAGAATAGAAAAAAAATATAATTTAATAGAATAAAATAGAAAGAATATGCAACCATCTTATGAAATTCGAATTTCGAATAGAATACATTTTAATTTCGAACAGTAGGAATTAAAAAAAATTTAATTAATTAATTTTAACTTTGGATAGAATAGATTAGAATAGAAATAGAGAATACACTAGAAAAACAATAGAATAGAATAGAATATAGATACTATCTATTTCATGTTTAATTTTTTTTGCAGATTACTATTTTTTACATAAGATCTCCTGCAGACTATTAGCATTTATTTTATTTTTTAGCAGATCTCCTGTAGACTATTAACAGCCATTTCACTTCTTTTGTTTTTGCAGATCTCCTGCAGACTGTTAGAATCAATTTCATTTTTTTTTCAAAGTCGGGTCGCAAAATATTTTCGAATCTGCTTTAAATAGTATCAACATGATTCGAAATTATTTCAACCGCATTTAAAACTATTTCAACCGCATTTGAAACTATTTCAACCGGATTCAAAAATATTTTGCGACCCGACTTTGGGTCCACGTATCTCGGGGTTAGTTGGCGATAGAAACCCCAAATTTGGGGAACTTGTAGTGCTAGTTCTCCTGTGTTTGAATACCAATTTTGGGGTTTCTATCACTAAGTGACCCCGAGAAACGTGGACCCAAATTCGGGTCGCAAAATGTCAAACACTTTTCTGCAGCAGAGAATGACATTTTGCGACCCGAATTTTGGGCCACATATCTCGGGGCCACTTGTAGCTAGAAACCCCAAATTTGGTATGCAAACACAGTACAACTAGCACTATAACATCTTCAAATTTGGGGTTTCTATTACTAAGTGACCCTGAGATACGTGGACCCAAAGTCGGGTCGCAAAATATTTTCTAATCCGGTTGAAATAGTTTCAAATGCGGTTGAAATAATTTCGAATCATGTTGAAATAATTTCGAATCCGGTAGAAATATTTTCGAATTCGGTTGAAATATTTTCGAATGCGACCGATTTTTCGAATTCGGTCGAAAACAAAACGAAATCCGAAAACGAATTTAACAAATTTAACAAATCTAACTAAACAAAATTAATTAATTAACGAATTAAAACGAAACGAAACGAAACAAATTTTTTCCTTTTGCACATGTCTACTTTTTATATTGTTGTTAGGTAAAAGCAATTCGGACCTCAAGGTTTGTCAGTAAGTGCTGGATGAGTGGGGTGTGTCATCTTCAGGTGTGCAAAGAAATAACAAAACAATTCAGCTTTTCTCCTGGATGTAGGGCTACACAGTAAATAAGCACTGCCTAACTTTTAGGCCTCATGCACACTGGACATTTTTACAGCTGCTCCTAGGGGCATCTGGCTTTTTTTCCCCTGCCTCTAAACTCCCCTCCATGTTAGCCAATATATCCATGCACACATAGGCTTTTAGCAGTGTTTAGAGGCAGGAAAAACCCACCGCCAGTACATCCAGGAGCAGCAGAATTTTGGCAGAAAAAAACGATTGATGCTGCTAAACGCGCCATAATGCTAGGCACGTTTAGCACTTCAGCGTTTATTAATTTCATTTGAAATAAATAAATTCCCAAACACTCTAACCTCTGCTAAACTGGTTTGAAAACAATTCAGCTTAAAGCGGAGGTCCACACAAAAAGTGAACCTCCGCTTTTCGAAACCCTCCCCCCCCCCTCCGGTGTCACATTTGGCACCTTTCAGGGGGGAGGGGGGTGCAGATACCTGTATAATACAGGTATTTGCACCCACTTCCGGGCATTGGTATCCGCAGAATCTGTGGGTATCTATGCCACTTAACCCCCCCCCTCGTGTTCTGGGAAACACACAGTTCCCAGAACACAGCAGGGACCAGTGAAGACGTGCAGTGCGACTCACGCATGCGCAGTAGGGAACCGGGCAGTGAAGCCGCAATGCTTCACTTCCTGATTCCCTCACCGAGGATGGCAGCGGGGGCAACCGAGAGATGAGCGATTGCTCGTCTTCTGCTGCCGACATCGCGGGCACCCTGGACAGGTAAGTGTCCATTTATTAAAAGTCAGCAGCTGCAGTATTTGTAGCTGCTGGCTTTTAATATTTTTTTTTTAAGGTGGACTTCCTTTTTAAGTTAGTTGTCAATGCTGATTTTCTCCTGTCAGGAAAAACAAAGTTTTACAATAAATCAGTGTGCATGAGGTAATAGTGTGTTTTTGTTTAAACTTGATACTTTAACCACTTGTCCACCACGCTATAGCAGATATACGGCTACAGCGCAGCTCTTCACTTATGGGAGGGCATCCCTGGACGTCCTCCCGAGAACACGCTTCCCACGTCCCCCCGGGACATGCATCAGGAAGTGTCTTTGATCACAGATCAGTGTAAAGGACCAATCACAGTGGCCCTTTACTGTGTGATCAGCTGTGTCCAATCATAGCTCAAACACATGTATCTGACATTCCAGTTATCGGCTCTCCTTTCCTCACACACAGACAGCGTGTGAGGAAAGTCGATCTGTCAGGCACACTGAGTACAATATTTACACTGATCATCAGTGCAGCCCCATTAATGTCCAATACTGGAGCTTATCAGTGCCCATCAGTGACACCTCATCAGTGCAGCTTTGCCATTGCATCCTCACCAGTGCAGCCCCTTTAATGTCCAACAGTGCAGCTAATCAGTGCCCATCAGTGCTGCCTTATCAGTACAGCTTTTTGTCGTTGCCTCCTCATCAGAGGCACTAATTGGCACTGCGCCCCGAGCCCACCCACTTGTGTTACAATAGCAAATGAATATTATGTAGCGATACCCTCAGCTAAGAGGGCCGCAGATTTAGTTTGGGCCCTGAAGACAGCTCCGCCAACCCCCGGCAATTTACTCGACCCACTCTGGCACAGTTAGTCTAGGGTAATATATATATCTTATGCTCTATGGCTAAATTCAGACACCAATGCAGTGATAGAAGAATAATAAGTTTACTTTTGCTGGCAATATAATCAACAGTTATAACAATCACAGTAGTCTATCTGCAGAGCCCTGCAGCAACTGACACACTACCACTAGTAAAATATGGCGCACACGCGCCACGTGTAACAGTACTTCACTATGCGCCCTATGGCGCAGCAACTAAATAAACTACCTAGATGGCCAGGCCTGACCTTATAACTCAGTCTCTAAGGGATGAATTCTTTGCATGCAAATCTTTAAATGGTGGTGCACATTTCAGGAACACATTTGTAATCCAAAAGGGGGGGGGGTAAAAAGTACCAACACAGAACACTTCACCAGAGATCCGTCTGACTCAGTTCTGCTATGGATCTCCAGTGGATATTTAAATGCGAACTGGTGGGCCACGGCAGTCTGTAGGCCTAACAATAGTGTACAGTATGGATAGAGCAGGTGCTCGCTCACCCCTCCGGACGCGATCCCATTCCGGGAACTTCCACCTGCTGTGTCTCCACACACAGCGTCTGCAGCAATCCAGTCTCCGGCTCAGCAGCGGTTGAGGATGACCGAGTCAGGTGCCACCCAGGCTCGCCAGGAGGGTGGAAGGCTCTTTTGGGTCGCAGCGCAAGGCCCCAGGCTTCAGGCCTTGCACCACAGCGGATCCGCACAGGAAGGTCTCTCCACTGAAGTCTTGTGTCCCAAAGAGACCGAGCTCTGCCTCCCCTCCTCTTTATATAACCCCCCCATGAGTCTCTGGGGTGGAAACATTGCCGAAAGGGGTTCTGGGTAAGGTAGTCCTGGGAGTCTTAAAGGGGACCCCGCTACACACTCCCCCCACTTAAACTCTTTGGTCCCCAAAGATAATTCTAGCATACATTGCGTACAACCCTAGACAACATTGCGTAAGATGTTGGCATAGGGAATTCCCACCAAAACCGAGGGGTTGAATTCCCTTGCCCACAGGTCACACTAGCATGAGTGGCCTGCCTAACTGTGCCAGAGAGTGAGTTGGGGTTGCCCTCCACCAAATGAACAGTGGAGGGATCCGGATTCTCTGCACTCCTGGCAGTGGCCACAGAATCTTCTGAGCTCTTCCCCATTTGTGGGTAGGTCAACTTTTTTGGAGGCCTTATGACTCTTCGAGCCCTTTGCTCTCTTGGGGTTTCTGGCTCTGGCACCACAGGCTCTTCTTCCGTAGCAGGTTTGGGCAACACGGCGGGCTCTGGAATATCGGCTTTAGGAGCCAAAGGATACACAAAGTCTCTAGGGTTCTCTTCTGAGCAAGTGTCACCGGCATCTTCCCAGTAATCTGATGAAGAACTAGATGGGATGAACTCGAGGCTTCTGCATTCAGTTTTCCATCTATAGTGTCTTCAGTGGTTGGAAGATCCATAGCAGAAGTTCCTGGAGTTGGGGAAGGCCAAAGCCAGTCAAGTTCTCTTCCTTCATCTCCACTGAGTTCAGAGGCCTCTCCATCTTCAGCCCGAGAGGTCTGGGACTGAGTGTTTTGGCCTGGGAGTATCCAGAATAGAGACTGGTTCAGGGGGGTCCCTCACTGGAGGTATCCTGACTGCTTCAGCAAGTGGGAGCAGGTGGTTTCGATGCCACGTCTTCAGTGGTCCTACCTTCCCTTCTGGCTTCAACTTGTAGACAGGTAGACCTGGCAGCTTCCTACAGATGACACAGGGTTCAGATCTCCATCTGTCTGCAAGTTTGTGTTTTCCAGGGACCCCCAGATTGCGTAACAGTACTCGGTCCCCGGGCTGCAGGTCTTGCACCCGGACCTTCAAGTCGAAGTTTCTTTTGTTTCGAGCTCCCCTTTGATCTGAGGCCGCTTGAGCCTGTTCATAGGCTACTTTCAGGCTATGTCTGAGCCTGTCCACATATCCTTTGTGGGATGTGGCTGAGGAATGGTCTAAGGAGGTGCCAAAGGCCAGGTCCACAGGTAACCTTGCTTCTCTCCCAAACATGAGTCGATAGGGGGAGTAGCCTGTAGCATCACTTGTGGTGCAGTTGTAAGCGTGTTCTATAGCTGCTATGTGTTTGCTCCAATGTTGTTTCTTTTCACTATCCAGAGTTCCCAACATTTTGAGCAGGGTTCGGTTAAACCTCTCCGGCTGAGCATCTCCCTGTGGGTGGTAAGGTGTGGTTCGGGTTTTCTTGATTCCTAACGAATCCAGGAGTTTCCGGATCAGCCGACCCTCAAAGTCCCTTCCTTGGTCTGAATGAAGTCGCTGAGGCAGCCCATAATGGACAAAGTACTTCTCCATAAGTACCTTGGCTACTGTGAAAGCCTTCTGGTCTTTGGTTGGGAAAGCTTGGGCATACCGGGTGAAATGATCGGTTATCACCAGAACATTTCCTAGTCCACTCAGGTCGGGTTTGAGGCAGAGAAAATCAATGCATACCAGATCCATTGGGCCTTGACTTTGTAGATGGCCCATTGGGGCAGCTTGATGGGGTAAAGTGTTCCTCTGGATGCAGCGTGCACATGAATGGCAGTACTCTTCTACTTCTGCCCTCATGCAGGGCCAATAGAACCGACTTCTGACGAGTTGAAAGGTCCTTTCCGCCCCTAGGTGGCCGTGATTGTCATGTAGGGCAATCAGAACAGTCTCTCGATGTTTTTCCGGAAGGAAAACTTGCCATTTATCTTCTAGGTCATCAGAGGGGCCCCTTCGGTAGACCACTCCCTGATGCACCTGCAACCTGTCCCACTCTTTCCTCAACAGGCGAGCTTCCTTTGAGGAGTAGCGCAGGAGTCTATTTGGATCCTGATTCTCCAGGGCTTCCAGAACCAATTTCCCCATGGGGTCTTCTAATTGGTCGCATCTCAGCTCCTTCTTGGACAGTTTCGGCAGATTGTCTTCCTCCAGTTGGGTTACTCCACAGTATTGTTTGTGGACTCCTACCATGATAACTCCTATCTCTTCCGCCCTTGAGCCTCCTCTGGCTTGTAATTCAGCCCCTTGACAAAGGGCCCGCACTCCGTCAGGTGCCACTTGAGTCCAGTCTTCTGTGTCACTGGTGGGGGCATGAGATCTCCTGGACAGAGCATCTGCATCTCGATTTCCAGCCCCTGGCCTGTATTTTAGGCTGAAATTGAATCCAGACAGTGCGGCCAGCCACCTGTGTCCAGTGGCGTCCAGCTTTGCTGTGGCGAAAAGGTAGGTAAGGGGGTTGTTGTCGGTCTTCACAGTGAACTCCGCCCCATACAGGTAGTCTTTGAGCTTGTCTACTACCTCCCACTTAAGGGCCAGGAACTCCAGCTTGTGAGTGGGGTAGTTCTTCTCAGAGGGGGGCAGGCTCCTGCTCACGTAGGCAACGTGTCGCAGTTGTCCTTCGTGTTCTTGGTAAAGTACTCCTCCCAGACCGTCATGACTAGCATCTACATGTAGTTCATAGGGTCTTGCTGGGTCTGCGTAGGCCAAGACTGGGGCAGTGGTTAGGCTCTTCTTCAACGCCTGGAAGGCCTCTTCACACTTCTGGTTCCACTGATCTCTGACTGACTCTCCCGGCTTCCTGGATCCTGAGTCGTCCTCTTCCCCTTCAGTCTTGAGTAGGGATGAGCTTCGTGTTCGAGTCGAACATACGTTCGACTCGAACATCGGCTGTTCGATCGTTCGACGAAGATCGAACGATTTGGGCCGTTCGCGCCAAATTCGAGTGACGCGAACGGCCCACAATGCACTACGCCATCGCAGTGTCATCCAGTCGCTGTGATTGGCCAAGCATGCACTGTGACCCCGCATGCTTGGCCAATCACAGCGCCGGCAGTGAGGAGAGCAATGATTGGCCACAGGCAGGATGCCTGTGGCCAATTATTGCTGAGGGTGTTTAGTACACGCCCCACACTATAAAAGGCCGCCAGCACGGCGGCCTAGTGTAGTGTGTTCCGGAGCAGGGATAGAGCAGCATAGGCAGGGACAGTGACTGTTATTTCTTTCTTGCTTAACCTGGATTCCTTTAGTTTAGGGAAAGAGAAGGATAGGTAGGGAGAGTGTCAGTGTGTTTTGTGCTTGTGCTATAGTGTGCTTAAAAAAAACATTTATTCTAGGGACAGAAAACTGTAGGTAGGGACAGTGTCAGTTTCTTTCACTCTGCAAGTCCTTGTTTCCAGGGACCTGGAAGGACAGTGAGTGAATTGTCCTTGTGCTATATTGTGCTTAAAAAAACATTTATTCTAGGGACAGAAAACTGTAGGTAGGGAGAGTGTCAGTTTCTTTCACTCTGCAAGTCCTTGTTTCCAGGGACCTGGAAGGACAGTGAGTGAATTGTCCTTGTGCTATATTGTGCTTAAAAAAAAACATTTTTTCTAGGGACAGAAAACTGTAGGTAGGGAGAGTGTTTTTTTTTTTTCACTCTGCAAGTCCTTGTTTCCAGGGACCTGTAAGGACAGTGAGTGAATTGTCCTTGTGCTATATTGTGCTTAAAAAAAACATTTATTCTAGGGACAGAAAACTGTAGGTAGGGAGAGTGTCAGTTTATTTCACTCTGCAAGTCCTTGTTTCCAGGGACCTGTAAGGACAGTGAGTGAATTGTCCTTGTGCTATATTGTGATTAAAAAAAACATTTTTTCTAGGGACAGAAAACTGTAGGTAGGGAGAGTGTTTTTTTTCTTTCACTCTGCAAGTCCTTGTTTCCAGGGACCTGTAAGGACAGTGAGTGAATTGTCCTTGTGCTATATTGTGATTAAAAAAAACATTTTTTCTAGGGACAGAAAACTGTAGGTAGGGAGAGTGTTTTTTTTCTTTCACTCTGCAAGTCCTTGTTTCCAGGGACCTGGAAGGACAGTGAGTGAATTGTCCTTGTGCTATATTGTGCTTAAAAAAAACATTTATTCTAGGGACAGAAAACTGTAGGTAGGGAGAGTGTCAGTTTATTTCACTCTGCAAGTCCTTGTTTCCAGGGACCTGTAAGGACAGTGAGTGAATTGTCCTTGTGCTATATTGTGATTAAAAAAAACATTTTTTCTAGGGACAGAAAACTGTAGGTAGGGAGAGTGTTTTTTTTCTTTCACTCTGCAAGTCCTTGTTTCCAGGGACCTGGAAGGACAGTGAGTGAATTGTCCTTGTGCTATATTGTGCTTAAAAAAAACATTTATTCTAGGGACAGAAAACTGTAGGTAGGGACAGTGTCAGTTTCTTTCACTCTGCAAGTCCTTGTTTCCAGGGACCTGGAAGGACAGTGAGTGAATTGTCCTTGTGCTATATTGTGCTTAAAAAAACATTTATTCTAGGGACAGAAAACTGTAGGTAGGGAGAGTGTCAGTTTCTTTCACTCTGCAAGTCCTTGTTTCCAGGGACCTGGAAGGACAGTGAGTGAATTGTCCTTGTGCTATATTGTGCTTAAAAAAAAACATTTTTTCTAGGGACAGAAAACTGTAGGTAGGGAGAGTGTTTTTTTTTTTCACTCTGCAAGTCCTTGTTTCCAGGGACCTGTAAGGACAGTGAGTGAATTGTCCTTGTGCTATATTGTGCTTAAAAAAAACATTTATTCTAGGGACAGAAAACTGTAGGTAGGGAGAGTGTCAGTTTCTTTCACTCTGCAAGTCCTTGTTTCCAGGGACCTGTAAGGACAGTGAGTGAATTGTCCTTGTGCTATATTGTGATTAAAAAAAACATTTTTTCTAGGGACAGAAAACTGTAGGTAGGGAGAGTGTTTTTTTTCTTTCACTCTGCAAGTCCTTGTTTCCAGGGACATGTAAGGACAGTGAGTGAATTGTCCTTGTGCTATATTGTGCTTAAAAAAAACATTTATTCTAGGGACAGAAAACTGTAGGTAGGGAGAGTGTCAGTTTATTTCACTCTGCAAGTCCTTGTTTCCAGGGACCTGTAAGGACAGTGAGTGAATTGTCCTTGTGCTATATTGTGATTAAAAAAAACATTTTTTCTAGGGACAGAAAACTGTAGGTAGGGAGAGTGTTTTTTTTCTTTCACTCTGCAAGTCCTTGTTTCCAGGGACCTGTAAGGACAGTGAGTGAATTGTCCTTGTGCTATATTGTGATTAAAAAAAACATTTTTTCTAGGGACAGAAAACTGTAGGTAGGGAGAGTGTTTTTTTTCTTTCACCCTGCAAGTCCTTGTTTCCAGGGACCTGGAAGGACAGTGAGTGAATTGTCCTTGTGCTATATTGTGCTTAAAAAAAACATTTATTCTAGGGACAGAAAACTGTAGGTAGGGAGAGTGTCAGTTTATTTCACTCTGCAAGTCCTTGTTTCCAGGGACCTGTAAGGACAGTGAGTGAATTGTCCTTGTGCTATATTGTGATTAAAAAAAACATTTTTTCTAGGGACAGAAAACTGTAGGTAGGGAGAGTGTTTTTTTTCTTTCACTCTGCAAGTCCTTGTTTCCAGGGACCTGTAAGGACAGTGAGTGAATTGTCCTTGTGCTATATTGTGATTAAAAAAAAAAATTTTCTAGGGACAGAAAACTGTAGGTAGGGAGAGTGTTTTTTTTCTTTCACTCTGCAAGTCCTTGTTTCCAGGGACCTGGAAGGACAGTGAGTGAATTGTCCTTGTGCTATATTGTGCTTAAAAAAAACATTTATTCTAGGGACAGAAAACTGTAGGTAGGGAGAGTGTCAGTTTATTTCACTCTGCAAGTCCTTGTTTCCAGGGACCTGTAAGGACAGTGAGTGAATTGTCCTTGTGCTATATTGTGATTAAAAAAAACATTTTTTCTAGGGACAGAAAACTGTAGGTAGGGAGAGTGTTTTTTTTCTTTCACTCTGCAAGTCCTTGTTTCCAGGGACCTGGAAGGACAGTGAGTGAATTGTCCTTGTGCTATATTGTGCTTAAAAAAAACATTTATTCTAGGGACAGAAAACTGTAGGTAGGGACAGTGTCAGTTTCTTTCACTCTGCAAGTCCTTGTTTCCAGGGACCTGGAAGGACAGTGAGTGAATTGTCCTTGTGCTATATTGTGCTTAAAAAAACATTTATTCTAGGGACAGAAAACTGTAGGTAGGGAGAGTGTCAGTTTCTTTCACTCTGCAAGTCCTTGTTTCCAGGGACCTGGAAGGACAGTGAGTGAATTGTCCTTGTGCTATATTGTGCTTAAAAAAAAACATTTTTTCTAGGGACAGAAAACTGTAGGTAGGGAGAGTGTTTTTTTTTTTTCACTCTGCAAGTCCTTGTTTCCAGGGACCTGTAAGGACAGTGAGTGAATTGTCCTTGTGCTATATTGTGCTTAAAAAAAACATTTATTCTAGGGACAGAAAACTGTAGGTAGGGAGAGTGTCAGTTTATTTCACTCTGCAAGTCCTTGTTTCCAGGGACCTGTAAGGACAGTGAGTGAATTGTCCTTGTGCTATATTGTGATTAAAAAAAACATTTTTTCTAGGGACAGAAAACTGTAGGTAGGGAGAGTGTTTTTTTTCTTTCACTCTGCAAGTCCTTGTTTCCAGGGACCTGTAAGGACAGTGAGTGAATTGTCCTTGTGCTATATTGTGCTTAAAAAAAACATTTATTCTAGGGACAGAAAACTGTAGGTAGGGAGAGTGTCAGTTTATTTCACTCTGCAAGTCCTTGTTTCCAGGGACCTGTAAGGACAGTGAGTGAATTGTCCTTGTGCTATATTGTGATTAAAAAAAACATTTTTTCTAGGGACAGAAAACTGTAGGTAGGGAGAGTGTTTTTTTTCTTTCACTCTGCAAGTCCTTGTTTCCAGGGACCTGTAAGGACAGTGAGTGAATTGTCCTTGTGCTATATTGTGATTAAAAAAAACATTTTTTCTAGGGACAGAAAACTGTAGGTAGGGAGAGTGTTTTTTTTCTTTCACTCTGCAAGTCCTTGTTTCCAGGGACCTGGAAGGACAGTGAGTGAATTGTCCTTGTGCTATATTGTGCTTAAAAAAAACATTTATTCTAGGGACAGAAAACTGTAGGTAGGGAGAGTGTCAGTTTATTTCACTCTGCAAGTCCTTGTTTCCAGGGACCTGTAAGGACAGTGAGTGAATTGTCCTTGTGCTATATTGTGATTAAAAAAAACATTTTTTCTAGGGACAGAAAACTGTAGGTAGGGAGAGTGTTTTTTTTCTTTCACTCTGCAAGTCCTTGTTTCCAGGGACCTGTAAGGACAGTGAGTGAATTGTCCTTGTGCTATATTGTGATTAAAAAAAACATTTTTTCTAGGGACAGAAAACTGTAGGTAGGGAGAGTGTTTTTTTTCTTTCACTCTGCAAGTCCTTGTTTCCAGGGACCTGGAAGGACAGTGAGTGAATTGTCCTTGTGCTATATTGTGCTTAAAAAAAACATTTATTCTAGGGACAGAAAACTGTAGGTAGGGAGAGTGTCAGTTTATTTCACTCTGCAAGTCCTTGTTTCCAGGGACCTGTAAGGACAGTGAGTGAATTGTCCTTGTGCTATATTGTGATTAAAAAAAACATTTTTTCTAGGGACAGAAAACTGTAGGTAGGGAGAGTGTTTTTTTCTTTCACTCTGCAAGTCCTTGTTTCCAGGGACCTGGAAGGACAGTGAGTGAATTGTCCTTGTGCTATATTGTGCTTAAAAAAAACATTTATTCTAGGGACAGAAAACTGTAGGTAGGGAGAGTGTCAGTTTATTTCACTCTGCAAGTCCTTGTTTCCAGGGACCTGTAAGGACAGTGAGTGAATTGTCCTTGTGCTATATTGTGATTAAAAAAAACATTTTTTCTAGGGACAGAAAACTGTAGGTAGGGAGAGTGTTTTTTTTCTTTCACTCTGCAAGTCCTTGTTTCCAGGGACCTGTAAGGACAGTGAGTGAATTGTCCTTGTGCTATATTGTGATTAAAAAAAACATTTTTTCTAGGGACAGAAAACTGTAGGTAGGGAGAGTGTTTTTTTTCTTTCACTCTGCAAGTCCTTGTTTCCAGGGACCTGGAAGGACAGTGAGTGAATTGTCCTTGTGCTATATTGTGCTTAAAAAAAACATTTATTCTAGGGACAGAAAACTGTAGGTAGGGAGAGTGTCAGTTTATTTCACTCTGCAAGTCCTTGTTTCCAGGGACCTGTAAGGACAGTGAGTGAATTGTCCTTGTGCTATATTGTGATTAAAAAAAACATTTTTTCTAGGGACAGAAAACTGTAGGTAGGGAGAGTGTTTTTTTTCTTTCACTCTGCAAGTCCTTGTTTCCAGGGACCTGGAAGGACAGTGAGTGAATTGTCCTTGTGCTATATTGTGCTTAAAAAAAACATTTATTCTAGGGACAGAAAACTGTAGGTAGGGAGAGTGTCAGTTTATTTCACTCTGCAAGTCCTTGTTTCCAGGGACCTGTAAGGACAGTGAGTGAATTGTTCTTGTGCTATATTGTGATTAAAAAAAACATTTTTTCTAGGGACAGAAAACTGTAGGTAGGGAGAGTGTTTTTTTTCTTTCACTCTGCAAGTCCTTGTTTCCAGGGACCTGGAAGGACAGTGAGTGAATTGTCCTTGTGCTATATTGTGCTTAAAAAAAACATTTATTCTAGGGACAGAAAACTGTAGGTAGGGAGAGTGTCAGTTTATTTCACTCTGCAAGTCCTTGTTTCCAGGGACCTGTAAGGACAGTGAGTGAATTGTCCTTGTGCTATATTGTGATTAAAAAAAACATTTTTTCTAGGGACAGAAAACTGTAGGTAGGGAGAGTGTTTTTTTTCTTTCACTCTGCAAGTCCTTGTTTCCAGGGACCTGGAAGGACAGTGAGTGAATTGTCCTTGTGCTATATTGTGCTTAAAAAAAACATTTATTCTAGGGACAGAAAACTGTAGGTAGGGAGAGTGTCAGTTTATTTCACTCTGCAAGTCCTTGTTTCCAGGGACCTGTAAGGACAGTGAGTGAATTGTTCTTGTGCTATATTGTGATTAAAAAAAACATTTTTTCTAGGGACAGAAAACTGTAGGTAGGGAGAGTGTCAGTTTATTTCACTCTGCAAGTCCTTGTTTCCAGGGACCTGTAAGGACAGTGAGTGAATTGTTCTTGTGCTATATTGTGATTAAAAAAAACATTTTTTCTAGGGACAGAAAACTGTAGGTAGGGAGAGTGTTTTTTTTCTTTCACTCTGCAAGTCCTTGTTTCCAGGGACCTGTAAGGACAGTGAGTGAATTGTCCTTGTGCTATATTGTGCTTAAAAAAAACATTTATTCTAGGGACAGAAAACTGTAGGTAGGGAGAGTGTCAGTTTCTTTCACTGTGAAAGTCCTTGTTTCAAGGGACAGAGAAGGACACCTGAAGGTAGCCCTTATTGCTTTTTTCCCATCTCCCTGCAGGCCATCTATTAGAATGTCTGGAAGGCAAACAAGGAGAGGCAGACAGTCAGGAGGCAATAAAAGAGGGCAAGCAGGCTCTGTGTCTGGGGGCAACAGTGCTGGTCGTGGACGCGGTGCATTGTCATCAGCACATGGCCATGGGACACGCTTGTCCTTCTTTTCGGCAGCTGGACATGTTGAGCCACATCATGCCGAAGACTTGGTAGAGTGGATGACCAAGCCCTCCTCCTCCTCCTCATCCTCTCTCACTCAGGCTCAGGGTACTGGAAAAGCAGCTGCCAAAGCGTCGTCTTCCCTGGTATCAATGTCAGACAAATCATCAGTCACTCCTTCCCTAGACCCACCATGTCCTCCTCCTGAGGAGTCCCCCGAACTGTTTCAGCACAGTGTTGGGTACATGCTCCAGGAGGATGCCCAGCGTTTCGAAGGGTCTGATGATGAAACCCAGCTAGAGGAAGGCAGTAGCGTGAGAGCAGACAGAGGGGATGCTCAAGAAGGACACCAATCTGGCAGTCATGTTCCAGCAGCTGCAGCATACTGCCAGATTGGCTCCAGTGATGAGGAGGGAGGGGATGATGAGGTCACTGACTCCACGTGGGTGCCTAATAGGAGAGAGGAGGAGGAGGAGGATGAGGAGGAGGCACATCTCCAACGAGGCAGGATGCCCTTTGGTGGCCAGCGTAAGGGCAGTACACCGACGGAATCACACCGCAGAGCTCCGCCTGTGCAGGGCGCTGCCTCTGCCCGTCATTCAAAAAGTTCTTTGG
This sequence comes from Rana muscosa, assembly GCA_029206835.1. Lineage (NCBI taxonomy): Eukaryota > Metazoa > Chordata > Amphibia > Anura > Ranidae > Rana > Rana muscosa. The sequence goes on along the minus strand of JARGYO010000125.1, from coordinate 6,284,040 downwards.
TGTGGGCCTTTTTTGAGGCTAGTGCATCAGATCGCACAGCTGCTGTTTGCAACATATGTCTCAAGCGTATATCGCGTGGCCAAAACATCAGCCGCTTGGGTACCACATGCCTGACCAGACATATGTTGACCTGCCATGCAGCTCGTTGGCAAGCCTACCTCAAAGACCCACACCAAAGAACAAAGCGGACCTCTCCTTGCACCGCATCAGCTGGGATCTCCAACCCCACTATAACTTCAGTCCTCTCTGAAACATGCACTGAGAGGAATGAAGGTGTAGAATTAGGTGTGTCACAGCCAAGTACTTGCGGCCACTCTGCTAGCAGTACACCGACGTCCGATTCTAGCAGGCAAATTTCCCTGCCCCAGCTGCTGGACCGTCGAAAGAAGTTCACTCCCAGCCATCCACATGCCCAGCGGTTGAATGCTAGCTTGGCTAAATTGCTAGCGCTTCAACTGCTGCCTTTTCAGTTGGTAGACTCGGCCCCCTTCCGTGAGTTTGTGCAATGTGCGGTTCCTCAGTGGCAGGTTCCCAAACGCCACTTTTTCTCACGGAAGGCTATTCCGGCTCTCTACCGGCATGTGGAAGGCAATGTCTTGGCCTCGCTGGACAGGGCGGTCAGCGGTAAGGTGCATATTACCGCTGACTCATGGTCCAGCAGGCATGGACAGGGACGTTACCTTTCTTTCCCGGCCCATTGGGTCACTCTTTTGGCAGCTGGGAAGGATGCAGGACAAGGTGCAGTAGTGTTGGAGGTTGTCCCACCGCCACGCCTCCAAAATGCTACTACTGGTTGTGACACACCTCTCTCCTCCACCCCCTCCTCTTCTTCTTCCTCCATGGCCTCTTCCTGTGGTTTGTCCTATGAACCAGCGGTGCTCCGTAGCCGTTCACGGGGCTACGCAAGTACGCAGGCAAAAAGATGCCATGCCGTGCTTGCGCTGGTGTGTTTGGGGGACAGAAGCCACACTGGGGCAGAGGTCCTGTCTGCTCTGCAGGGCCAGGCCGAGAGTTGGTTGACGCCACGCCAGCTTAAGCCAGGAATGGTGGTTTGCGACAATGGCACCAACCTCCTCTCCGCCCTCCGACAGGGACAACTGACCCATGTGCCCTGTGTGGCTCACGTCCTTAACCTGGTGGTGCAGCGGTTCTTGGGCAGGTACCCGGGCTTACAGGATGTCCTGAGGCAGGCCAGGAAAGTCTGTGTGCATTTCCGCAGATCTTATAATGCCAGTGCTCGCCTGGCTGAGCTGCAAAAGGAGTTGAACCTGCCCAAGAACCGCCTTATATGTGACATGCCCACCAGGTGGAACTCAACGTTGGCCATGCTGCAGCGGCTGCACACGCAGCAGAGGGCCATCAATGAGTACCTGTGCGACTACGGCACCAGGACAGGGTCAGGGGAGCTTGGTTTTTTTTCTCCACGCCAGTGGGGCATGATCAGGGATGCATGCACTGTCCTGGCACCATTTGAGGAGGCCACGAGGATGGTGAGCAGTGACAGTGCATGCATCAGTGACACTGTACCTCTTGTCCACCTGTTGGAGCACACGCTGCGTGGAATAATGGACAGGGCACTTGAGGCAGAACAGAGGCAGGAAGAGGAGGACTTCCTTGCCTCTCAAGGCCCCCTTTACCCAGACAGTGTTCCTTCTGTCCCACCCATCGCACAGGAAGAGGAGGAGGAGGAGGAGGAGGAGGATTGTGTCAGCATGGAGGTGGAGGCTGGCACTCAGCATCATCAGCAGCAGTCTTTTAGGGATGATTTACAGTCCCAAGAAACCAGTGGACTTGTACGTGGCTGGGAGAAGGTGGCTGCGGATCATGTCGTCCTTAGTGACCCAGAGGACTCCGGAGCGAATGCCTCAGCAAACCTACGCTGCATGGCCTCCCTGATCCTGCAAAGTCTGCGGAAGGATCCTCGTATTCTTCGGATCAAGGAGAGGGACCATTACTGGCTGGCCACTCTCCTTGATCCACGGTACAAGGGTAAGGTTGCGGACCTTATGTTACCGTCGCAGAGGGAGCAGAGGATGAGACAACTCCGGGAGGCCTTGCAGAAAGGTCTGTGCAACGCGTTCCCAGAGACTGGGAGGTTACAAACTCCTGGTCCTGGACAACGAGTTGCTGAGGCTTCGGCCAGTCAAAGAAGGAGCGGTGGGGAAGGTGGCCGTCTGACTGATGCGTTCAGACAATTCTTTAGTCCGCAGCCCCAAAGTATGATCGGTTCCAGCAACCATCGCCAGCGTCTGATAAACATGGTGCAGGAATATCTAGGGGCAAGGTCAGACTTGGACACCTTTCCCACCGAAAATCCTCTGGCTTACTGGGTCTTGAGGATGGATCACTGGCCAGAGCTTGCACAGTATGCAATTGAGCTACTGGCCTGTCCTGCATCCAGCGTTCTTTCGGAACGCACATTCAGTGCTGCTGGAGGATTTGTCACGGATCACAGGGTGCGCCTGTCCACCGACTCGGTTGATCGACTGACTTTCATCAAGATGAACCAGTCTTGGATCACCACCAGCTACCACACACCTGATGCTGATATAACAGACTAATTGATTTTAACATGTCACATCCCTTCAAGACTGATGCTGATGCTGAGTGCCTGTGCTGTTATGTTGACTGGCTATCCTCCTCCTCCGAGTCCTCAATGATACGATTGATGATGATAGCTTGGAAGATCATTTTTGTTTATGGGTGCCGCCACCAGTGGCTAAGGCCCAATTTTTCAGCCCCTGTTTTACAGGGGCGTGTAATTACAATTTTTTTAGCAATAATTTGCCATAGGGCTCATTGCTGTGCTCCAAGTACAGTATCTGTGAGGGGTTGGAGTGTTGTGGCACCAGTGCCTAAGGCCCAATTTTTCAGCCCCTGTTTAACAGGGGCGTGTCATTACAATTTTTGAAGCAATACTTTGCAACAGGGCTCATTGCTGTGCTCCAAGTACAGTATCTGTGAGGGGTTGTAGTGTTGTGCCACCAGTGCCTAAGGCCCAATTTTTCAGCCCCTGTTCAACAGGGGCATGCAATTACAATTCTTGATCTAATAATTCACAGCAGGGTCCATTGCTGCACCCACCAAGAGTAACTCTGAGGGCTTACAGTCTTGTGGCAACGCCACCACCACCACCACCACGAAAGGCCCAATTTTTCAGCCCCTGTTCAAAAGGGGCATGTAATTACAATTCTTGATCTAATAATTCACAGCAGGGCCCATTGCTGCACCCACCAAGAGTAACTGTCAGGGCTTACAGTGTTGTGGCACCAGCACCACCATCAAAGCCCCAATTTTTACTACCACTGTTCAACAATTATATGTAATTAAAATTCCTGATATAATAGTTGACAGCAGGGCGTTCCAGCACCAACCAAGAGTAACTGAGTGCTTACAGTGTTGTGCCAACACCAACAACTAAGGGGCCTATTTCTGCAGAGTATATACGGCAGGTCCCTACTTTCAAACATCCAACTTACAAACGACTCCTACTTGCAAACGAAAGAAGACAACAGGAAGTGAGAGGAAATCTACCCCTAGAAAGGAAAATTCTCTCCTGTAAGAATAAATATGGGAGAAAGGGGTCTCATCTGTACTGATGCTTTATCAGCAATCCTTGTTTCAAGAAAAACACCACATTTCAAAAACAGTTGTCATTGGGACGGAAAGTGAGGTGAAATGTTCTGAACAGGGGCACAGACAGCAAAACAAATGTTACAGGGGTGATAACCCTTACCTATGTTTCCCAAAAAGTTTAAAAATAGATTTTTGGGCTGGAGCTACACTTCAACAATGTACCTGTTCAAAATTACAAACACATTCTACATAAGAACAAACCTACAGTCCCTGTCTTGTATGCACCGCCTGTATACGGCTGTTCAGAGTATATAGGGCCTTTTTTATTTTATGTGCGGGGTTCCCCTTAATATCCATACAAGACCCAAAGGGGCTGGTAATGGGCTGGGGTAGGGGGGGGGTCATGGGGTAGCTATGCCATTTTTGTTAAAGAATTTCATCCATATTACCGGGACCAGACATTACATTAAAGCCGCAAGCAGTTTTAAATGGCTTTTTTTTCCTTTAGAAGTGTCATTTTGTGCAGGGACAGTTCTAAACACCGGAAACACGTGGCACTTCACAGGCATACTTTAGACACCCCCCAGGTACGATATTTAAAGGAATATTTGACTTTTTTTTTTTCACTTTATGCATCATTAAAATGACTGCTCCCGAAAAACGACCGTTTTTAAAACTTCTTTTTGCATTGATACATGTCCCCTGGTGCACAACCCGGGTTCCCAAACCCTATTTATGACAATAACATGCATAATAGTTGTTATAATTAGCACTTTAGAATTCGAACGTTCGCATCCATTGTATTTAATAGGGTTCTAATATTCGTTCGAACTTTCGGTCCGTTCGCGGGTTCTGGTGCGAACCGAACCCGGGGGTGTTCGGCTCATCACTAGTCTTGAGTAGTTCATTCAATGGTCTGGCAATCCGGGCAAATCCTTCCACAAACCTCCTGTAATAGGAGCAGAACCCCAAGAAGGATCTGAGTTCTGTTACTGTTGTGGGTCGTGGCCAGGAGGTAACTGCCTCCAATTTCTCAGGGTCTGTGGCCACCCCTTCTTCAGACACTATGTACCCCAAATAGTTCACAGAAGACTGGTAGAACCAACACTTCTTAGGCGAAAGCTTGAGTCCCTCCTCACTGAGTCTTCTCAACACTTTTTCCAGCCTCTCTTCGTGTTCTTCCAAGGTTCTCCCAAAGACAATGACATCGTCCAGGTATACAAGGACTTCGATAAGGTTCATGTCTCCTACAGTCTTCTCCATGAGACGTTGGAAGGTAGCAGGAGCTCCAAACAGTCCCTGAGGCATTCGATCAAACTCGATGAACCCCACTGGGGTTATGAAGGCTGTGTTCTCCTTGTCTTCCGGATGCATAGGGATCTGGTAGTATCCACTCTTGAGATCCATAACGCTGAACCACTTGGCTCCAGACAAGCTCTATAAAGCGTCCTCTATCCTCGGAGTGGTGTACTGGTCGGGGATGGTTCTCCTGTTGAGAGTCCTGTAGTCTATACAGAGCCTCAACGACCCATTCTTCTTCCTGACCACCACTATCGGGGAGGCATAGGGGCTTCTAGACTCCCGGATCACACCAGTCCTCTTGAGTTCTGCGAGTTGTTCCCTTAGATCCTCCAGGTCTGCTAGTGGGACCCGCCTGACCCTCTCTCTGAAGGGCTTGCCTTCTTGGAGGCGGATTCGATGGGTAGCACTCCTTGCACACCCCACATCGAATTCATCTTTGGAGAAGATGTTCTCCCATCTGGTCAACTGGGCCTTGGCTCTCTCTTTCCAAGCCCTGGGCAGATTCGGGTTTTCCACGGACAGCTTCTCCCAAACATCTCCTCCTTCACCCGTCCCCTTGACTTCTGACAGGGTAACCGGGGCAGCAGGGCTCACCTGGCCCAGCAGCATCCTGGCTGGGATTTTCATGGGGCCACCTGTAGTGTTCCTAACACTCACCGGAACTCTACAATGGGCCTTCTTCAGGGCCTTCAGCGGAATCACCTCTGGTATCACTTCCAGACCGGAGGACTCTTCCCTTGGGTCGGACTCCAGCATGACAAAGGGTCCGGGCTGCTCCCAAGTAAGCTTCACAGTGGCTCTGAGACAGGTTACTTCGCCGGGCTGCAACACTACCCCTTCTCTTCCAAGTCTCCACACCTTCTGTCACGTACCTGACGGTGACGAGCCCGGTTTAGCAGAGGGAGGCCTCCCTTACGGCTCCCACCAGCGGCCCTTGGTAGTGAAACAGGAGGCATGGAGGTAGAAGGGGTACGAGTGCCTGGCAGGATCAACACAGAGCAAGTGGCTGGGTGGTCCGGGCTGTATCCGGGTAAACTGAGGTGAGGCGAGTTGACAGGAACCAGGAAGCCAGGCAGCACAGCAGGTTGACAGGAACCAGGAAGCCAGGAAGCACAGCAGGTTGACAGGAACCAGGAAGCCAGGAAGCACAGCAGGTTCTGGAACCAGGAAGCCAGGAAGCACAGCAGGTTGACAGGAACCAGGAAGCCAGGAAGCACAGCAGGTTGACAGGAACCAGGAAGCCAGGAAGCACAGCAGGTTCTGGAACCAGGAAGTCAGGAAGCACAGCAGGTTCTGGAACAGCTGAACGGACCGGACCGGAGCCTGGGTCAGGCAGGGTAGTCGGACAAGCCGGGTCGGATACACTGGCAGACAGCGAGGTACAAAAGGACAAAGCAGAGCGGTGGTCAGAAACAAGCCAGAGATCAGGTGCAGGCGGATAACAGGAAGGTCACTCAAAGCCGGGTCAGATGCAGATGGGTTTCTCAGATCGGGTTACACAGGTACTACGCTGTAGAGCAGACAGCAGGGACTGTCTGTAAATGGCAGGTTTAAATAGTCTCTCTGGCGCCACCCGCTGGACGCACGCGCGAACGGAGACCAGGAAGTCCGGGGCGCCTTTTTCTGGCAGGATCTCCATGACATTGCCCCCCCCAAGGGGCAGCCTCCGGATGCCCATACGGATACATCTTTCGGGGTGAGATCTTCTGAAGGCCTGTATCAGATTCCTGGCATGAATGTTCTCCTCCGGTTCCCAAGAGTTCTCTTCGGGTCCGTAACCCTTCCATTTAATTAAGAATTGGTTCCGGTTACCTCTTCTCCTCACGTCCAGAATAGCCTCTACTTCGAATTCCTGCTCCTCGTCTATGATGATGGGATCAGGGCGAGCCGGAGTCCGGCCTGGGAATGGGTTGGAGACTGATGGTTTCAACAGGGAAACATGAAAGACAGGGTGGACTCTAAGGGAGTCGGGGAGCTCCAGCTCGTAGGCCACTTCGTTAATCTTCCTCTTGACAGGAAATGGCCCTAAGAACTTGGGGCCCAACTTCCTGGAAGGGCACGCCAACCTTAGGTTAATGGTAGAGAGCCATACTTGGTCGCCGGGTACCAGCACTAATTCACCCCGCCTTCTCCTGTCGTAGACCATCTTGTTATACTCCTGAGTCTTCGCCATGGTTTCGCGTAAAAGCTGATTGTTTGATGAGAAGAAGTTCACCCTTTCATGAACTGCAGGCACCGAACACTCCGGGAGGGAGTTGGGCAGGAATGCAGGGTGAAAACCATAGTTCGCGAAGAATGGGGTCTGGTTAGTTGCGGAGTGGATGGAGTTATTATAGGCAAACTCAGCCAACGGGAGCAGGGAGAGCCAGTCATTCTGAGCAAAAGAGGAGAAACAACGCAGGTATTGCTCGAGGGTCTGATTAGTCCTCTCCGTCTGTCCATTGGTCTGAGGGTGATAAGCCGAAGAAAACGATAGTTCTATCCCTAGGGTCTTGCAGAGGGATCTCCAGAACCGGAGGTAAATTGTACCCCCCGATCAGAGACAATATTGGCAGGCACCCCGTGGAGCCTGACGACCTCTTTGATGAATATTTGTGCCGTTTCCAGGGCTGAGGGGGGTCCCCTTCATAGGGACAAAATGTGCCATTTTGGACAGACGGTCCACTATCACAAAGATAGTGGTATGGTTTTCCGCTGGAGGCAGTTCAACTATAAAGTCGATGGAAAGCATCTTCCAAGGCCTGTCCGGAACAGGTAAAGGCCTCAGTAGTCCCCAGGCCTTGGATCTGGAACCCTTGTTTCGGGTACAAGTAATACAGGACTCCACGAACTTCCTGCAATCCTCGCGTAATCGGGGCCACCAGAAGGTACGTTGTACCAAATCAGTGGTCTTGGCAACACCAAAGTGCCCGGCAAGGGCATGATCATGGCAGAGCTCTAACACGGTTATTCTTAGTTCCTCTGGTACGAATATCCTGTTCTGGTGCCATAGTAGCCCATCCTTAGCCTGCAAGTCCAGCTCAGAGGAGGGTTCCTGTCCAGTGGTGGCTTGTATGATCCGAGTAAGTAAATCTTCCTGAAGAAGAAAATTTCCAGGGGCGAGGATGGTATCGGGCAAGGGGGTTTCCTTTGATCCATGAAACATTCGGGACAAGGCGTCGGGTCTAGTGTTCTTGGCACCAGGGCGATAAGTGACATGAAAGGAAAACCGGGAAAAGAACAGCGCCCATCTGGCTTGTCGTGGTTTTAATCTTTTTGCCGCTTTCAGGTACTCCAGATTCTTATGGTCGGTGAATATTAGAATCGGGTGAGCAGCTCCTTCAAGTAAGTATCGCCATTCTTCCAAGGCAGACTTGATCGCCAGTAGTTCCCGGTCCCCTACATCATAGTTTCTCTCCGCCGCAGATAGTTTGCGAGAAAAGAAGGCTACTGGGTGAAGCAAAGCCCTGGTTCCTTGTCTCTGTGACAGTATTTCTCCTACCGCGACTTCAGAGGCATCTACCTCAAGTACAAATGGCAGTGAGGAATCTGGGTGTTTCAAAATAGAAGCAGAGGTGAAGAGACCCTTCAGGACTTCGAAGGCCTTCTGGGCCGCTGGGGACCAGTGGAAGCGGGTTCCCTGCTTGGTTAACTGGGTGATGGGCGCAATGGTTGCGGAGAACCCCCGGATGAATTTACGATAAAAATTTGCGAACCCAACGAACCGTTGGATTCCCTTTTTATCCATTGGCACTGGCCAGTCCAGGATTGCGGCAATCTTCTGTGGATCCATCCTGATGCCTTCGCCGGAGATGATTAACCCCAGGAATGCTATGCTCTCTTGCTCAAACTCACATTTCTCAGCCTTCGCATATAGGCTATGCTGGCGAAGCCAATCCAACACACTTCTGACGTGCCTGCGATGAGAGTCAAGGGAGGAAGAAAAGATTAGTATGTCATCCAAGTAGACAATAACAAAAAGGTCTAGAAAGTCCCGAAGTACATCATTAATAAAGTACTGGAAGGTGGCAGGTGCGTTGCACAACCCGAAGGGCATCACTAAGTACTCAAAATGTCCAAACCGGGAGCAGAAGGCAGTCTTCCATTCATCACCCTCCTTGATTCGGACCAGATTGTAAGCTCCACGGAGGTCAAGTTTAGTAAAAATGGTGGCAGCTCCCAATCTTTGGAATAACTCTGGTACCAGGGGAAGCGGGTAGCGATTCTTAATCGTGACCTTATTTCGTTCACGGTAATCCACACAGGGTCGGAGGGTATGGTCCTTTTTTTCCACGAAGAAGATGCCTGTGCCTGCTGGCGACGTAGAGGGGCGAATGAACCCCTTTTGTAGGTTCTCGTCGATATAGTTCTTTAGTGCCCCCTGTTCTACCTCCGTTAATGGGAAGATCCTACCAAATGGAATAGCTGCTCTGGGTAGCAGGTTGATGGGGCAATCATAGGCCCGATGGGGTGGTAGTGTCTCTGCCCCCTGTCTGCTGAACACATCAAGGAAGTCCAGGTAGGCATCAGGGATGATCTGACGTGTACCAGCATCAATGTCGGTACACAGTAGAGCGGCCGGCCCAGGGAGCTTGTGTGAGCCGCAGGACTGTTGGCAGTAGGAGGAAGGAAAGGTAACTACCCCCGTGACCCAGTTGATGGTGGGGTTGTGGGCTTGCAACCAGGGCATACCGAGAATCATAGGGAACAGTGGAGAAGAAATAATGTCCAGACGTAGGTACTCTCGGTGAACCCCGGTAGTGGTGAGGATGGTGACAGGTAAAGGGACCGTTTCTTGGACCACGGGTCCCGACTTGATAACGGACCCGTCAGCCAGGTGAACACATAATCCATGAGTCTTGGTAAGGAGAGGGATCAGCTGTGTGCGGGCAAAAGTTGAGTCCATAAAGCAACTACAAGCCCCAGAGTCAATGATAGCGGACACTTGCAGAGTCCTTCCTGGGAGCTGTAGGGAGATAGAAAGGGCAAGGTGAGATGAAGGCTTGGCCTGAGGGTTGGTTAAACCAGATGATACTGAGAAACACTTACGGGCTTTCAGGGGACAACTTCTAACGAAATGTCCGGGTTCCCCACAATACAGGCACAGGTTATGCGCTCGCCGGCGCTGGCGTTCCTCCGGAGTGAGGGAGGGACGAAGGACTCCAAGCTGCATGGGTTCAGGTGCATCGTGTGAGGGGGTCAGGGGTGCGACAGGAGCTGGGTGCAGGTGACTGGGGACCCGAGGAAGCATCCAGGTCGGACGGGAGAAGCCTGTGGCCCTCTCAGCCCTCCGTTCCCTCAAACGTCGGTCAATCTGAATAGTTAACTCGATCAACAGATTCAGAGTCTCTGGTATTCCGACCCTAGCCAGTTCGTCCTTCAGGGGGTCTGAAAGACCTATGCGGAACTGGTGACGGAGGGCGGCGTCATTCCACCTGGTATCTGCGCTCCAGCGCCTAAATTCAGCTACATAGTCCTCTGCCTCTCTGCGTCCCTGCTGAAGGGTCCGCAAAGCGTTTTCTGCGGTAACTGAAAGCTGAGGGTCCTCATACAGTTGGGCCATGGCATCGAAGAAAACTGTAAGGCTGTCCAAGGCCACGTCCTTATGTTCCAGCAGGCGGTGGGCCCAGTTCTGGGGGTCTCCAGAGAGCAAAGAGATCACAAAGCCCACCTTGGTGGCTTCCAAGGAGAAGGTGCGGGGCTGTAAGGCAAAGTACAACTCACAGGAGTTACGGAAGGCTCTGAACTTGCTCCGGTCCCCGGAGAACCTTTCAGGTGTAGGGACCCTGGGTTCAGGAGGGAGCATGACCACCGTGGGTGTGGACCCTGTACCGGCAGAGGACGTAGAGGCAAGTGGACCCCCTTGGCCTCCAGAAGGGTTGGTGAGGGCCCGCACTTGTCCTTCCAGGTGGGTGTAGCCTTGCTGGAGGCTTTTAACTGCTTCAGTCAACCCCGCCAGGTGCCGACATAGTTCCTCCATAGGTGAGGCTCCCTGCTCGGGCAAAGACATGGCTGTCTGCTGCTGTCACGTACCTGACGGTGACGAGCCCGGTTTAGCAGAGGGAGGCCTCCCTTACGGCTCCCACCAGCGGCCCCTGGTAGTGAAACAGGAGGCACGGAGGTAGAAGGGGTACGAGTGCCTGGCAGGATCAACACAGAGCAAGTGGCTGGGTGGTCCGGGCTGGATCCGGGTACACCGAGGTGAGGCGAGTTGACAGGAACCAGGAAGCCAGGCAGCACAGCAGGTTGACAGGAACCAGGAAGCCAGGAAGCACAGCAGGTTGACAGGAACCAGGAAGCCAGGAAGCACAGCAGGTTCTGGAACCAGGAAGCCAGGAAGCACAGCAGGTTGACAGGAACCAGGAAGCCAGGAAGCACAGCAGGTTGACAGGAACCAGGAAGCCAGGAAGCACAGCAGGTTCTGGAACCAGGAAGCCAGGAAGCACAGCAGGTTCTGGAACAGCTGAACGGACCGGACCGGAGCCTGGGACAAGCCGGGTCGGATACACTGGCAGACAGCGAGGTACAAAAGGACAAAGCAGAACGGTGGTCAGAAACAAGCCAGAGATCAGGTGCAGGCGGATAACAGGAAGGTCACAGGAAAGCCGGGTCAGATGCAGATGGGTTTCTCAGATCGGGTTACACAGGTACTACGCTGTAGAGCAGACAGCAGGGACTGTCTGTAAATGGCAGGTTTAAATAGTCTCTCTGGCGCGACCCGCTGGACGCACGCGCGAACGGAGACCAGGAAGTCCGGGGCGCCTGTTTCTGGCAGGATCTCCATGACACCTTCCCTATCCCCTCTCCAGGGGTCTTCTGTTCTAGGACCAGCCGTTGGTAGGCCGTCTTCAGTATGGGGTGGATCTTGGTGGCCGCTGGCCCCTTCTCTTTCACTAGAGGGGTCAGGAGTCTTCGGACCAGGTCCGTGTTTGTCCCTACTATAAGGGAACTCTTGTTGGCTCCTGGCGGTCGAGGGCACACAACTGCCAGGGTGTCAAACACTTCGGCCTTCCCAGCCACAGATGGGTCAAAGGTCATCTTGATGGGCAGATAGCCATCGTAGGGGAAGCTCTGGGTTCCAATCCCCCATATTTCCAGTTCCTCTATCTTCTGGATGGGCAGGTGACTCAAGTGCTTATCGTAGAAATCCCGGTATAATAGGGTCACTTGTGCCCCAGTATCCAAGATGGCTCTGGTGTAGACTCCCTCCACTTGAATGGGCACTATAGGAGATGGGCCTACCAGCTTCTCCGGATATGGCCTGGCAGGGGTCGCCTTCTTCTGGTCCTTTCCCTTCGGACTCTCTCTCATCCAACTCTCTTTGGCCTTTAGTCTTTCTTGAGCCTGGTATGCATTGATTTCCCTCCTTTCAATGGGCGTACAGACCCGCTGAGGGATATTATTGTTTTTCTTAGGTGTGCATCCCCTCTGGGGAATGCTGTGCCTCTTCTGAAGCCTCATACACACGACCGAGTTTCTCGTCCAAAACTGGCAAGAAAAGTGCCGCGTGAGCTTTTTTGTCGAGAAAACCGTTCGTGTGTATGGTTTTACGACGAGAAAATTGCCGTGAATCTCGACGAGAAAATAGAGAACCTGCTCTCTATTTTCTCATCAGGATTCCAGATTTCCTCGTCGTGTTTCTCGTCGGCCTGTTTTGTGATGTTGTGGAAATATGGGTTGCTTGCAGAGCACACAGCCCATAATTCCTGTGCTCTATAAGCACACACTTTAGATTCATCTTTTTGCAATAATGCTATTGTGAGGGGGTTAGCTCGGCAGCGGGTGTGTGTGACCCCCGGGATGGGCTCCCCACACAAAACAGGCCCAGCAAACGGAGGTTGTGGTTTTCAAAATCAAAAAAAGGTGCGGTTTATTTTCTATTTACAGTGACAAAACACAGCAAAGCAAAAGAAACATAACCAAAATAAATCCTGGTCAAGTTGACCTCTGACTAAACATACAGGTTTCCTAACTAACAACTGGGATCAGCCTAGTGCTGTCCTAGTCCCTAAGTCCCTGGTTTAGTAAAAGTCCAAACAAATAGCCACACAGGCTTTGCCTCACCGCACAGGGGTTCACTCTCCCTAGACAGTCCACACAGGTCTGGTTCCAGGCATGAGCTAACATCTAATGAAGCTGGGAGTTCTTATAGAGGCCTAAATGAGCTGACAAGGTTCAGCTGGTCTCCTCATCTCTGTCTGCACGACGCCCCACACTCTCCCTAGAGGTATGAGTCATCCATGAGCCCACTAGCCTTATACAACTCTCCACCTAGTTGTATAAGTCGGCGTAAAGCCTGAATCTGGGCGAAATATATCTACCCCCCTGGATGCAACCAGGTGACTTTACCTTCCTGCTGTCACATACCCCCCCCTCTTGTTTTAACCTTGGGGTTGGAACACCAGCAATCAGGCATTCATGTACTCGAGACAAAGCATCCACATTCCCCATTTGAACGCCAGGGCGATGCTTTACTGTGAAGTTGAATTCCTGGAGGGCCAGGAACCACCTATTCACTCTTCTATTTGTTTCCTTGTTTTGAGCCATCCACTTTAACGGAGCGTGATCCGTAACCATGTCAAAGTGCCTACCTAGCAGGTAGTACCGAAGGGAATCTAGAGCCCACTTCACCGCTAAACACTCCTTTTCAACGGTGGCGTAATTTACCTCATGGGACTTCAACTTCCTGCTGAGGTAAATGACTGGGTGCTCTTCCCCGTTCCAGACCTGGGACAATACTGCTCCTAACCCCACATCTGACGCATCACTTTGTACGACAAAGTCTTTAGAGAAGTCGGGTGAGTACAACACTGGCTGGCTACATAAGGCTTGTTTCAAGAATTGGAATGCTGCCTCAGCCTCGGGGGTCCATTTAATCATGACCGACCCTTTCCCCTTCGTCAGGTTGGTTAGGGGCACAGCCTTAGAAGCAAAGTGGGGAATGAATCGCCGATAATACCCAGCGATTCCCAGAAAGGCTCGTACCTGCTTCTTGCTGTTGGGACGTGGCCAACTCTGGATGGCCTCGACTTTGTTGAGTTGGGGTTTTATTACTCCCCTCCCAATGGTGTACCCAAGATATTTGGCCTCCTCCTGCCCAATGGTACACTTCTTGGGGTTAGCCGTAAACCCCGCTTCCCGAACAGAGTCCAGGACTGCTTGCACTTTTGGCAGATGTGAGGCCCAATCTGTGCTATGGACAATTACGTCATCCAGGTAAGCCGCAGCATACTTCCGATGGGGCCTCAGCATCTGGTCCATTTTCCGCTGGAATGTGGCCGGCGCATTCTGTAACCCGAACGGCATTCTTTTATATTGGAACGCCCCGTCTGGGGTTACAAATGCGGTTTTCTCTTTGGCCGACTTGGCCAGGGGGATTTGCCAATACCCTTTTGTGAGGTCAAGAGTCGTCATGTATCGGGCTGTTCCCAGCCGGTCGATCAACTCATCTATACGTGGCATGGGGTAGGTGTCAAATTTTGTAACTTTGTTCAACTGACGAAAATCGTTACAAAATCGCCAGCTCCCATCCGGTTTAGGCACCAACACGATGGGACTAGACCAATCACTTTGGGACTCCTCTATCACCCCTAAGTTCAGCATTTTCTGTACTTCCTCCCGTATTGCCTCCCGTCGAGCCTCTGGGATCCGATAGGGTTTTAACTTCACCCTTTCACCGGGCGGGTAATGATGTCATGCTCTACCCCAGATGTTTGTCCCGGCAGCTCAGAGAATACCTCCTTGTTGCGAAGCACAAACTCCTTAACCTCCTGTTGTTGGGGTCTGACAAGGTGGCTGCTATTCCAACCTCAGGAATCACGCAACCAGTTTGAGCTGGTGACCAAGTGTCTGCGACTAGGGACTCTCTATCCCTCCAGGCTTTCAACAGATTAACGTGATAGATCTGTTCGGGCTTTCGCCTTCCTGGTTGTCTGACCTTGTAATTCACTTCGCTCACTTTTTCCATTATCTCGTAGGGGCCTTGCCATTTGGCAAGGAATTTACTTTCAACCGTAGGGACAAGTACCAATATCCTATCCCCCGGGGAAAAGGTACGGGTCTTGGCTCCACGGTTGTACACTCTCTGCTGTGCCAACTGCGCTTGGGCCAAATGTTCCTTCACGATGGGCATTACCTGTGCAATTCGATCTTGCATCAGGGCGACATGCTCAATCACACTCCTGTGGGGAGAACTCTCACTTTCCCAAGTTTCCTTGGCAATATCCAACAGCCCTCTTGGGTGTCTCCCATACAGTAACTCAAAGGGGGAGAATCCCGTAGAGGATTGGGGCACCTCCCTAATAGCAAACATCAAATAAGGAAGTAAACAGTCCCAATCCTTTCCATCTCTATCCACCACTTTCTTCAACATTTGTTTTAGGGTTTTGTTGAATCTTTCAACCAGCCCATCGGTTTGGGGGTGATACACAGACGTACGCAATTGCGTCACTTTGAACAATTTACACAGCTCTTTCATAACCCGGGACATAAAGGGTGTACCTTGGTCCGTAAGCAGTTCTTTACAAATACCCACCCGGCTAAAAACAAGAGATAGCTCTTTGGCTATGGTTTTGGCCGAGGTATTTCGGAGAGGGATCGCTTCTGGATAACGGGTGGCATAGTCCATTATAACTAATATGTACTGGTGCCCCCTAGCGGACTTGATTATAGGACCTACCAAATCCATGGCGATCCTCTCAAACGGGACCTCAATGATGGGTAGAGGGACCAGCGGGCTACGGAAATGTGGCATCGGGGCCAACCTCTGACACACAGGGCAGGAGGAACAATAATTTTCTACGTCCTTCATCACCCCCGGCCAATAGAATCTCTGTAATACCCTCTCTCGGGTTTTCTCTGTCCCCAGATGACCTCCAAGAATGTGCCCATGGGCCAACTCCAACACCAACTTCCTGTAAGGTTTGGGCACCACAAGCTGCTCAACGGTTTCTTCTGCCCTTTTTGCCACCCGATACAGTAGGTCCTTCTCTACGCTGAAGTATGGGTAAGTGCAGGTATTATCTGGGTTCACTAACTCACCATCTATTTTCACTACGTTTTCCCGTGCCTTTATCAGGGCGGGGTCTTTCAACTGTTCTGTGGCAAAGTTTTCCCTGTGAACCTCAAGATCAGAAAACTCCACAGACGGTAGGTTTTCGTCTGAGGAGGTGGGCTCCTCTCCAGTTTCTTGAGTCTCCCCTGCCAATACTGATAAGGGAAATTCCGGAGAGTCCTCACCACTCTCAGGGGAGTTCTGGCTATCACATTCCTGGTACATAGGGGCACCAGTGAGGGGCTCAGGATCATCCCACAGTTCCCAGAACTTCGGAAAATCCCTTCCCACAATGGCGTCATGCGGTAACTGAGATACTAAGCCCACTGGATGAGAGAGGGTACCTTTGGGGGTCTCAAAACACACTGTAGTCACTGGATACTCTCGGGTGTCCCCATGCACACAAATAACAGCTACCTTGCTATTCCCAGAGACCTCTGTTTTAACTAACTCAGCCTTTATCAGGGTCACAAGGCTACCTGAATCCAGCAATACCACAACATTTCTACCATTAACACACATTTTGCATAAATGTTTCTCAGTTCCTCGAATGGCAGTGCATGCGACTGTCGCACACAGCGACTGACGTCTGCCCGTCAGAAAGTCACACTGCATGGGTTCCTCCACAACCGGGCAATTGGCTGCAATATGTCCCGCTTGCCGGCAGCGGTAGCAAACGATCCTTCTTGCCGCCTCTTGAGCCGCTGATTTCCCAGGCTGTTCTCGCCAAACTTGGGGTAGAGCTCCCACCCTCTCACTCTCTCCACCCTCACCCCTTGGAATCCTCTTATCCACCCCTGGGGATGGTCTGGTCTTAGGGTGGAAAGTCCGAGTGTCTCTGGAAGAGGCCGTCAGGTTCTCTGTAGCCAAGTATTTCTCCACACGATCCACAAGACCATCGGCCGTCTCTGGGTCTCCATGGCTTACCCACTTTTGGATGGCAGTAGGAAGAGCTCTCAAAAACCGATCCATTACAACACGTTCCACAATCTTTGGTGCGGACAAAGTCTCTGGCTGTAGCCACTTTCTGCTCAGGTGAATGAGATCATACATTTGAGACCTGGGGGGTTTTCCAAGCTGGAAAGTCCAGTTATGCACACGCTGAGCCCGGACAGCCTGGGTGACACCCAGCCTTGCCAATATTTCAGCTTTTAGCATCACATAGTCTTTTGCTTGGTTAGGCTCTAGGTCATAGTAAGCTTTCTGCGATTCACCAGTTAACAGAGGAGCCACCAGTCCAGCCCACTGCTCCTCAGGCCACTTTTCTCTTTCAGCGGTCCTTTCAAATGTGGTCAAAAATACCTCTGGATCATCCTCTCCAGTCATTTTTGTCAATAAACGACTCACCCCAAAGGACGCGGTATTAGTGGGACGGCTTTCCTCACTGGTCTGCGGACGTTGCTGCATTACTGCTTCCATCTGTTGTTGTAGTCTCTGCTCTTGCTTCTGCAACAGGTCTATGAAGCGGGCCTCAGATTGCTGCTGGGCTCGTTGCTGAGCCTCCAGACTCTGTTGCAAAGTTGCGTTTGTCTGCTGCTGGGCTGCAAGGCTCCTTTGCAAACCTGCATTTGTCTGCTGTTGATTGGCATTTGCTAGAGCCAGCTGCTTCAGTATCTCCTCCATGCTGGCTTAAAAAAAACTGCCACTGGTTCTCCACCAACTGTGAGGGGGTTAGCTCGGCAGCGGGTGTGTGTGACCCCCGGGATGGGCTCCCCACACAAAACAGGCCCAGCAAACGGAGGTTGTGGTTTTCAAAATCAAAAAAAGGTGCGGTTTATTTTCTATTTACAGTGACAAAACACAGCAAAGCAAAAGAAACATAACCAAAATAAATCCTGGTCAAGTTGACCTCTGACTAAACATACAGGTTTCCTAACTAACAACTGGGATCAGCCTAGTGCTGTCCTAGTCCCTAAGTCCCTGGTTTAGTAAAAGTCCAAACAAATAGCCACACAGGCTTTGCCTCACCGCACAGGGGTTCACTCTCCCTAGACAGTCCACACAGGTCTGGTTCCAGGCATGAGCTAACATCTAATGAAGCTGGGAGTTCTTATAGAGGCCTAAATGAGCTGACAAGGTTCAGCTGGTCTCCTCATCTCTGTCTGCACGACGCCCCACACTCTCCCTAGAGGTATGAGTCATCCATGAGCCCACTAGCCTTATACAACTCTCCACCTAGTTGTATAAGTCGGCGTAAAGCCTGAATCTGGGCGAAATATATCTACCCCCCTGGATGCAACCAGGTGACTTTACCTTCCTGCTGTCACACTATCTTTAAGTTTGCTAAAATCCACTCACCGTTCATTCCCATTCAACCAAGAAAGGCAACACCAACACAGCTTATCTTCTCATCAGGCCATTCCAGCATAGACTGTCCAGCCGACGCCTAATCATAGGCTTTTATTAAACTCAAAAGATCTCAAGACAGGAGGGGATTGGTTGCAGCAACCAGTCACCTCCCCCCATGGGCGGGAACATCACAGGATGTTTCTTCCACAGGAGAATGACCATACAAGGACATCCTTCCAAACAGATACAATGTTCATTCAAATTGACTAACAGTGACATACACTGTTACCAAATGACGGAAACTACATAACAATTATGCCTCAAATGGACCACAATTATTTTATAGTTATGCTACTGTTCCTGTGGACACAGATATGTGCGCTCGGAGTCATTCAACGCCCCCCGCCAGGGGCTGGCCAGTTCCCCCAACGGGGCGCAAAACAACATCTCTAAATGCAGCAAACATCGCTGTTTCCATAGGAAGATTTTCCCGCCACCGATCTTCCACCAACGTCTGTATGTGCAAATACGCTCAGATGAGCGCATTACAGCAAAACTGACACTGGGGGGACATCTGACAACATACATTAATACATTTCCATAAAAATCTCCACAACAGTCCTCCTTTTTTGTCATATGCACCCCATGTGTCCATCGATGAAATTTGATATGCTTCTTACACCTGGAAATTAATCAGTCCTTAGTCCATAAAAAGGAAAACACGGCTTGACAAGTAGACTCTACTCTTCAGGGGCATGACTTATAAAGGAGGACACGACATGGTGAGCTGTAGTAATCGCCGATCCGTCTGTGATCCTCTGTGTCTTGTATGTGGGTCCGGCTTCGGGGCGTCTCATCAAGGAAACTCTGGTCACGCGTCAAATCAGGCAACAGGAGCACCTCGTCACGACATAGAAAGAATAGAAATAAAACGACATGAGTATATATATTCCCACTTCCTTTAACCACGATCCGCTGTAAAATAAAAATTAGATCACCAAAGATTTCCAGACCCTTAAAATAGACTCCCAACCTTCACTTAGCTACAGCTCTGGCTTCAACAATTACATGAAGAACCCTATCCTTAACGGATGAGAATTGTTCAATCGTATCCCAAGCCCGAGCCCCCCCACCTTGTACATCCAGGACCCCATGCCCAGACCTGGTCGGGGTTGGTGAACAAATCCCTTCTAGCTGTCCCTGCCATTCTTAATTTCCTGCGCCATCAGATCCTCGCGATCGGCCACGACCTAAAATGTTGGGACAGCTTCACCATCGTGCATGAACCTCTTGTTTTGGGGGAATTACCTTTATAAGCTGCAGATCCACATAAACACCAAACTAAGTTCAAACACACTTGTGGGCTGCCTAGATACCCAAACCGACAAGAGGCAGAGCTATTAAAACTCACCAATTTTACCCTCTAAAAATGCATCGTTAGATTCCATTGACAAGTGTCTGTCTGGAGTCTTCACTAGTTTGTCAAAACTCCTCATACCCATAATAACATCATAAATGGCATGTACCGCTGTCATCGCTGGGGACTAAAACTCGGTGAAGACTCAGAACAGACCATCGGTCCTGTTCACTTTCTGAGCTAGTCAGGACATACACTTTACATAATAACTTGGGATGCTTTTCATCGTTACCCTCGCTAAAATTTACTAAACAACAAAAATATAAATAAACAAAGATACTCCTCATTCTTTGGTGTGGTTGAGCCGCTTCTTGCAGTGGCTGGCGTGGTCTCATCCCTCAAGCTTCTTTACAACGACCCAGTCACCTGGTTGGAAAGAATGTAAACTGATTATTAAGTCAGGGTCCGGGAGGGAATCGTGAACCCTGTGGTGGACATTTTGAAGTTCATGTCACAACGATCGCACCCACCCCATCAGCCGAGAATATAAGTGACAGCTAATGAGGAGAGTACGACCCTGATTTTGATTGACCTCCAAACAACCCTCATATGACAATAACCCAGACATCGGGGCTGTGGTCACTGCATAACCTGTGCGTGGCTTACAATACCTGGAACCACTGACAAAAGGTTCTTAGCCTCTGGGATGGGAACCTACTTCACCAGACTGCTGCTTGCCGATTCAAATTCTATCAAAGAAAGACAGTCTTGGCACAAACTTGGTTAGAATTACAGAGGTTATTATTAGTTTGAAAAAAAACTGTCACTCTTACATTTATCACTTCTCCCCCCTTTTCTTCCTCATTACAGACTGAAGGAAGAAATGCGTGGTGCAGGAAAAAAGAAACAATGAAATAGCCTATGATACTTTTACCTCCCTTAGACTCATATTTATCCATATGTACAGCTGTCTACATACACCTGTTCTCTGTGTACAAACTCCTTGGACCTGAAAAATACTTATAAGCAAAATCATTACTCTATCCTTCATATTTAACCTGCAAAGAATGGAAAATAATAATGACATTCCTGTACATTGGTAAATTGTCAATGACATTCCTCTGTAACCCTTACTTTTCCCGTTCCTACAAAAATACAACAGCCGCGACGCATCGAAGGATCGCCGCGGTAAGTTCGAACATATTCACGTTACTACATACAAACATTCCGATATAAACGTGGGGGAAATACTTCCCAGTTTCCAAAACCACAAATGAAAAAAACAAAAACAGCCAGAATTCTACCTTCACTCTTTCAGCAATAGGAAAAAATACAATGGGAATATGAGAGCAGCTCGAGAAGCTTGCATGGACCAGCCATACAAAGTTCAAACAAACGGGCATGAGACTACACCTCCATCAACACTCATCATTACAGATTTCTGAAGCCGCAGCTCAACTACATCCATTCCAGAGGGATACCCAAAATAGTATCCTTGGACCACCTATGTTAATCTTTTTGGGGTTCAAAGGCCTTTGCCCCAAAACTAGGCTTCATGCACTGTGTGACCGTCTGACTATGGGAAGCCTCCATTCCTTCCCTTTGCACAGACCTCCTTGTGTCCATGGCGATTCGAATCGGCTTATCGTCTTAAACCTGCGTCCAGGTTAAACCGTTGCACCCTTTCGGAGATCACCACCCGGTGTCTTCTTATACGGTGAATTGCAGAACTACAACCACTATATGGTCAAGTCCTCCAACTAGAAACCCTAACCGAGGCGTCAACTCTATGGCTTGTTGTCCCAACACTTTTGGAACTACAGAACAACCACAGATCAACCCCCGAATTAGGCCTCTACCCCTCACAGTGCATGCATACACAAGCGTTTTCCGCTATACACCCATACACTGCGTTGTCAGACTAAACCTCACAGAACACTTACGCCAGTTTACCACCTGCAGAACAATGTGGCTTCTCTTTCTGTATCTAGATGATAAAATAATGGTGATACCCCCTGTTTGCTCTCTACCCAAAACTGTATTACAGTACAAAACTTCACAAAACTGGAACAAAATATAAAAGACTTTTAAACGCCAAAATGCTTTCCATTTTCCTTCCAAGCACAAATCTCATTCAGACAACCCCAAGCTCCTCCCACCAACTTTCTGCTGATATATAAATGCTGAAAAGAAACTTCCGGTTATGCTCAGCTACTTAAAAAAAACTGGTTTATTTACATATCAATTGTATAGGAAGAGGGAGGGGGAGGGGAGGCCTTAGCCTTGTCTATCAAGACTCCAAAAAAATCCATGGCTACACATTATATATTTCAACCATTTAAAACCTTGTCAAGGAAATGATGGAGTAAACCCCCCTTTGCAAATGGGAGGGAATCCCCCCTGAACCACATTCCCTGGAAGTCAAACCATAAGTTGGGACCCAAAATACAAACTCCTGCCAAAAGATGGCTATACAGTACAAGTTCCAAAAAATGAATTGCTCTCTGGGAAACTCCCAAATATCCAAACATAAAAACACATCATTGTACAAAAACTCTGTTAGTCTTACAATCTATCAAAATTCAGTGTAAAGTGAAGTTTTTCTTAAAACCAAAATCCAATGCAAAAAAAAACTGCCGCGCATATACTGCAAAGTCAGCTGACCCTGCAATAGCTTACATTCACTTAAATGAAAACAGAGAAACCTTCCTCCTAACACCATCTGCATGGAGTTTGCATGTTGTCCCTGTCTCTGCGTTGGCCTCCTCCCACACTCCAACTGCTGGTAGGTCAGCCAGATCCCATCCATAAATAGGCCCCAGCATGTGCGTGTGTCCGCAAGCACGTTGTGGCCCCTCGGGGTAAGACCGCGCTATTTCAAGATACCACTCTACTCAACTCAAAAGGCGATGCTTAGAAAAACAATTTAAACCAGCGAATTCATTAAACAAAAACCAGTCTCTCAGTATGTCCCCCTGGTGTCTCACTACTCTTCCCAGCAGTGCACAGGTCAAACTGTAAACGCATAAAACATAAGAAAACTGCGCCGATCAACAAATGCCAATACAGCATATTCAGGGGCCGTGTTTGCTAAACTGGAACTTCCTATCTCAAACTGTAAACGTCTCTCAAAATGGCCGACAAGCCAGGACTACAAAATGGTGGATGACCCACCACAGCACCTCATGGACAACAAAAATTGCGCCATTGACGCATGCAATTTTTCCCGCCAAAACCAGCATGGGACGTCACAATGAACACCACATTGGTTCCCCTACACAAAGAAAAACACAAATTGCCTCTAACAGGTTCCAACGCAGAAAAGATCGCACTATATTCGCACCAAACATCAAAATCTGCCCCAAAGGCTGAGAAATTCCACCAGCGAAATAGCAGACGAATGCCACATGGTATAGTGCCCAAAAGAAAGGTGGCTGCACCTTCCCTTATAGGATACCCACAGGCTAAGAAAAAACTGTGCCTCAAAATGGCAGACAAACCTGCAAGGCTAACAAAAGCCAAGAATGGCGCCATTACTTTTTCCCGCCAAAACCAGCATCTCTTTAAAAGAAAATCAAAAATGTTTTTCTCCACAAAGACTGACTACACCATTGAAACTTTTCTAAATTATCATCAAAATCCAATGAAAAAGGTGTCAGCTACACTCTACAAGGACCACATGTACACTTACAAACTTAGCCTCCCTTTTGCCAACTAAACAGCACATTCAATAAATGTGAGTTACATGACAATATTAAAAACATATTCATTTCTCTAAGTTCATATACTCTGAGATATTCACCACTTTTCTCTACCTAAAGTTCACACACAGTGGCCTCAGCTTCCATAACAAGCCATTGCAGAGACATACTATGTCTGGCTTCTAGCAATGCCTGGCCACTTGGATATGCGGCGGGAACTTTCAACTCAAAAACCAAACACTTTCGTTAAAATATTTTTACACTTATGGGGACATGTGTCTTTGTCCCCTATAAAGGCAAAAATCACAATCTAACCATTTCTATTTTTCATAGAAATCACAAACACCACACACATACAGTATATTGTTGCTTGTAACATCAGATCATCTCTCAGGGCCCTTCCACTACAAAACTCCTGCATGCTATTTACAGAAAGTCACCAACTTTCACCCTTGTAACTGAAATGCTGGCTTCCCCTCCCCCACTAAACCTCATGGGGGCAGCCATTTTCAGCTTCTCTCACACAGGGACCAGAACAATGCAGCAGCCATGGCTGGCTGCAAACTGCTCAATACATCGCACAAACAGTCTATATATTTCTCGCTTAGTTACACAATTTCAATCACACTCATGGGTACACATGTCCTACATCACACAAACAATCTAATCACACAGGCACATGCAGGCATACCCACACACAATCAAATTCACAGGCATACGAAAATCACACACACACATACGATTCGCAGACATACACACGCACACATACACACGCTGCAAACTTAAAGCATTATTTCAAAAAGACAAAAAATTTTTATTTTAAAGAGTAGAGCCCCCCACATCGGAACGTAGATCCACTCTTCCCCCATCTCGATCCGATGTCCAAAGGGACTCCATCTATTCCCAAAAATCCTGGCCCGCCATAAACTGTTGTGGAAATATGGGTTGCTTGCAGAGCACACAGCCCATAATTCCTGTGCTCTATAAGCACACACTTTTGATTCATCTTTTTGCAATAATGCTATCTTTAAGTTTGCTAAAATCCACTCACCGTTCATTCCCATTCATCCAAGAAAGGCAGCACCAACACAGCTTATCTTCTCATCAGGCCATTCCAGCATAGACTGTCCAGCCGACGCCTAATCATAGGCTTTTATTAAACTCAAAAGATCTCAAGACAGGAGGTGATTGGTTGCAGCAACCAGTCACCTCCCCCTATGGGCGGGAACATCACAGGATGTTCCTTCCACAGGAGAATGACCATACAAGGACATCCTTCCAAACAGATACAATGTTCATTCAAATTGACTAACAGTGACATACACTGTTACCAAATGACGGAAACTACATAACAATTATGCCTCAAATGGACCACAATTATTTTATAGTTATACTACTGTTCCTGTGGACACAGATATGTGAGCTCGGAGTCATTCAACGCCCCCCGCCAGGGGCTGGCCAGTTCCCCCAACGGGGCGCAAAACAACATCTCTAAATGCAGCAAACATCGCTGTTTCCATAGGAAGATTTTCCCGCCACCGATCTTCCACCAACGTCTGTATGTGCAAATACGCTCAGATGAGCGCATTACAGCAAAACTGACACTGGGGGGACATCTGACAACATACATTAATACATTTCCATAAAAATCTCCACAACAGTGACGAGAAAATGGTTCGTGTGTATGCTTTTACGACTCTTCCAAAAGCGCGCATGCTCACAAGCAACTATGAGACGAGAGCGCATCTTCTGGTAAAACAAGCCTTCGTAATGGAGATAGCACATTCGTCACGCTCCAAATGTTTGCATCGTTTAAATGTTGGGCATTGAAATCTTCGTTAGAATGTTACATTAATCCAAACGAATGAACTTCTTTTGCTGCTGATATTCACACAAAGTTATGACTATCTTTTTTTAACCTTTTTCATGCTGCTCTTAAGAAGATTTATGTGTATTATATCGTGCAAGTTTTTAGGAATATTTAAAACTTTGATATTTTTCAAACTGATGTTAATTGTAATTTCGCAATGTTTTGGTTGTGATCTCCCATTGAATCTTTTAATATATATTATTTAAATTTTACACCCTTTTTTGGGAAATACGATTTTGTTCTTTTTTTGGGGGGTTGGTATCTGTCCCTTTTTTTGTCAGTCAAATGTATCTGCTTACTCCAAAGCTAGATTTTACATTTTTACAAATACACATAGTCAAGTATGAACTTAAAGAAAAATAACATTTATTCATGTTTGAACTAAAATAAAGAGAAGGCAGCGCTGGAGAAGCTGCTGCCATTTGTGCATCCCAGGGACCCCAGAGCACACAGCAACCCTGTGTGGACACTAAAATTGGGAGCTTGAGAAGGCCAACATTTCTGAACACAATCTGATGCTGGCCTCCCAGAGGTCAGGAACAGCAGCAGGTGAGATATATGTCCCAAGTGTGTGGTACTACAACAGGCTGCCTTCTGTCCGACCACAATGAAGCAAGGCCATCACTTCCTCGTCTTCCTGGCAACCTTCCCTGCAACCTTTCCTGAAGCCTTCCCTGCAGCCTTCCTTCTTCGTTTGGCTGGAGGCTGGGCCACTGGAGGGGTACTCCTGTCAGGAGGAGGAGGAGGTGGAGGAGAAGGGGGTGGCGCAGAAGAACAAGGTGGAGGTGGAGGAGAAGGGGGTGGGGCGGAAGAACAAGGTGGAGGTGGAGGAGAAGGGGGTGGGGCAGAAGAAGAATGTGGAGGTGGAGGAGGAGGTTGAGGTTGGGACAGTTGTGCCACCTCACAAATGGCGGTATTGGGGGTAATTTTTCCCATCACCCCCTTGTTGAGCAAGGTGATGAGCAGGGGCTCACATAGGAGGCGTTGCTCCATGCTCATCACCTTGAACTTTGCCTCCACTAGGCCAGCAATGGCCTCTTCAGGGGATGTGGGCTCTTTGAGGGTGGCATGGGCCTCTTTAATAAGGGCCATTGCTGCCTCACTGGTGGTCCTGTCCCTCCTGCCTCTTTTGGGAAGCCGGATGGGAGGCACCTGGGATCTGGTGCTTCTCCTTTGCCCTGCCACCTCCTGGCTGCCACTGGGCCCTGCCACCTCCTGGCTGCCACTGGGCCCTGCCACCTCCTGGCTGCCACTGGGCCCTGCCTCCTCCTGGCTCACAGTGGGCCCTGCCTCCTCCTGGCTGTCACTGGGCCCTTCCTCCTCCTGCCTGACAGTTTCCAGACCCTCCTCCTGGCTGATTTCATCCTGTGTATGAAAAAGGGACATAGTTTAATATGTTGGTTTAATCTTTGCAGCAAAATTTAGAAACATGATTGAAGTAATTAGAATGTAAATCCAGAAATCATTTTTTCTAATTTACACCTACATCAGATTGACTATTTAGCACCCAATTAAGTGCAGACTAATGTCTAGAGATCTTGATTTCACTTGTGGAAGCCAAAATATTGTATGTTTCTCATCTTGACATATTTGGCAAACATTAATTTTATCCCAATACATTTTCATTTAATACTATACCTGGCTCCAGATGGCCAAATCAGGATCATCCAGGATGGCTGCCTCCTCTTGCTCCAGAGAAGGCTCAGGTTGGCTGCAGGGAAGTCTGGGGGGAAGAGTGGAGAGTGATGGCCTTGCCTCAATGTGGTCATCCAGGAAGGACATCCTGCTGTAGTACCACAAAATCGGGACATAAACATCATCTGCTGCTGCTCCTGACCTCTGAGAAGCCAGGACCTTAGAGCGTTCAGTCCTGTAGGTGCCTCTTAAGCTCCCAATTTTAGTGTCCACTTGTTTTGCTGTGGCTGTGGGCACCTTGGTCTGCACAAATGGGAGCAGCTTCTCCAGTGCTGCTTTTCTCACCCCTCTTTTTTTGTGGATGGGGTTTTTCGTCTCCCACAGAGCCGGCAGCTCCCTTACCCGGTCAATAAATTCCGCCAGGAACTCTTTGTCGCTCATAAAGACATTCATATTGTATCTGCAAGTTAAATAAATAATATATAACTAATGTGAGGCAAACAGTCTAACCTCCTTAACATCATAGTCACCATATATATCCTACAACATTCTCAAGACAGTATAGGCCAACAATTTGGCACAGTCTCAAAATCACATACCTTTGTTCGCACGTCCGTCACTTGAACTCCTCTCTCCGCACACCGAACGTACTATAGTCCCATGTGTGTTTGCTATATACACACCACGCATGCGTCAAAATACGAACACGTCGCTCCGCACACGTCGCCCGCCCATGACGTTCTAACTAACATCTTTTCCCCGCCCCTTCTCTTTCGGCATGCAGACAGATATGGCGGAGTTACAGCAGGTGTCTGATAATTCCGTAACTAACGAGGAGGAGACAAGCCCGGAGACCGAGGAAACGTCACGATCAAGGAGGAGATTCAAGGCATCGAATATGTCTTTTGCCGAGATGGCGGAGATGGTGGACATCTTGCTCAAGTCTGATTATGACGCAAAGCATGGGCCGTATAGCAAACCAAAAAGAAGGAAGGCCAAAATCCTCACTAAAGTCGTGAAGAGTCTGAAGACGAATTTCGGGGTGAAACGCTCAAATGAGCAGCTCAGAAAGAGGTGGTCAGACCTCAAACTGAGGGAGCCAGAGCAGTTAAGGAGCATTAAGAGAATGCTCGCAAAAAGTAAGTAAAATGTACACTTTTATGCTATTAATCCTTTTCTAAACTGACATGTTGCTGGTTTAGTTTTTTTTTCTTATTGGACTCCCTTCCAAAATGTAATATTTTGAACTTGGTTGGCCACAGTAATCGTTCGTTACGTTACAGACACTTCGTTCGGCCACTATCCGCTGTTTTGGCTTATTTTACAGCCACAAAAGTAATTAGACATCTGCCATTTTTTTGGAAATTTGGGGCACCAAGTTTTAGGCTAGATGATGTGTTTTTAAAGAGAATGAAATGCAAACTGTAAACTGTGTAAAGGAGAGGACACTCAGCATCTGTACTTTGGAGCACTATAGTGTGGGCCACCAGACCCGCCTTTTTTGGGTGTCCCACACAGGTGCATCAGAGAATTTTTGTGTTGCCTACATGTCTAAAAAATGACAGACAAAGGTGAATACTAAACATATTCTTGGTCAGAAATAGTGATGAGCCGAACACCCCCGGGTTCGGTTCGCACCAGAACCCGCGAACGGACCGAAAGTTTGCACGAACATTAGAACCCTATTAAATACAATGGATGCGAACGTTCGGATTCTAAAGTGCTAATTATAACGACTATTATCCATGTTATTGTCCTAAACAGAGTTTGGGAACCCGGGTTCTGCACCAGGGGACATGTATCAATGCAAAAAGAAGTTTTAAAAACTGACGTTTTCCGGGAGCAGTCATTTTAATGATGCATAAAGTGAAAAAAAAAAGTCAAATATTCCTTTAAATATTGTACCTGGGGGGTGTCTAAAGTATGCCTGTGAAGTGCCACGTGTTTCCCGTGTTTAGAACTGTCCCTGCACAAAATTACATTTCTAAAGGAAAAAAAAGCCATTTAAAACTGCTTGCGGCTTTAATGTAATGTCTGGTCCCGGTAATATGGATGAAAATCTTTAAGAAAAATGGCATAGCTATCCCATCACCCCCCCCCCTACCCCAGCCCATTACCAGCCCCTTTGGGTCTTGTATGGATATTATGGGGAACCCCGCACACAAAATAAAAAAGGCCCTATATACTCTGAACAGCCGTATACAGGCGGTGCATACAAGACAGGGACTGTAGGTTTGTTCTTATGTAGAATCTGTTTGTAATTTTGAACAGCTACATTGTTTAAGTGTAGCTCCAGCCCAAATACCTATTTTTAAGCTTTTTGGAAAACATAGGGAAGGGTTATCACCCCTGTAACATTTGTTTTGCTGTCTGTGCCCCTGTTCAGAACATTTCACCTCACTTTGCGTCCCAATGACAACTGTTTTTGAAATGTGGTGTTTTTATTGAAACAAGGATTGGTGATAAAGCATCAGTAGAGAGGAGACACCTTTCTCCCATATTAATTCTTACAGGAGAGAATTTTCCTTCCAGGGGGTAGATTTCCTCTCACTTCCTGTTGTCTTCTTCCGTTTGCAAGTAGTAGTCGTTTGTAAATTGGATGTTTGAAAGTAGGGACCTGCCGTATATACTCTGCAGAAATTGGCCCCTTAGGTGTTGGTGTTGGCACAACACTGTAAGCACTCACAGTTACTCTTGGTGGGTGCTGGAACGCCCTGCTGTCAACTATTATATCAGGAATTGTAATAACATATAATTGTTGAACAGTGGTAGTAAAAATTGGGCCTTTGATGGTGGTGCTGGTGCCACAACACTGTAAGGCCTGACAGTTACTCTTGGTGGGCGCAGCAATGGGCCCTGCTGTGAATTATTAGATCAATAATTATAATTGCATGCCCCTGTTGAACAGGGGCTGAAAAATTGGGCCTTTGGTGGTGGTGGTGTTGACACAACACTGTAAGGCCTGACAGTTACTCTTGGTGGGCGCAGCAATGGGCCCTGCTGTGAATTATTAGATCAATAATTATAATTGCATGCCCCTGTTGAACAGGGGCTGAAAAATTGGGCCTTAGGCACTGGTGGCACAACACTGCAACCCCTCACAGATACTGTACTTGGAGCACAGCAATGAGGCCTGTTGCAAAGTATTGCATCAAAAATTGTAATTACACGCCCCTGTTAAACAGGGGCTGAAAAATTGGGCCTTAGCCACTTGTGGCGTCACCCATAAACCAAAATGATCTTCCAAGCTATCATCATTAATCGTATCATTGAGGAGGAGGAGGAGGATAGCCAGTCAACATAACAGCACAGGCACTCAGCATCAGCATCAGCATCAGTCCTGAAGGGATGTGACATTTTAAAATCAATTAGTCTGTTATATCAGCATCAGGTGTGTGGTAGCTGGTGGTGATCCAAGACTGGTTCATCTTGATGAAAGTCAGTCGATCAACCGAGTCGGTGGACAGGCGCACCCTGTGATCCGTGACAAATCCTCCAGCATTACTGAATGTGCGTTCTGAAAGAACGCTGGATGCAGGACAGGCCAGTAGCTCAATTGCATACTGTGCAAGCTCTGGCCAGTGATCCATCCTCAAGACCCAGTAAGCCAGAGGATTTTCAGTGGGGAAGGTGTCCAAGTCTGACCTTGCCCCTAGGTATTCCTGCACCATGTATATCAGACGCTGGCGATGGTTGCTGGAACCGATCATACTTTGGGGCTGCGGACTAAAGAATTGTCTGAACGCATCGGTCAGACGGCCACCTTCCTCACCGCTCCTTCTTTGACTGCCCGAAGCCTCAGCAACTCGTTGTCCAGGACCAGGAGTTTGTAACCTCCCAGTCTCTGGGAACGCATTGCACAGACCTTTCTGCAAGGCCTCCCGGAGTTGTCTCATCCTCTGCTCCCTCTGCGACGGTAACATAAGGTCCGCAACCTTACCCTTGTACCGTGGATCAAGGAGAGTGGCCAGCCAGTAATGGTCCCTCTCCTTGATCCGAAGAATACGAGGATCCTTCCGCAGACTTTGCAGGATCAGGGAGGCCATGCAGAGTAGGTTAGCTGAGGCATTCAGTCCAGGGTCCTCTGGGTCACTAAGGACGACATGATCCGCAGCCACCTCCTCCCAGCCACGTACAAGTCCACTGGTTTCTTGGGACTGTAAATCATCCCTAAAAGACTGCTGCTGATGATGCTGAGTGCCAGCCTCCACCTCCATGCTGACACAATCCTCCTCCTCCTCCTCCTCCTCTTCCTGTGCGATGGGTGGGACAGAAGGAACACTGTCTGGGTAAAGGGGACCTTGAGAGGCAAGGAAGTCCTCCTCTTCCTGCCTCTGTTCTGCCTCAAGTGCCCTGTCCATTATTCCACGCAGCGTGTGCTCCAACAGGTGGACAAGAGGTACAGTGTCACTGATGCATGCACTGTCACTGCTCACCATCCTCGTGGCCTCCTCAAATGGTGCCAGGACAGTGCATGCATCCCTGATCATGCCCCACTGGCGTGGTGAAAAAAACCCGAGCTCCCCTGACCCTGTCCTGGTGCCGTAGTCGCACAGGTACTCATTGATGGCCCTCTGCTGCGTGTGCAGCCGCTGCAGCATGGCCAACGTTGAGTTCCACCTGGTGGGCATGTCACATATAAGGCGGTTCTTGGGCAGGTTCAACTCCTTTTGCAGCTCAGCCAGGCGAGCACTGGCATTATAAGATCTGCAGAAATGCACACAGACTTTCCTGGCCTGCCTCAGGACATCCTGTAAGCCCGGGTACCTGCCCAAGAACCGCTGCACCACCAGGTTAAGGACGTGAGCCATACAGGGCACATGGGTCAGTTGTCCCTGTCGGAGGGCGGAGAAGAGGTTGGTGCCATTGTCGCAAACCACCATTCCTGGCTTAAGCTGGCGTGGCGTAAACCACCTCTCGGCCTGCCCCTGCAGAGCAGACAGGACCTCTGTCCCAGTGTGGCTCCTGTCCCCCAAACACACCAGCGCAAGCACGGCATGGCATCTTTTTGCCTGCGTACTTGCGTAGCCCCTTGAACGCCTACGGAGCACCGCTGGTTCCGAGGACAAACCACAGGAAGAGGCCATGGAGGAAGAAGAAGAGGAGGGGGTGGAGGAGAGAGGTGTGTCACAACCAGTAGTAGCATTATGGAGGCGTGGCGGTGGAACAACCTCCAACACTACTGCACCTTGTCCTGCATCCTTCCCAGCTGCCAAAAGAGTGACCCAATGGGCCGTGAAAGAAAGGTAACGTCCCTGTCCATGCCTGCTGGACCATGAGTCAGCGGTAATATGCACCTTACCGCTGACCGCCCTGTCCAGCGAGGCCAAGACATTGCCTTCCACATGCCTGTAGAGAGCCGGAATCGCCTTCCGTGAGAAAAAGTGACGTTTGGGAACCTGCCACTGAGGAACCACACATTGCACAAACTCACGGAAGGGGGCCGAGTCTACCAACTGAAAAGGCAGCAGTTGAAGCGCTAGCAATTTAGCCAAGCTAGCATTCAACCGCTGGGCATGTGGATGGCTGGGAGTGAACTTCTTTCGACGGTCCAGCAGCTGGGGCAGGGAAATTTGCCTGCTAGAATCGGACGCCGGTGTACTGCTAGCAGAGTGGCCGCAAGTACTTGGCTGTGACACACCTAATTCTACACCTTCATTCCTCTCAGTGCAGGTTTCAGAGAGGACTGATGGTATAGTGGGGTTGGAGATCCCAGCTGATGCGGTGCAAGGAGAGGTCCGCTTTGTTCTTTGGTGTGGGTCTTTAAGGTAGGCTTGCCAACGAGCTGCATGGCAGGTCAACATATGTCTGATCAAGCATGTGGTGCCCAAGCGGCTGATGTTTTGGCCACGCGATATACGCTTGA
Organism: Rana muscosa; assembly: GCA_029206835.1. NCBI lineage: Eukaryota > Metazoa > Chordata > Amphibia > Anura > Ranidae > Rana > Rana muscosa. The sequence continues at coordinate 6,251,412 of JARGYO010000125.1, read as the reverse complement.
GACATATGTTGCAAACAGCAGCTGTGCGATCTGATGCACTCGCCTCAAAAAAGGCCCACACCAAAGAACTTTTTGAATGACGGGCAGAGGCAGCGCCCTGCACAGGCGGAGCTCTGCGGTGTGATTCCGTCGGTGTGCTGCCCATACGCTGGCCACCCAAGGGCATCCTGCCTCATTGGAGATGTGCCTCCTCTTCATCCTCCTCCTCCTCCTCTCTCCTATTAGGCACCCACGTGGAGTCAGTGACCTCATCATCCCCTCCCTCCTCATCACTGGAGCCAATCTGGCAGTATGCTGCAGCTGCTGGAGCATGACTGCAAGATTGGTGTCCTTCTTGAGCATCCCCTCTCTCTGCTCTCACGCTACTGCCTTCCTCTAGCTGGGTATCATCATCAGATCCTTCGAAACGCTGGGCATCCTCCTGGAGCATGTACCCAACACTGTGCTCAAACAGTTCGGGGGACTCCTCAGGAGGAGGACATGGTGGGTCTAGGGAAGGAGTGACTAATGATGACATTGATACCAGAGAAGAGGACGCTTTGGCAGCTGCTTTGCCAGTACCCTGAGCCTGGGTGAGAGAGGATGAGGAGGATGAGGTGGGCTTGGTCATCCACTCTACCAAGTCTTCGGCATGATGTGGCTCAACATGTCCAGCTGCCGAAAAGAAGGACACGCGTGTCCCATGGCCACGTGCTGATGACAATGCACCGCGTCCACGACCAGCGCTGTTGCCCCCAGACACAGAGCCTGCTTGCCCTCTTTTTTGCCTCCTGACTGTCTGCCTCTCCTTGTTTGCCTTCCAGACATTTTAATGGATGGCCTGCAGGGAGATGGGAAAAACAGAAATAAGGGCTACCTTCAGGTGTATACTGTGCAGGAGGCTTAGCAACAAAGACACTGACACTGTCCCCTGCCTATCCTTCTCTTTCCCTAACACACAAGGATTTGCAATATGCTTCAGCAAGATTGGTTTAGCACAGAATAGCACACTGATAGTTTCCCCGAGTGTCCTTCTCTGTCCCTACAAACAAGATTTAGCACAGAATAGCACACTGATAGTTTCCACGAGTGTCCTTCTCTGTCCCTAAACTCAAGGATTTCAAATATGGTTCAGCAAGATTGGTTTAGCACAGAATAGCACACTGATAGTTTCCCTCACTGTCCTTCTCTGTCCCTACAAACAAGATTTAGCACAGAATAGCACACTGATAGTTTCCCCGAGTGTCCTTCTCTGTCCCTAAACTCAAGGATTTCAAATATGGTTCAGCAAGATTGGTTTAGCACAGAATAGCACACTGATAGTTTCCCTCACTATCCTTCTCTGTCCCTACAAACAAGATTTAGCACAGAATAGCACACTGATAGTTTCCACGAGTGTCCTTCTCTGTCCCTAAACTCAAGGATTTCAAATATGGTTCAGCAAGATTGGTTTAGAACAGAATAGCACACTGACAGTTTCCCTCACTGTCCTTCTCTGTCCCTACAAACAAGGTTTAGCACAGAATAGCACACTGACACTTTCACTCACTGTCCTTCTCTGTCCCTACAAACAAGATTTAGCACAGAATAGCACACTGATAGTTTCCCCGAGTGTCCTTCTCTGTCCCTAAACTGAAGGATTTCAAATATGGTTCAGCAAGATTGGTTTAGCACAGAATAGCACACTGATAGTTTCCCCGAGTGTCCTTCTCTGTCCCTAAACTCAAGGATTTCAAATATGGTTCAGCAAGATTGGATTAGCACGGAATAGCACACTGATAGTTTCCCTCACTGTCCTTCTCTGTCCCTACAAACAAGATTTAGCACAGAATAGCACACTGATAGTTTCCCCGAGTGTCCTTCTCTGTCCCTAAACCCAAGGATTTCAAATATGGTTCAGCAAGATTGGTTTAGCACAGAATAGCACACTGATAGTTTCCCTCACTGTCCTTCTCTGTCCCTACAAACAAGATTTAGCACAGAATAGTACACTGATAGTTTCCACGAGTGTCCTTCTCTGTCCCTAAACTCAAGGATTTCAAATATGGTTCAGCAAGATTGGTTTAGAACAGAATAGCACACTGACAGTTTCCCTCACTGTCCTTCTCTGTCCAAACAAACAAGGTTTAGCACAGAATAGCACACTGACACTTTCCCTCACTGTCCTTCTCTGTCCCTACAAACAAGGTTTAGCACAGAATAGCACACTGATAGTTTCCCCGAGTGTCCTTCTCTGTCCCTAAACTGAAGGATTTCAAATATGGTTCAGCAAGATTGGTTTAGAACAGAATAGCACACTGACAGTTTCCCCGAGTGTCCTTCTCTGTCCCTAAACTCAAGGATTTCAAATATGGTTCAGCAAGATTGGTTTAGCACAGAATAGCACACTGATAGTTTCCCTCACTGTCCTTCTCTGTCCCTACAAACAAGATTTAGCACAGAATAGCACACTGATAGTTTCCACGAGTGTCCTTCTCTGTCCCTAAACTCAAGGATTTCAAATATGGTTCAGCAAGATTGGTTTAGCACAGAATAGCACACTGATAGTTTCCCTCACTGTCCTTCTCTGTCCCTACAAACAAGATTTAGCACGGAATAGCACACTGATAGTTTCCACGAGTGTCCTTCTCTGTCCCTAAACTCAAGGATTTCAAATATGGTTCAGCAAGATTGGTTTAGCACAGAATAGCACACTGATAGTTTCCCTCACTGTCCTTCTCTGTCCCTACAAACAAGATTTAGCACAGAATAGCACACTGATAGTTTCCACGAGTGTCCTTCTCTGTCCCTAAACTCAAGGATTTCAAATATGGTTCAGCAAGATTGGTTTAGAACAGAATAGCACACTGACAGTTTCCCTCACTGTCCTTCTCTGTCCCTACAAACAAGGTTTAGCACAGAATAGCACAATGACACTTTCCCTCACTGTCCTTCTCTGTCCCTACAAACAAGGTTTAGCACAGAATAGCACACTGATAGTTTCCCCGAGTGTCCTTCTCTGTTCCTAAACTCAAGGATTTCAAATATGGTTCAGCAAGATTGGCTTAGAACAGAATAGCACACTGACAGTTTCCCCGAGTGTCCTTCTCTGTCCCTAAACTCAAGGATTTCAAATATGGTTCAGCAAGATTGGTTTAGCACAGAATAGCACACTGATAGTTTCCCTCACTGTCCTTCTCTGTCCCTACAAACAAGATTTAGCACAGAATAGCACACTGATAGTTTACACGAGTGTCCTTCTCTGTCCCTAAACTCAAGGATTTCAAATATGGTTCAGCAAGATTGGTTTAGAACAGAATAGCACACTGACAGTTTCCCTCACTGTCCTTCTCTGTCCCTACAAACAAGGTTTAGCACAGAATAGCACACTGACACTTTCCCTCACTGTCCTTCTCTGTCCCTACAAACAAGGTTTAGCACAGAATAGCACACTGATAGTTTCCCCGAGTGTCCTTCTCTGTCCCTAAACTGAAGGATTTCAAATATGGTTCAGCAAGATTGGTTTAGAACAGAATAGCACACTGATAGTTTCCCTCACTGTCCTTCTCTGTCCCTACAAACAAGATTTAGCACAGAATAGCACACTGATAGTTTCCACGAGTGTACTTCTCTGTCCCTAAACTCAAGGATTTCAAATATGGCTCAGCAAGATTGGTTTAGCACAGAATAGCACCCTGATAGTTTCCCTCACTGTCCTTCTCTGTCCCTACAAACAAGATTTAGCACAGAATAGCACACTGATAGTTTCCACGAGTGTCCTTCTCTGTCCCTAAACTCAAGGATTTCAAATATGGTTCAGCAAGATTGGTTTAGCACAGAATAGCACACTGATAGTTTCCCTCACTGTCCTTCTCTGTCCCTACAAACAAGATTTAGCACAGAATAGCACACTGATAGTTTCCACGAGTGTCCTTCTCTGTCCCTAAACTCAAGGATTTCAAATATGGTTCAGCAAGATTGGTTTAGAACAGAATAGCACACTGACAGTTTCCCTCACTGTCCTTCTCTGTCCCTACAAACAAGGTTTAGCACAGAATAGCACACTGACACTTTCCCTCACTGTCCTTCTCTGTCCCTACAAACAAGGTTTAGCACAGAATAGCACACTGATAGTTTCCCCGAGTGTCCTTCTCTGTCCCTAAACTCAAGGATTTCAAATATGGTTCAGCAAGATTGGCTTAGAACAGAATAGCACACTGACAGTTTCCCTGAGTGTCCTTCTCTGTCCCTAAACTCAAGGATTTCAAATATGGTTCAGCAAGATTGGTTTAGCACAGAATAGCACACTGATAGTTTCCCTCACTGTCCTTCTCTGTCCCTACAAACAAGATTTAGCACAGAATAACACACTGATAGTTTCCACGAGTGTCCTTCTCTGTCCCTAAACTCAAGGATTTCAAATATGGTTCAGCAAGATTGGTTTAGAACAGAATAGCACACTGACAGTTTCCCTCACTGTCCTCCTCTGTCCCTACAAACAAGGTTTAGCACAGAATAGCACACTGACACTTTCCCTCACTGTCCTTCTCTGTCCCTACAAACAAGGTTTAGCACAGAATAGCACACTGATAGTTTCCCCGAGTGTCCTTCTCTGTCCCTAAACTCAAGGATTTCAAATATGGTTCAGCAAGATTGGTTTAGAACAGAATAGCACACTGACAGTTTCCCCGAGTGTCCTTCTCTGTCCCTAAACTCAAGGATTTCAAATATGGTTCAGCAAGATTGGTTTAGCACAGAATAGCACACTGATAGTTTCCCTCACTGTCCTTCTCTGTCCCTACAAACAAGATTTAGCACAGAATAGCACACTGATAGTTTCCACGAGTGTCCTTCTCTGTCCCTAAACTCAAGGATTTCAAATATGGTTCAGCAAGATTGGTTTAGCACAGAATAGCACACTGATAGTTTCCCTCACTGTCCTTCTCTGTCCCTACAAACAAGATTTAGCACAGAATAGCACACTGATAGTTTCCACGAGTGTCCTTCTCTGTCCCTAAACTCAAGGATTTCAAATATGGTTCAGCAAGATTGGTTTAGAACAGAATAGCACACTGACAGTTTCCCTCACTGTCCTTCTCTGTCCCTACAAACAAGGTTTAGCACAGAATATCACAATGACACTTTCCCTCACTGTCCTTCTCTGTCCCTACAAACAAGGTTTAGCACAGAATAGCACACTGATAGTTTCCCCGAGTGTCCTTCTCTGTTCCTAAACTCAAGGATTTCAAATATGGTTCAGCAAGATTGGCTTAGAACAGAATAGCACACTGACAGTTTCCCCGAGTGTCCTTCTCTGTCCCTAAACTCAAGGATTTCAAATATGGTTCAGCAAGATTGGTTTAGCACAGAATAGCACACTGATAGTTTCCCTCACTGTCCTTCTCTGTCCCTACAAACAAGATTTAGCACAGAATAGCACACTGATAGTTTACACGAGTGTCCTTCTCTGTCCCTAAACTCAAGGATTTCAAATATGGTTCAGCAAGATTGGTTTAGAACAGAATAGCACACTGACAGTTTCCCTCACTGTCCTTCTCTGTCCCTACAAACAAGGTTTAGCACAGAATAGCACACTGACACTTTCCCTCACTGTCCTTCTCTGTCCCTACAAACAAGGTTTAGCACAGAATAGCACACTGATAGTTTCCCCGAGTGTCCTTCTCTGTCCCTAAACTGAAGGATTTCAAATATGGTTCAGCAAGATTGGTTTAGAACAGAATAGCACACTGATAGTTTCCCTCACTGTCCTTCTCTGTCCCTACAAACAAGATTTAGCACAGAATAGCACACTGATAGTTTCCACGAGTGTACTTCTCTGTCCCTAAACTCAAGGATTTCAAATATGGTTCAGCAAGATTGGTTTAGCACAGAATAGCACCCTGATAGTTTCCCTCACTGTCCTTCTCTGTCCCTACAAACAAGATTTAGCACAGAATAGCACACTGATAGTTTACACGAGTGTCCTTCTCTGTCCCTAAACTCAAGGATTTCAAATATGGTTCAGCAAGATTGGTTTAGAACAGAATAGCACACTGACAGTTTCCCTCACTGTCCTTCTCTGTCCCTACAAACAAGGTTTAGCACAGAATAGCACACTGATAGTTTCCCTGAGTGTCCTTCTCTGTCCCTAAACTGAAGGATTTCAAATATGGTTCAGCAAGATTGGTTTAGAACAGAATAGCACACTGATAGTTTCCCTCACTGTCCTTCTCTGTCCCTACAAACAAGATTTAGCACAGAATAGCACACTGATAGTTTCCACGAGTGTACTTCTCTGTCCCTAAACTCAAGGATTTCAAATATGGTTCAGCAAGATTGGTTTAGCACAGAATAGCACCCTGATAGTTTCCCTCACTGTCCTTCTATGTCCCTACAAACAAGATTTAGCACAGAATAGCACACTGATAGTTTCCACGAGTGTCCTTCTCTGTCCCTAAACTCAAGGATTTCAAATATGGTTCAGCAAGATTGGTTTAGCACAGAATAGCACACTGATAGTTTCCCTCACTGTCCTTCTCTGTCCCTACAAACAAGATTTAGCACAGAATAGCACACTGATAGTTTCCACGAGTGTCCTTCTCTGTCCCTAAACTCAAGGATTTCAAATATGGTTCAGCAAGATTGGTTTAGAACAGAATAGCACACTGACAGTTTCCCTCACTGTCCTTCTCTGTCCCTACAAACAAGGTTTAGCACAGAATAGCACACTGACACTTTCCCTCACTGTCCTTCTCTGTCCCTACAAACAAGGTTTAGCACAGAATAGCACACTGATAGTTTCCCCGAGTGTCCTTCTCTGTCCCTAAACTCAAGGATTTCAAATATGGTTCAGCAAGATTGGCTTAGAACAGAATAGCACACTGACAGTTTCCCTGAGTGTCCTTCTCTGTCCCTAAACTCAAGGATTTCAAATATGGTTCAGCAAGATTGGTTTAGCACAGAATAGCACACTGATAGTTTCCCTCACTGTCCTTCTCTGTCCCTACAAACAAGATTTAGCACAGAATAACACACTGATAGTTTCCACGAGTGTCCTTCTCTGTCCCTAAACTCAAGGATTTCAAATATGGTTCAGCAAGATTGGTTTAGAACAGAATAGCACACTGACAGTTTCCCTCACTGTCCTCCTCTGTCCCTACAAACAAGGTTTAGCACAGAATAGCACACTGACACTTTCCCTCACTGTCCTTCTCTGTCCCTACAAACAAGGTTTAGCACAGAATAGCACACTGATAGTTTCCCCGAGTGTCCTTCTCTGTCCCTAAACTCAAGGATTTCAAATATGGTTCAGCAAGATTGGTTTAGAACAGAATAGCACACTGACAGTTTCCCCGAGTGTCCTTCTCTGTCCCTAAACTCAAGGATTTCAAATATGGTTCAGCAAGATTGGTTTAGCACAGAATAGCACACTGATAGTTTCCCTCACTGTCCTTCTCTGTCCCTACAAACAAGATTTAGCACAGAATAGCACACTGATAGTTTCCACGAGTGTCCTTCTCTGTCCCTAAACTCAAGGATTTCAAATATGGTTCAGCAAGATTGGTTTAGCACAGAATAGCACACTGATAGTTTCCCTCACTGTCCTTCTCTGTCCCTACAAACAAGATTTAGCACAGAATAGCACACTGATAGTTTCCACGAGTGTCCCTCTCTGTCCCTAAACCCAAGGATTTCAAATATGGTTCAGCAAGATTGGTTTAGCACAGAATAGCACACTGATAGTTTCCCTCACTGTCCTTCTCTGTCCCTACAAACAAGATTTAGCACAGAATAGTACACTGATAGTTTCCACGAGTGTCCTTCTCTGTCCCTAAACTCAAGGATTTCAAATATGGTTCAGCAAGATTGGTTTAGAACAGAATAGCACACTGACAGTTTCCCTCACTGTCCTTCTCTGTCCCTACAAACAAGGTTTAGCACAGAATAGCACACTGACACTTTCCCTCACTGTCCTTCTCTGTCCCTACAAACAAGGTTTAGCACAGAATAGCACACTGATAGTTTCCCCGAGTGTCCTTCTCTGTCCCTAAACTGAAGGATTTCAAATATGGTTCAGCAAGATTGGTTTAGAACAGAATAGCACACTGACAGTTTCCCCGAGTGTCCTTCTCTGTCCCTAAACTCAAGGATTTCAAATATGGTTCAGCAAGATTGGTTTAGCACAGAATAGCACACTGATAGTTTCCCTCACTGTCCTTCTCTGTCCCTACAAACAAGATTTAGCACAGAATAGCACACTGATAGTTTCCACGAGTGTCCTTCTCTGTCCCTAAACTCAAGGATTTCAAATATGGTTCAGCAAGATTGGTTTAGCACAGAATAGCACACTGATAGTTTCCCTCACTGTCCTTCTCTGTCCCTACAAACAAGATTTAGCACCGAATAGCACACTGATAGTTTCCACGAGTGTCCTTCTCTGTCCCTAAACTCAAGGATTTCAAATATGGTTCAGCAAGATTGGTTTAGCACAGAATAGCACACTGATAGTTTCCCTCACTGTGCTTCTCTGTCCCTACAAACAAGATTTAGCACAGAATAGCACACTGATAGTTTCCACGAGTGTCCTTCTCTGTCCCTAAACTCAAGGATTTCAAATATGGTTCAGCAAGATTGGTTTAGCACAGAATAGCACACTGATAGTTTCCCTCACTGTCCTTCTCTGTCCCTACAAACAAGATTTAGCACAGAATAGCACACTGATAGTTTCCACGAGTGTCCTTCTCTGTCCCTAAACTCAAGGATTTCAAATATGGTTCAGCAAGATTGGTTTAGCACAGAATAGCACACTGATAGTTTCCCTCACTGTCCTTCTCTGTCCCTACAAACAAGATTTAGCACAGAATAGCACACTGATAGTTTCCACGAGTGTCCTTCTCTGTCCCTAAACTCAAGGATTTCAAATATGGTTCAGCAAGATTGGTTTAGCACAGAATAGCACACTGATAGTTTCCCTCACTGTCCTTCTCTGTCCCTACAAACAAGATTTAGCACAGAATAGCACACTGATAGTTTCCACGAGTGTCCTTCTCTGTCCCTAAACTCAAGGATTTCAAATATGGTTCAGCAAGATTGGTTTAGAACAGAATAGCACACTGACAGTTTCCCTCACTGTCCTTCTCTGTCCCTACAAACAAGGTTTAGCACAGAATATCACAATGACACTTTCCCTCACTGTCCTTCTCTGTCCCTACAAACAAGGTTTAGCACAGAATAGCACACTGATAGTTTCCCCGAGTGTCCTTCTCTGTTCCTAAACTCAAGGATTTCAAATATGGTTCAGCAAGATTGGCTTAGAACAGAATAGCACACTGACAGTTTCCCCGAGTGTCCTTCTCTGTCCCTAAACTCAAGGATTTCAAATATGGTTCAGCAAGATTGGTTTAGCCCAGAATAGCACACTGATAGTTTCCCTCACTGTCCTTCTCTGTCCCTACAAACAAGATTTAGCACAGAATAGCACACTGATAGTTTACACGAGTGTCCTTCTCTGTCCCTAAACTCAAGGATTTCAAATATGGTTCAGCAAGATTGGTTTAGAACAGAATAGCACACTGACAGTTTCCCTCACTGTCCTTCTCTGTCCCTACAAACAAGGTTTAGCACAGAATAGCACACTGACACTTTCCCTCACTGTCCTTCTCTGTCCCTACAAACAAGGTTTAGCACAGAATAGCACACTGATAGTTTCCCCGAGTGTCCTTCTCTGTCCCTAAACTGAAGGATTTCAAATATGGTTCAGCAAGATTGGTTTAGAACAGAATAGCACACTGATAGTTTCCCTCACTGTCCTTCTCTGTCCCTACAAACAAGATTTAGCACAGAATAGCACACTGATAGTTTCCACGAGTGTACTTCTCTGTCCCTAAACTCAAGGATTTCAAATATGGTTCAGCAAGATTGGTTTAGCACAGAATAGCACCCTGATAGTTTCCCTCACTGTCCTTCTCTGTCCCTACAAACAAGATTTAGCACAGAATAGCACACTGATAGTTTACACGAGTGTCCTTCTCTGTCCCTAAACTCAAGGATTTCAAATATGGTTCAGCAAGATTGGTTTAGAACAGAATAGCACACTGACAGTTTCCCTCACTGTCCTTCTCTGTCCCTACAAACAAGGTTTAGCACAGAATAGCACACTGATAGTTTCCCTGAGTGTCCTTCTCTGTCCCTAAACTGAAGGATTTCAAATATGGTTCAGCAAGATTGGTTTAGAACAGAATAGCACACTGATAGTTTCCCTCACTGTCCTTCTCTGTCCCTACAAACAAGATTTAGCACAGAATAGCACACTGATAGTTTCCACGAGTGTACTTCTCTGTCCCTAAACTCAAGGATTTCAAATATGGTTCAGCAAGATTGGTTTAGCACAGAATAGCACCCTGATAGTTTCCCTCACTGTCCTTCTATGTCCCTACAAACAAGATTTAGCACAGAATAGCACACTGATAGTTTCCACGAGTGTCCTTCTCTGTCCCTAAACTCAAGGATTTCAAATATGGTTCAGCAAGATTGGTTTAGCACAGAATAGCACACTGATAGTTTCCCTCACTGTCCTTCTCTGTCCCTACAAACAAGATTTAGCACAGAATAGCACACTGATAGTTTCCACGAGTGTCCTTCTCTGTCCCTAAACTCAAGGATTTCAAATATGGTTCAGCAAGATTGGTTTAGAACAGAATAGCACACTGACAGTTTCCCTCACTGTCCTTCTCTGTCCCTACAAACAAGGTTTAGCACAGAATAGCACACTGACACTTTCCCTCACTGTCCTTCTCTGTCCCTACAAACAAGGTTTAGCACAGAATAGCACACTGATAGTTTCCCCGAGTGTCCTTCTCTGTCCCTAAACTCAAGGATTTCAAATATGGTTCAGCAAGATTGGCTTAGAACAGAATAGCACACTGACAGTTTCCCTGAGTGTCCTTCTCTGTCCCTAAACTCAAGGATTTCAAATATGGTTCAGCAAGATTGGTTTAGCACAGAATAGCACACTGATAGTTTCCCTCACTGTCCTTCTCTGTCCCTACAAACAAGATTTAGCACAGAATAACACACTGATAGTTTCCACGAGTGTCCTTCTCTGTCCCTAAACTCAAGGATTTCAAATATGGTTCAGCAAGATTGGTTTAGAACAGAATAGCACACTGACAGTTTCCCTCACTGTCCTCCTCTGTCCCTACAAACAAGGTTTAGCACAGAATAGCACACTGACACTTTCCCTCACTGTCCTTCTCTGTCCCTACAAACAAGGTTTAGCACAGAATAGCACACTGATAGTTTCCCCGAGTGTCCTTCTCTGTCCCTAAACTCAAGGATTTCAAATATGGTTCAGCAAGATTGGTTTAGAACAGAATAGCACACTGACAGTTTCCCCGAGTGTCCTTCTCTGTCCCTAAACTCAAGGATTTCAAATATGGTTCAGCAAGATTGGTTTAGCACAGAATAGCACACTGATAGTTTCCCTCACTGTCCTTCTCTGTCCCTACAAACAAGATTTAGCACAGAATAGCACACTGATAGTTTCCACGAGTGTCCTTCTCTGTCCCTAAACTCAAGGATTTCAAATATGGTTCAGCAAGATTGGTTTAGCACAGAATAGCACACTGATAGTTTCCCTCACTGTCCTTCTCTGTCCCTACAAACAAGATTTAGCACAGAATAGCACACTGATAGTTTCCACGAGTGTCCTTCTCTGTCCCTAAACTCAAGGATTTCAAATATGGTTCAGCAAGATTGGTTTAGAACAGAATAGCACACTGACAGTTTCCCTCACTGTCCTTCTCTGTCCCTACAAACAAGGTTTAGCACAGAATAGCACACTGACACTTTCCCTCACTGTCCTTCTCTGTCCCTACAAACAAGGTTTAGCACAGAATAGCACACTGATAGTTTCCCCGAGTGTCCTTCTCTGTCCCTAAACTGAAGGATTTCAAATATGGTTCAGCAAGATTGGTTTAGAACAGATTGGCACACTGACAGTTTCCCCGAGTGTCCTTCTCTGTCCCTAAACTCAAGGATTTCAAATATGGTTCAGCAAGATTGGTTTAGCACAGAATAGCACACTGATAGTTTCCCTCACTGTCCTTCTCTGTCCCTACAAACAAGATTTAGCACAGAATAGCACACTGATAGTTTCCCCGAGTGTCCTTCTCTGTCCCTAAACTCAAGGATTTCAAATATGGTTCAGCAAGATTGGTTTAGCACAGAATAGCACACTGATAGTTTCCCCGAGTGTCCTTCTCTGTCCCTAAACTCAAGGATTTCAAATATGGTTCAGCAAGATTGGTTTAGCACAGAATAGCACACTGATAGTTTCCCTCACTGTCCTTCTCTGTCCCTACAAACAAGATTTAGCACAGAATAGCACACTGATAGTTTCCCTGAGTGTCCCTCTCTGTCCCTAAACCCAAGGATTTCAAATATGGTTCAGCAAGATTGGTTTAGCACAGAATAGCACACTGATAGTTTCCCTCACTGTCCTTCTCTGTCCCTACAAACAAGATTTAGCACAGAATAGTACACTGATAGTTTCCACGAGTGTCCTTCTCTGTCCCTAAACTCAAGGATTTCAAATATGGTTCAGCAAGATTGGTTTAGAACAGAATAGCACACTGACAGTTTCCCTCACTGTCCTTCTCTGTCCCTACAAACAAGGTTTAGCACAGAATAGCACACTGACACTTTCCCTCACTGTCCTTCTCTGTCCCTACAAACAAGGTTTAGCACAGAATAGCACACTGATAGTTTCCCCGAGTGTCCTTCTCTGTCCCTAAACTGAAGGATTTCAAATATGGTTCAGCAAGATTGGTTTAGAACAGAATAGCACACTGACAGTTTCCCCGAGTGTCCTTCTCTGTCCCTAAACTCAAGGATTTCAAATATGGTTCAGCAAGATTGGTTTAGCACAGAATAGCACACTGATAGTTTCCCTCACTGTCCTTCTCTGTCCCTACAAACAAGATTTAGCACAGAATAGCACACTGATAGTTTCCACGAGTGTCCTTCTCTGTCCCTAAACTCAAGGATTTCAAATATGGTTCAGCAAGATTGGTTTAGCACAGAATAGCACACTGATAGTTTCCCTCACTGTCCTTCTCTGTCCCTACAAACAAGATTTAGCACCGAATAGCACACTGATAGTTTCCACGAGTGTCCTTCTCTGTCCCTAAACTCAAGGATTTCAAATATGGTTCAGCAAGATTGGTTTAGCACAGAATAGCACACTGATAGTTTCCCTCACTGTGCTTCTCTGTCCCTACAAACAAGATTTAGCACAGAATAGCACACTGATAGTTTCCACGAGTGTCCTTCTCTGTCCCTAAACTCAAGGATTTCAAATATGGTTCAGCAAGATTGGTTTAGCACAGAATAGCACACTGATAGTTTCCCTCACTGTCCTTCTCTGTCCCTACAAACAAGATTTAGCACAGAATAGCACACTGATAGTTTCCACGAGTGTCCTTCTCTGTCCCTAAACTCAAGGATTTCAAATATGGTTCAGCAAGATTGGTTTAGCACAGAATAGCACACTGATAGTTTCCCTCACTGTCCTTCTCTGTCCCTACAAACAAGATTTAGCACAGAATAGCACACTGATAGTTTCCACGAGTGTCCTTCTCTGTCCCTAAACTCAAGGATTTCAAATATGGTTCAGCAAGATTGGTTTAGAACAGAATAGCACACTGACAGTTTCCCTCACTGTCCTTCTCTGTCCCTACAAACAAAGTTTAGCATAGAATAGCACACTGACACTTTCCCTCACTGTCCTTCTCTGTCCCTACAAACAAGGTTTAGCACAGAATAGCACACTGATAGTTTCCCCGAGTGTCCTTCTCTGTCCCTAAACTTAAGGATTTCAAATATGGTTCAGCAAGATTGGTTTAGAACAGAATAGCACACTGACAGTTTCCCCGAGTGTCCTTCTCTGTCCCTAAACTCAAGGATTTCAAATATGGTTCAGCAAGATTGGTTTAGCACAGAATAGCACACTGATAGTTTCCCTCACTGTCCTTCTCTGTCCCTACAAACAAGATTTAGCACAGAATAGCACACTGATAGTTTCCACGAGTGTCCTTCTCTGTCCCTAAACTCAAGGATTTCAAATATGGTTCAGCAAGATTGGTTTAGCACAGAATAGCACACTGATAGTTTCCCTCACTGTCCTTCTCTGTCCCTACAAACAAGATTTAGCACCGAATAGCACACTGATAGTTTCCACGAGTGTCCTTCTCTGTCCCTAAACTCAAGGATTTCAAATATGGTTCAGCAAGATTGGTTTAGCACAGAATAGCACACTGATAGTTTCCCTCACTGTCCTTCTCTGTCCCTACAAACAAGATTTAGCACAGAATAGCACACTGATAGTTTCCACGAGTGTCCTTCTCTGTCCCTATACTCAAGGATTTCAAATATGGTTCAGCAAGATTGGTTTAGAACAGAATAGCACACTGACAGTTTCCCTCACTGTCCTTCTCTGTCCCTACAAACAAGGTTTAGCACAGAATAGCACACTGACACTTTCCCTCACTGTCCTTCTCTGTCCCTACAAACAAGGTTTAGCACAGAATAGCACACTGATAGTTTCCCCGAGTGTCCTTCTCTGTCCCTAAACTCAAGGATTTCAAATATGGTTCAGCAAGATTGGTTTAGAACAGAATAGCACACTGACAGTTTCCCAGAGTGTCCTTCTCTGTCCCTAAACTCAAGGATTTCAAATATGGTTCAGCAAGATTGGTTTAGCACAGAATAGCACACTGATAGTTTCCCTCACTGTCCTTCTCTCTCCCTACAAACAATATTTAGCACAGAATAGCACACTGATAGTTTCCCCGAGTGTCCTTCTCTGTCCCTAAACTCAAGGATTTCAAATATGGTTCAGCAAGATTGGTTTAGCACAGAATAGCAAACTGATAGTTTCCCTCACTGTCCTTCTCTGTCCCTACAAACAAGATTTAGCACAGAATAGCACACTGACAGTTTCCCTCACTGTCCTTCTCTGTCCCTACAAACAAGGTTTAGCACAGAATAGCACACTGACACTTTTCCTCACTGTCCTTCTCTGTCCCTACAAACAAGGTTTAGCACAGAATAGCACACTGATAGTTTCTCCGAGTGTCCATCTCTGTCCCTAAACTCAAGGATTTCAAATATGGTTCAGCAAGATTGGTTTAGAACAGAATAGCACACTGACAGTTTCCCCGAGTGTCCTTCTCTGTCCCTAAACTCAAGGATTTCAAATATGGTTCAGCAAGATTGGTTTAGCACAGAATAGCACACTGATAGTTTCCCTCACTGTCCTTCTCTGTCCCTACAAACAAGATTTAGCACAGAATAGCACACTGATAGTTTCCCCGAGTGCCCTTCTCTGTCCCTAAACTCAAGGATTTCAAATATGGTTCAGCAAGATTGGTTTAGAACAGAATAGCACACTGACAGTTTCCCTCACTGTCCTTCTCTGTCCCTACAAACAAGGTTTAGCACAGAATAGCACACTGACACTTTCCCTCACTGTCCATCTCTGTCCCTACAAACAAGGTTTAGCACAGAATAGCACACTGATAGTTTCCCCGAGTGTCCTTCTCTGTCCCTAAACTGAAGGATTTCAAATATGGTTCAGCAAGATTGGTTTAGAACAGAATAGCACACTGACAGTTTCCCCGAGTGTCCTTCTCTGTCCCTAAACTCAAGGATTTCAAATATGGTTCAGCAAGATTGGTTTAGCACAGAATAGCACACTGATAGTTTCCCTCACTGTCCTTCTCTGTCCCTACAAACAAGATTTAGCACAGAATAGCACACTGATAGTTTCCACGAGTGTCCTTCTCTGTCCCTAAACTCAAGGATTTCAAATATGGTTCAGCAAGATTGGTTTAGCACAGAATAGCACACTGATAGTTTCCCTCACTGTCCTTCTCTGTCCCTACAAACAAGATTTAGCACAGAATAGCACACTGATAGTTTCCACGAGTGTCCTTCTCTGTCCCTAAACTCAAGGATTTCAAATATGGTTCAGCAAGATTGGTTTAGCACAGAATAGCACACTGATAGTTTCCCTCACTGTCCTTCTCTGTCCCTACAAACAAGATTTAGCACAGAATAGCACACTGATAGTTTCCACGAGTGTCCTTCTCTGTCCCTAAACTCAAGGATTTCAAATATGGTTCAGCAAGATTGGTTTAGAACAGAATAGCACACGGACAGTTTCCCTCACTGTCCTTCTCTGTCCCTACAAACAAGGTTTAGCACAGAATAGCACACTGACACTTTCCCTCACTGTCCTTCTCTGTCCCTACAAACAAGGTTTAGCACAGAATAGCACACTGATAGTTTCCCCGAGTGTCCTTCTCTGTCCCTAAACTCAAGGATTTCAAATATGGTTCAGCAAGATTGGCTTAGAACAGAATAGCACACTGACAGTTTCCCTCACTGTCCTTCTCTGTCCCTACAAACAAGGTTTAGCACAGAATAGCACACTGACACTTTCCCTCACTGTCCTTCTCTGTCCCTAAACTCAAGGATTTCAAATATGGTTCAGCAAGATTGGTTTAGCACAGAATAGCACACTGATAGTTTCCCTCACTGTCCTTCTCTGTCCCTACAAACAAGATTTAGCACAGAATAGCACACTGACAGTTTCCCTCACTGTCCTTCTCTGTCCCTACAAACAAGGTTTAGCACAGAATAGCACACTGACACTTTTCCTCACTGTCCTTCTCTGTCCCTACAAACAAGGTTTAGCACAGAATAGCACACTGATAGTTTCTCCGAGTGTCCTTCTCTGTCCCTAAACTCAAGGATTTCAAATATGGTTCAGCAAAGATTGGTTTAGAACAGAATAGCACACTGACAGTTTCCCCGAGTGTCCTTCTCTGTCCCTAAACCCAAGGATTTCAAATATGGTTCAGCAAGATTGGTTTAGCACAGAATAGCACACTGATAGTTTCCCTCACTGTCCTTCTCTGTCACTACAAACAAGATTTAGCACAGAATAGCACACTGATAGTTTCCACGAGTGTCCTTCTCTGTCCCTAAACTCAAGGATTTCAAATATGGTTCAGCAAGATTGGTTTAGCACAGAATAGCACACTGATAGTTTCCCTCACTGTCCTTCTCTGTCCCTACAAACAAGATTTAGCACAGAATAGCACACTGATAGTTTCCCCGAGTGCCCTTCTCTGTCCCTAAACTCAAGGATTTCAAATATGGTTCAGCAAGATTGGTTTAGAACAGAATAGCACACTGACAGTTTCCCTCACTGTCCTTCTCTGTCCCTACAAACAAGGTTTAGCACAGAATAGCACACTGACACTTTCCCTCACTGTCCTTCTCTGTCCCTACAAACAAGGTTTAGCACAGAATAGCACACTGATAGTTTCCCCGAGTGTCCTTCTCTGTCCCTAAACTGAAGGATTTCAAATATGGTTCAGCAAGATTGGTTTAGAACAGAATAGCACACTGACAGTTTCCCTCACTGTCCTTCTCTGTCCCTACAAACAAAGTTTAGCACAGAATAGCACACTGACACTTTCCCTCACTGTCCTTCTCTGTCCCTACAAACAAGGTTTAGCACAGAATAGCACACTGATAGTTTCCCCGAGTGTCCTTCTCTGTCCCTAAACTCAAGGATTTCAAATATGGTTCAGCAAGATTGGTTTAGAACAGAATAGCACACTGACAGTTTCCCCGAGTGTCCTTCTCTGTCCCTAAACTCAAGGATTTCAAATATGGTTCAGCAAGATTGGTTTAGCACAGAATAGCACACTGATAGTTTCCCTCACTGTCCTTCTCTGTCCCTGCAAACAAGATTTAGCACAGAATAGCACACTGATAGTTTCCACGAGTGTCCTTCTCTGTCCCTAAACTCAAGGATTTCAAATATGGTTCAGCAAGATTGGTTTAGCACAGAATAGCACACTGATAGTTTCCCTCACTGTCCTTCTCTGTCCCTACAAACAAGATTTAGCACCGAATAGCACACTGATAGTTTCCACGAGTGTCCTTCTCTGTCCCTAAACTCAAGGATTTCAAATATGGTTCAGCAAGATTGGTTTAGCACAGAATAGCACACTGATAGTTTCCCTCACTGTCCTTCTCTGTCCCTACAAACAAGATTTAGCACAGAATAGCACACTGATAGTTTCCACGAGTGTCCTTCTCTGTCCCTATACTCAAGGATTTCAAATATGGTTCAGCAAGATTGGTTTAGAACAGAATAGCACACTGACAGTTTCCCTCACTGTCCTTCTCTGTCCCTACAAACAAGGTTTAGCACAGAATAGCACACTGACACTTTCCCTCACTGTCCTTCTCTGTCCCTACAAACAAGGTTTAGCACAGAATAGCACACTGATAGTTTCCCCGAGTGTCCTTCTCTGTCCCTAAACTCAAGGATTTCAAATATGGTTCAGCAAGATTGGTTTAGAACAGAATAGCACACTGACAGTTTCCCAGAGTGTCCTTCTCTGTCCCTAAACTCAAGGATTTCAAATATGGTTCAGCAAGATTGGTTTAGCACAGAATAGCACACTGATAGTTTCCCTCACTGTCCTTCTCTCTCCCTACAAACAATATTTAGCACAGAATAGCACACTGATAGTTTCCCCGAGTGTCCTTCTCTGTCCCTAAACTCAAGGATTTCAAATATGGTTCAGCAAGATTGGTTTAGCACAGAATAGCAAACTGATAGTTTCCCTCACTGTCCTTCTCTGTCCCTACAAACAAGATTTAGCACAGAATAGCACACTGACAGTTTCCCTCACTGTCCTTCTCTGTCCCTACAAACAAGGTTTAGCACAGAATAGCACACTGACACTTTTCCTCACTGTCCTTCTCTGTCCCTACAAACAAGGTTTAGCACAGAATAGCACACTGATAGTTTCTCCGAGTGTCCATCTCTGTCCCTAAACTCAAGGATTTCAAATATGGTTCAGCAAGATTGGTTTAGAACAGAATAGCACACTGACAGTTTCCCCGAGTGTCCTTCTCTGTCCCTAAACTCAAGGATTTCAAATATGGTTCAGCAAGATTGGTTTAGCACAGAATAGCACACTGATAGTTTCCCTCACTGTCCTTCTCTGTCCCTACAAACAAGATTTAGCACAGAATAGCACACTGATAGTTTCCACGAGTGTCCTTCTCTGTCCCTAAACTCAAGGATTTCAAATATGGTTCAGCAAGATTGGTTTAGCACAGAATAGCACACTGATAGTTTCCCTCACTGTCCTTCTCTGTCCCTACAAACAAGATTTAGCACAGAATAGCACACTGATAGTTTCCCCGAGTGCCCTTCTCTGTCCCTAAACTCAAGGATTTCAAATATGGTTCAGCAAGATTGGTTTAGAACAGAATAGCACACTGACAGTTTCCCTCACTGTCCTTCTCTGTCCCTACAAACAAGGTTTAGCACAGAATAGCGCACTGACACTTTCCCTCACTGTCCTTCTCTGTCCCTACAAACAAGGTTTAGCACAGAATAGCACACTGATAGTTTCCCCGAGTGTCCTTCTCTGTCCCTAAACTGAAGGATTTCAAATATGGTTCAGCAAGATTGGTTTAGAACAGAATAGCACACTGACAGTTTCCCCGAGTGTCCTTCTCTGTCCCTAAACTCAAGGATTTCAAATATGGTTCAGCAAGATTGGTTTAGCACAGAATAGCACACTGATAGTTTCCCTCACTGTCCTTCTCTGTCCCTACAAACAAGATTTAGCACAGAATAGCACACTGATAGTTTCCACGAGTGTCCTTCTCTGTCCCTAAACTCAAGGATTTCAAATATGGTTCAGCAAGATTGGTTTAGCACAGAATAGCACACTGATAGTTTCCCTCACTGTCCTTCTCTGTCCCTACAAACAAGATTTAGCACAGAATAGCACACTGATAGTTTCCACGAGTGTCCTTCTCTGTCCCTAATCTCAAGGATTTCAAATATGGTTCAGCAAGATTGGTTTAGCACAGAATAGCACACTGATAGTTTCCCTCACTGTCCTTCTCTGTCCCTACAAACAAGATTTAGCACAGAATAGCACACTGATAGTTTCCACGAGTGTCCTTCTCTGTCCCTAAACTCAAGGATTTCAAATATGGTTCAGCAAGATTGGTTTAGAACAGAATAGCACACTGACAGTTTCCCTCACTGTCCTTCTCTGTCCCTACAAACAAGGTTTAGCACAGAATAGCACACTGACACTTTCCCTCACTGTCCTTCTCTGTCCCTACAAACAAGGTTTAGCACAGAATAGCACACTGATAGTTTCCCCGAGTGTCCTTCTCTGTCCCTAAACTCAAGGATTTCAAATATGGTTCAGCAAGATTGGCTTAGAACAGAATAGCACACTGACAGTTTCCCTCACTGTCCTTCTCTGTCCCTACAAACAAGGTTTAGCACAGAATAGCACACTGACACTTTCCCTCACTGTCCTTCTCTGTCCCTAAACTCAAGGATTTCAAATATGGTTCAGCAAGATTGGTTTAGCACAGAATAGCACACTGATAGTTTCCCTCACTGTCCTTCTCTGTCCCTACAAACAAGATTTAGCACAGAATAGCACACTGACAGTTTCCCTCACTGTCCTTCTCTGTCCCTACAAACAAGGTTTAGCACAGAATAGCACACTGACACTTTCCCTCACTGTCCTTCTCTGTCCCTACAAACAAGGTTTAGCACAGAATAGCACACTGATAGTTTCCCTGAGTGTCCTTCTCTGTCCCTAAACTCAAGGATTTCAAATATGGTTCAGCAAGATTGGTTTAGAACAGAATAGCACACTGACAGTTTCCCCGAGTGTCCTTCTCTGTCCCTAAACTCAAGGATTTCAAATATGGTTCAGCAAGATTGGTTTAGCACAGAATAGCACACTGATAGTTTCCCTCACTGTCCTTCTCTGTCCCTACAAACAAGATTTAGCACAGAATAGCACACTGATAGTTTCCACGAGTGTCCTTCTCTGTCCCTAAACTCAAGGATTTCAAATATGGTTCAGCAAGATTGGTTTAGAACAGAATAGCACACTGACAGTTTCCCTCACTGTCCTCTGTCCCTACAAACAAGGTTTAGCACAGAATAGCACACTGACACTTTCCCTCACTGTCCTTCTCTGTCCCTACAAACAAGGTTTAGCACAGAATAGCACACTGATAGTTTCCCCGAGTGTCCTTCTCTGTCCCTAAACTCAAGGATTTCAAATATGGTTCAGCAAGATTGGCTTAGAACAGAATAGCACACTGACAGTTTCCCTGAGTGTCCTTCTCTGTCCCTAAACTCAAGGATTTCAAATATGGTTCAGCAAGATTGGTTTAGCACAGAATAGCACACTGATAGTTTCCCTCACTGTCCTTCTCTGTCCCTACAAACAAGATTTAGCACAGAATAGCACACTGATAGTTTCCACGAGTGTCCTTCTCTGTCCCTAAACTCAAGGATTTCAAATATGGTTCAGCAAGATTGGTTTAGAACAGAATAGCACACTGACAGTTTCCCTCACTGTCCTTCTCTGTCCCTACAAACAAGGTTTAGCACAGAATAGCACACTGACACTTTCCCTCACTGTCCTTCTCTGTCCCTACAAACAAGGTTTAGCACAGAATAGCACACTGATAGTTTCCCCGAGTGTCCTTCTCTGTCCCTAAACTCAAGGATTTCAAATATGGTTCAGCAAGATTGGTTTAGAACAGAATAGCACACTGATAGTTTCCACGAGTGTCCTTCTCTGTTCCTAAACTCAAGGATTTCAAATATGGTTCAGCAAGATTGGCTTAGAACAGAATAGCACACTGACAGTTTCCCCGAGTGTCCTTCTCTGTGCCTAAACTCAAGGATTTCAAATATGGTTCAGCAAGATTGGTTTAGCACAGAATAGCACACTGATAGTTTCCCTCACTGTCCTTCTCTGTCCCTACAAACAAGATTTAGCACAGAATAGCACACTGATAGTTTACACGAGTGTCCTTCTCTGTCCCTAAACTTAAGGATTTCAAATATGGTTCAGCAAGATTGGTTTAGAACAGAATAGCACACTGACAGTTTCCCTCACTGTCCTTCTCTGTCCCTACAAACAAGGTTTAGCACAGAATAGCACACTGATAGTTTCCCTGAGTGTCCTTCTCTGTCCCTAAACTGAAGGATTTCAAATATGGTTCAGCAAGATTGGTTTAGAACAGAATAGCACACTGACAGTTTCCCCGAGTGTCCTTCTCTGTCCCTAAACTCAAGGATTTCAAATATGGTTCAGCAAGATTGGTTTAGCACAGAATAGCACACTGATAGTTTCCCTCACTGTCCTTCTCTGTCCCTACAAACAAGATTTAGCACAGAATAGCACACTGATAGTTTCCACGAGTGTCCTTCTCTGTCCCTAAACTCAAGGATTTCAAATATGGTTCAGCAAGATTGGTTTAGCACAGAATAGCACACTGATAGTTTCCCTCACTGTCCTTCTCTGTCCCTACAAACAAGATTTAGCACAGAATAGCACACTGATAGTTTCCACGAGTGTCCTTCTCTGTCCCTAATCTCAAGGATTTCAAATATGGTTCAGCAAGATTGGTTTAGCACAGAATAGCACACTGATAGTTTCCCTCACTGTCCTTCTCTGTCCCTACAAACAAGATTTAGCACAGAATAGCACACTGATAGTTTCCACGAGTGTCCTTCTCTGTCCCTAAACTCAAGGATTTCAAATATGGTTCAGCAAGATTGGTTTAGAACAGAATAGCACACTGACAGTTTCCCTCACTGTCCTTCTCTGTCCCTACAAACAAGGTTTAGCACAGAATAGCACACTGACACTTTCCCTCACTGTCCTTCTCTGTCCCTACAAACAAGGTTTAGCACAGAATAGCACACTGATAGTTTCCCCGAGTGTCCTTCTCTGTCCCTAAACTCAAGGATTTCAAATATGGTTCAGCAAGATTGGCTTAGAACAGAATAGCACACTGACAGTTTCCCTCACTGTCCTTCTCTGTCCCTACAAACAAGGTTTAGCACAGAATAGCACACTGACACTTTCCCTCACTGTCCTTCTCTGTCCCTAAACTCAAGGATTTCAAATATGGTTCAGCAAGATTGGTTTAGCACAGAATAGCACACTGATAGTTTCCCTCACTGTCCTTCTCTGTCCCTACAAACAAGATTTAGCACAGAATAGCACACTGACAGTTTCCCTCACTGTCCTTCTCTGTCCCTACAAACAAGGTTTAGCACAGAATAGCACACTGACACTTTCCCTCACTGTCCTTCTCTGTCCCTACAAACAAGGTTTAGCACAGAATAGCACACTGATAGTTTCCCTGAGTGTCCTTCTCTGTCCCTAAACTCAAGGATTTCAAATATGGTTCAGCAAGATTGGTTTAGAACAGAATAGCACACTGACAGTTTCCCCGAGTGTCCTTCTCTGTCCCTAAACTCAAGGATTTCAAATATGGTTCAGCAAGATTGGTTTAGCACAGAATAGCACACTGATAGTTTCCCTCACTGTCCTTCTCTGTCCCTACAAACAAGATTTAGCACAGAATAGCACACTGATAGTTTCCACGAGTGTCCTTCTCTGTCCCTAAACTCAAGGATTTCAAATATGGTTCAGCAAGATTGGTTTAGAACAGAATAGCACACTGACAGTTTCCCTCACTGTCCTCTGTCCCTACAAACAAGGTTTAGCACAGAATAGCACACTGACACTTTCCCTCACTGTCCTTCTCTGTCCCTACAAACAAGGTTTAGCACAGAATAGCACACTGATAGTTTCCCCGAGTGTCCTTCTCTGTCCCTAAACTCAAGGATTTCAAATATGGTTCAGCAAGATTGGCTTAGAACAGAATAGCACACTGACAGTTTCCCTGAGTGTCCTTCTCTGTCCCTAAACTCAAGGATTTCAAATATGGTTCAGCAAGATTGGTTTAGCACAGAATAGCACACTGATAGTTTCCCTCACTGTCCTTCTCTGTCCCTACAAACAAGATTTAGCACAGAATAGCACACTGATAGTTTCCACGAGTGTCCTTCTCTGTCCCTAAACTCAAGGATTTCAAATATGGTTCAGCAAGATTGGTTTAGAACAGAATAGCACACTGACAGTTTCCCTCACTGTCCTTCTCTGTCCCTACAAACAAGGTTTAGCACAGAATAGCACACTGACACTTTCCCTCACTGTCCTTCTCTGTCCCTACAAACAAGGTTTAGCACAGAATAGCACACTGATAGTTTCCCCGAGTGTCCTTCTCTGTCCCTAAACTCAAGGATTTCAAATATGGTTCAGCAAGATTGGTTTAGAACAGAATAGCACACTGATAGTTTCCACGAGTGTCCTTCTCTGTTCCTAAACTCAAGGATTTCAAATATGGTTCAGCAAGATTGGCTTAGAACAGAATAGCACACTGACAGTTACCCCGAGTGTCCTTCTCTGTGCCTAAACTCAAGGATTTCAAATATGGTTCAGCAAGATTGGTTTAGCACAGAATAGCACACTGATAGTTTCCCTCACTGTCCTTCTCTGTCCCTACAAACAAGATTTAGCACAGAATAGCACACTGATAGTTTACACGAGTGTCCTTCTCTGTCCCTAAACTTAAGGATTTCAAATATGGTTCAGCAAGATTGGTTTAGAACAGAATAGCACACTGACAGTTTCCCTCACTGTCCTTCTCTGTCCCTACAAACAAGGTTTAGCACAGAATAGCACACTGATAGTTTCCCTGAGTGTCCTTCTCTGTCCCTAAACTGAAGGATTTCAAATATGGTTCAGCAAGATTGGTTTAGAACAGAATAGCACACTGATAGTTTCCCTCACTGTCCTTCTCTGTCCCTACAAACAAGATTTAGCACAGAGTAGCACACTGATAGTTTCCACGAGTGTACTTCTCTGTCCCTAAACTCAAGGATTTCAAATATGGTTCAGCAAGATTGGTTTAGCACAGAATAGCACCCTGATAGTTTCCCTCACTGTCCTTCTCTGTCCCTACAAACAAGATTTAGCACAGAATAGCACACTGATAGTTTCCACGAGTGTCCTTCTCTGTCCCTAAACTCAAGGATTTCAAATATGGTTCAGCAAGATTGGTTTAGCACAGAATAGCACACTGATAGTTTCCCTCACTGTCCTTCTCTGTCCCTACAAACAAGATTTAGCACAGAATAGCACACTGATAGTTTCCACGAGTGTCCTTCTCTGTCCCTAAACTCAAGGATTTCAAATATGGTTCAGCAAGATTGGTTTAGAACAGAATAGCACACTGACAGTTTCCCTCACTGTCCTTCTCTGTCCCTACAAACAAGGTTTAGCACAGAATAGCACACTGACACTTTCCCTCACTGTCCTTCTCTGTCCCTACAAACAAGGTTTAGCACAGAATAGCACACTGATAGTTTCCCCGAGTGTCCTTCTCTGTCCCTAAACTCAAGGATTTCAAATATGGTTCAGCAAGATTGGCTTAGAACAGAATAGCACACTGACAGTTTCCCTGAGTGTCCTTCTCTGTCCCTAAACTCAAGGATTTCAAATATGGTTCAGCAAGATTGGTTTAGCACAGAATAGCACACTGATAGTTTCCCTCACTGTCCTTCTCTGTCCCTACAAACAAGATTTAGCACAGAATAACACACTGATAGTTTCCACGAGTGTCCTTCTCTGTCCCTAAACTCAAGGATTTCAAATATGGTTCAGCAAGATTGGTTTAGAACAGAATAGCACACTGACAGTTTCCCTCACTGTCCTCCTCTGTCCCTACAAACAAGGTTTAGCACAGAATAGCACACTGACACTTTCCCTCACTGTCCTTCTCTGTCCCTACAAACAAGGTTTAGCACAGAATAGCACACTGATAGTTTCCCCGAGTGTCCTTCTCTGTCCCTAAACTCAAGGATTTCAAATATGGTTCAGCAAGATTGGTTTAGAACAGAATAGCACACTGACAGTTTCCCCGAGTGTCCTTCTCTGTCCCTAAACTCAAGGATTTCAAATATGGTTCAGCAAGATTGGTTTAGCACAGAATAGCACACTGATATTTTCCCTCACTGTCCTTCTCTGTCCCTACAAACAAGATTTAGCACAGAATAGCACACTGATAGTTTCCACGAGTGTCCTTCTCTGTCCCTAAACTCAAGGATTTCAAATATGGTTCAGCAAGATTGGTTTAGCACAGAATAGCACACTGATAGTTTCCCTCACTGTCCTTCTCTGTCCCTACAAACAAGATTTAGCACAGAATAGCACACTGATAGTTTCCACGAGTGTCCTTCTCTGTCCCTAAACTCAAGGATTTCAAATATGGTTCAGCAAGATTGGTTTAGAACAGAATAGCACACTGACAGTTTCCCTCACTGTCCTTCTCTGTCCCTACAAACAAGGTTTAGCACAGAATAGCACACTGACACTTTCCCTCACTGTCCTTCTCTGTCCCTACAAACAAGGTTTAGCACAGAATAGCACACTGATAGTTTCCCCGAGTGTCCTTCTCTGTCCCTAAACTGAAGGATTTCAAATATGGTTCAGCAAGATTGGTTTAGAACAGATTGGCACACTGACAGTTTCCCCGAGTGTCCTTCTCTGTCCCTAAACTCAAGGATTTCAAATATGGTTCAGCAAGATTGGTTTAGCACAGAATAGCACACTGATAGTTTCCCTCACTGTCCTTCTCTGTCCCTACAAACAAGATTTAGCACAGAATAGCACACTGATAGTTTCCCCGAGTGTCCTTCTCTGTCCCTAAACTCAAGGATTTCAAATATGGTTCAGCAAGATTGGTTTAGCACAGAATAGCACACTGATAGTTTCCCCGAGTGTCCTTCTCTGTCCCTAAACTCAAGGATTTCAAATATGGTTCAGCAAGATTGGTTTAGCACAGAATAGCACACTGATAGTTTCCCTCACTGTCCTTCTCTGTCCCTACAAACAAGATTTAGCACAGAATAGCACACTGATAGTTTCCCTGAGTGTCCCTCTCTGTCCCTAAACCCAAGGATTTCAAATATGGTTCAGCAAGATTGGTTTAGCACAGAATAGCACACTGATAGTTTCCCTCACTGTCCTTCTCTGTCCCTACAAACAAGATTTAGCACAGAATAGTACACTGATAGTTTCCACGAGTGTCCTTCTCTGTCCCTAAACTCAAGGATTTCAAATATGGTTCAGCAAGATTGGTTTAGAACAGAATAGCACACTGACAGTTTCCCTCACTGTCCTTCTCTGTCCCTACAAACAAGGTTTAGCACAGAATAGCACACTGACACTTTCCCTCACTGTCCTTCTCTGTCCCTACAAACAAGGTTTAGCACAGAATAGCACACTGATAGTTTCCCCGAGTGTCCTTCTCTGTCCCTAAACTGAAGGATTTCAAATATGGTTCAGCAAGATTGGTTTAGAACAGAATAGCACACTGACAGTTTCCCCGAGTGTCCTTCTCTGTCCCTAAACTCAAGGATTTCAAATATGGTTCAGCAAGATTGGTTTAGCACAGAATAGCACACTGATAGTTTCCCTCACTGTCCTTCTCTGTCCCTACAAACAAGATTTAGCACAGAATAGCACACTGATAGTTTCCACGAGTGTCCTTCTCTGTCCCTAAACTCAAGGATTTCAAATATGGTTCAGCAAGATTGGTTTAGCACAGAATAGCACACTGATAGTTTCCCTCACTGTCCTTCTCTGTCCCTACAAACAAGATTTAGCACAGAATAGCACACTGATAGTTTCCACGAGTGTCCTTCTCTGTCCCTAAACTCAAGGATTTCAAATATGGTTCAGCAAGATTGGTTTAGCACAGAATAGCACACTGATAGTTTCCCTCACTGTCCTTCTCTGTCCCTACAAACAAGGTTTAGCACAGAATAGCACACTGACACTTTCCCTCACTGTCCTTCTCTGTCCCTACAAACAAGGTTTAGCACAGAATAGCACACTGATAGTTTCCCCGAGTGTCCTTCTCTGTCCCTAAACTCAAGGATTTCAAATATGGTTCAGCAAGATTGGTTTAGAACAGAATAGCACACTGACAGTTTCCCAGAGTGTCCTTCTCTGTCCCTAAACTCAAGGATTTCAAATATGGTTCAGCAAGATTGGTTTAGCACAGAATAGCACACTGATAGTTTCCCTCACTGTCCTTCTCTCTCCCTACAAACAATATTTAGCACAGAATAGCACACTGATAGTTTCCCCGAGTGTCCTTCTCTGTCCCTAAACTCAAGGATTTCAAATATGGTTCAGCAAGATTGGTTTAGCACAGAATAGCAAACTGATAGTTTCCCTCACTGTCCTTCTCTGTCCCTACAAACAAGATTTAGCACAGAATAGCACACTGACAGTTTCCCTCACTGTCCTTCTCTGTCCCTACAAACAAGGTTTAGCACAGAATAGCACACTGACACTTTTCCTCACTGTCCTTCTCTGTCCCTACAAACAAGGTTTAGCACAGAATAGCACACTGATAGTTTCTCCGAGTGTCCATCTCTGTCCCTAAACTCAAGGATTTCAAATATGGTTCAGCAAGATTGGTTTAGAACAGAATAGCACACTGACAGTTTCCCCGAGTGTCCTTCTCTGTCCCTAAACTCAAGGATTTCAAATATGGTTCAGCAAGATTGGTTTAGCACAGAATAGCACACTGATAGTTTCCCTCACTGTCCTTCTCTGTCCCTACAAACAAGATTTAGCACAGAATAGCACACTGATAGTTTCCCCGAGTGCCCTTCTCTGTCCCTAAACTCAAGGATTTCAAATATGGTTCAGCAAGATTGGTTTAGAACAGAATAGCACACTGACAGTTTCCCTCACTGTCCTTCTCTGTCCCTACAAAAAAGGTTTAGCACAGAATAGCACACTGACACTTTCCCTCACTGTCCTTCTCTGTCCCTACAAACAAGGTTTAGCACAGAATAGCACACTGATAGTTTCCCCGAGTGTCCTTCTCTGTCCCTAAACTCAAGGATTTCAAATATGGTTCAGCAAGATTGGTTTAGCACAGAATAGCACACTGATAGTTTCCCTCACTGTCCTTCTCTGTCCCTACAAACAAGATTTAGCACAGAATAGCACACTGATAGTTTCCACGAGTGTCCTTCTCTGTCCCTAAACTCAAGGATTTCAAATATGGTTCAGCAAGATTGGTTTAGCACAGAATAGCACACTGATAGTTTCCCTCACTGTCCTTCTCTGTCCCTACAAACAAGATTTAGCACAGAATAGCACACTGATAGTTTCCACGAGTGTCCTTCTCTGTCCCTAAACTCAAGGATTTCAAATATGGTTCAGCAAGATTGGTTTAGCACAGAATAGCACACTGATAGTTTCCCTCACTGTCCTTCTCTGTCCCTACAAACAAGATTTAGCACAGAATAGCACACTGATAGTTTCCACGAGTGTCCTTCTCTGTCCCTAAACTCAAGGATTTCAAATATGGTTCAGCAAGATTGGTTTAGAACAGAATAGCACACTGACAGTTTCCCTCACTGTCCTTCTCTGTCCCTACAAACAAGGTTTAGCACAGAATAGCACACTGACACTTTCCCTCACTGTCCTTCTCTGTCCCTACAAACAAGGTTTAGCACAGAATAGCACACTGATAGTTTCCCCGAGTGTCCTTCTCTGTCCCTAAACTCAAGGATTTCAAATATGGTTCAGCAAGATTGGCTTAGAACAGAATAGCACACTGACAGTTTCCCTCACTGTCCTTCTCTGTCCCTACAAACAAGGTTTAGCACAGAATAGCACACTGACACTTTCCCTCACTGTCCTTCTCTGTCCCTAAACTCAAGGATTTCAAATATGGTTCAGCAAGATTGGTTTAGCACAGAATAGCACACTGATAGTTTCCCTCACTGTCCTTCTCTGTCCCTACAAACAAGATTTAGCACAGAATAGCACACTGACAGTTTCCCTCACTGTCCTTCTCTGTCCCTACAAACAAGGTTTAGCACAGAATAGCACACTGACACTTTTCCTCACTGTCCTTCTCTGTCCCTACAAACAAGGTTTAGCACAGAATAGCACACTGATAGTTTCTCCGAGTGTCCTTCTCTGTCCCTAAACTCAAGGATTTCAAATATGGTTCAGCAAAGATTGGTTTAGAACAGAATAGCACACTGACAGTTTCCCCGAGTGTCCTTCTCTGTCCCTAAACTCAAGGATTTCAAATATGGTTCAGCAAGATTGGTTTAGCACAGAATAGCACACTGATAGTTTCCCTCACTGTCCTTCTCTGTCACTACAAACAAGATTTAGCACAGAATAGCACACTGATAGTTTCCACGAGTGTCCTTCTCTGTCCCTAAACTCAAGGATTTCAAATATGGTTCAGCAAGATTGGTTTAGCACAGAATAGCACACTGATAGTTTCCCTCACTGTCCTTCTCTGTCCCTACAAACAAGATTTAGCACAGAATAGCACACTGATAGTTTCCCCGAGTGCCCTTCTCTGTCCCTAAACTCAAGGATTTCAAATATGGTTCAGAAAGATTGGTTTAGAACAGAATAGCACACTGACAGTTTCCCTCACTGTCCTTCTCTGTCCCTACAAACAAGGTTTAGCACAGAATAGCACACTGACACTTTCCCTCACTGTCCTTCTCTGTCCCTACAAACAAGGTTTAGCACAGAATAGCACACTGATAGTTTCCCCGAGTGTCCTTCTCTGTCCCTAAACTGAAGGATTTCAAATATGGTTCAGCAAGATTGGTTTAGAACAGAATAGCACACTGACAGTTTCCCTCACTGTCCTTCTCTGTCCCTACAAACAAAGTTTAGCACAGAATAGCACACTGACACTTTCCCTCACTGTCCTTCTCTGTCCCTACAAACAAGGTTTAGCACAGAATAGCACACTGATAGTTTCCCCGAGTGTCCTTCTCTGTCCCTAAACTCAAGGATTTCAAATATGGTTCAGCAAGATTGGTTTAGAACAGAATAGCACACTGACAGTTTCCCCGAGTGTCCTTCTCTGTCCCTAAACTCAAGGATTTCAAATATGGTTCAGCAAGATTGGTTTAGCACAGAATAGCACACTGATAGTTTCCCTCACTGTCCTTCTCTGTCCCTACAAACAAGATTTAGCACAGAATAGCACACTGATAGTTTCCACGAGTGTCCTTCTCTGTCCCTAAACTCAAGGATTTCAAATATGGTTCAGCAAGATTGGTTTAGCACAGAATAGCACACTGATAGTTTCCCTCACTGTCCTTCTCTGTCCCTACAAACAAGATTTAGCACCGAATAGCACACTGATAGTTTCCACGAGTGTCCTTCTCTGTCCCTAAACTCAAGGATTTCAAATATGGCTCAGCAAGATTGGTTTAGCACAGAATAGCACACTGATAGTTTCCCTCACTGTCCTTCTCTGTCCCTACAAACAAGATTTAGCACAGAATAGCACACTGATAGTTTCCACGAGTGTCCTTCTCTGTCCCTATACTCAAGGATTTCAAATATGGTTCAGCAAGATTGGTTTAGAACAGAATAGCACACTGACAGTTTCCCTCACTGTCCTTCTCTGTCCCTACAAACAAGGTTTAGCACAGAATAGCACACTGACACTTTCCCTCACTGTCCTTCTCTGTCCCTACAAACAAGGTTTAGCACAGAATAGCACACTGATAGTTTCCCCGAGTGTCCTTCTCTGTCCCTAAACTCAAGGATTTCAAATATGGTTCAGCAAGATTGGTTTAGAACAGAATAGCACACTGACAGTTTCCCAGAGTGTCCTTCTCTGTCCCTAAACTCAAGGATTTCAAATATGGTTCAGCAAGATTGGTTTAGCACAGAATAGCACACTGATAGTTTCCCTCACTGTCCTTCTCTCTCCCTACAAACAATATTTAGCACAGAATAGCACACTGATAGTTTCCCCGAGTGTCCTTCTCTGTCCCTAAACTCAAGGATTTCAAATATGGTTCAGCAAGATTGGTTTAGCACAGAATAGCAAACTGATAGTTTCCCTCACTGTCCTTCTCTGTCCCTACAAACAAGATTTAGCACAGAATAGCACACTGACAGTTTCCCTCACTGTCCTTCTCTGTCCCTACAAACAAGGTTTAGCACAGAATAGCACACTGACACTTTTCCTCACTGTCCTTCTCTGTCCCTACAAACAAGGTTTAGCACAGAATAGCACACTGATAGTTTCTCCGAGTGTCCATCTCTGTCCCTAAACTCAAGGATTTCAAATATGGTTCAGCAAGATTGGTTTAGAACAGAATAGCACACTGACAGTTTCCCCGAGTGTCCTTCTCTGTCCCTAAACTCAAGGATTTCAAATATGGTTCAGCAAGATTGGTTTAGCACAGAATAGCACACTGATAGTTTCCCTCACTGTCCTTCTCTGTCCCTACAAACAAGATTTAGCACAGAATAGCACACTGATAGTTTCCACGAGTGTCCTTCTCTGTCCCTAAACTCAAGGATTTCAAATATGGTTCAGCAAGATTGGTTTAGCACAGAATAGCACACTGATAGTTTCCCTCACTGTCCTTCTCTGTCCCTACAAACAAGATTTAGCACAGAATAGCACACTGATAGTTTCCCCGAGTGCCCTTCTCTGTCCCTAAACTCAAGGATTTCAAATATGGTTCAGCAAGATTGGTTTAGAACAGAATAGCACACTGACAGTTTCCCTCACTGTCCTTCTCTGTCCCTACAAACAAGGTTTAGCACAGAATAGCACACTGACACTTTCCCTCACTGTCCTTCTCTGTCCCTACAAACAAGGTTTAGCACAGAATAGCACACTGATAGTTTCCCCGAGTGTCCTTCTCTGTCCCTAAACTGAAGGATTTCAAATATGGTTCAGCAAGATTGGTTTAGAACAGAATAGCACACTGACAGTTTCCCCGAGTGTCCTTCTCTGTCCCTAAACTCAAGGATTTCAAATATGGTTCAGCAAGATTGGTTTAGCACAGAATAGCACACTGATAGTTTCCCTCACTGTCCTTCTCTGTCCCTACAAACAAGATTTAGCACAGAATAGCACACTGATAGTTTCCACGAGTGTCCTTCTCTGTCCCTAAACTCAAGGATTTCAAATATGGTTCAGCAAGATTGGTTTAGCACAGAATAGCACACTGATAGTTTCCCTCACTGTCCTTCTCTGTCCCTACAAACAAGATTTAGCACAGAATAGCACACTGATAGTTTCCACGAGTGTCCTTCTCTGTCCCTAATCTCAAGGATTTCAAATATGGTTCAGCAAGATTGGTTTAGCACAGAATAGCACACTGATAGTTTCCCTCACTGTCCTTCTCTGTCCCTACAAACAAGATTTAGCACAGAATAGCACACTGATAGTTTCCACGAGTGTCCTTCTCTGTCCCTAAACTCAAGGATTTCAAATATGGTTCAGCAAGATTGGTTTAGAACAGAATAGCACACTGACAGTTTCCCTCACTGTCCTTCTCTGTCCCTACAAACAAGGTTTAGCACAGAATAGCACACTGACACTTTCCCTCACTGTCCTTCTCTGTCCCTACAAACAAGGTTTAGCACAGAATAGCACACTGATAGTTTCCCCGAGTGTCCTTCTCTGTCCCTAAACTCAAGGATTTCAAATATGGTTCAGCAAGATTGGCTTAGAACAGAATAGCACACTGACAGTTTCCCTCACTGTCCTTCTCTGTCCCTACAAACAAGGTTTAGCACAGAATAGCACACTGACACTTTCCCTCACTGTCCTTCTCTGTCCCTAAACTCAAGGATTTCAAATATGGTTCAGCAAGATTGGTTTAGCACAGAATAGCACACTGATAGTTTCCCTCACTGTCCTTCTCTGTCCCTACAAACAAGATTTAGCACAGAATAGCACACTGACAGTTTCCCTCACTGTCCTTCTCTGTTCCTACAAACAAGGTTTAGCACAGAATAGCACACTGATAGTTTCTCCGAGTGTCCTTCTCTGTCCCTAAACTCAAGGATTTCAAATATGGTTCAGCAAAGATTGGTTTAGAACAGAATAGCACACTGACAGTTTCCCCGAGTGTCCTTCTCTGTCCCTAAACTCAAGGATTTCAAATATGGTTCAGCAAGATTGGTTTAGCACAGAATAGCACACTGATAGTTTCCCTCACTGTCCTTCTCTGTCACTACAAACAAGATTTAGCACAGAATAGCACACTGATAGTTTCCACGAGTGTCCTTCTCTGTCCCTAAACTCAAGGATTTCAAATATGGTTCAGCAAGATTGGTTTAGCACAGAATAGCACACTGATAGTTTCCCTCACTGTCCTTCTCTGTCCCTACAAACAAGATTTAGCACAGAATAGCACACTGATAGTTTCCCCGAGTGTCCTTCTCTGTCCCTAAACTCAAGGATTTCAAATATGGTTCAGCAAGATTAGCTTAGAACAGAATAGCACACTGACAGTTTCCCTGAGTGTCCTTCTCTGTCCCTAAACTCAAGGATTTCAAATATGGTTCAGCAAGATTGGTTTAGCACAGAATAGCACACTGATAGTTTCCCTCACTGTCCTTCTCTGTCCCTACAAACAAGATTTAGCACAGAATAGCACACTGATAGTTTCCACGAGTGTCCTTCTCTGTCCCTAAACTCAAGGATTTCAAATATGGTTCAGCAAGATTGGTTTAGAACAGAATAGCACACTGACAGTTTCCCTCACTGTCCTTCTCTGTCCCTACAAACAAGGTTTAGCACAGAATAGCACACTGACACTTTCCCTCACTGTCCTTCTCTGTCCCTACAAACAAGGTTTAGCACAGAATAGCACACTGATAGTTTCCCCGAGTGTCCTTCTCTGTCCCTAAACTCAAGGATTTCAAATATGGTTCAGCAAGATTGGTTTAGAACAGAATAGCACACAGATAGTTTCCACGAGTGTCCTTCTCTGTCCCTAAACTCAAGGATTTCAAATATGGTTCAGCAAGATTGGTTTAGCACAGAATAGCACACTGATAGTTTCCCTCACTGTCCTTCTCTGTCCCTACAAACAAGATTTAGCACAGAATAGCACACTGATAGTTTCCACGAGTGTCCTTCTCTGTCCCTAAACTCAAGGATTTCAAATATGGTTCAGCAAGATTGGTTTAGCACAGAATAGCACACTGATAGTTTCCCTCACTGTCCTTCTCTGTCCCTACAAACAAGATTTAGCACAGAATAGCACACTGATAGTTTCCACGAGTGTCCTTCTCTGTCCCTAAACTCAAGGATTTCAAATATGGTTCAGCAAGATTGGTTTAGAACAGAATAGCACACTGACAGTTTCCCTCACTGTCCTTCTCTGTCCCTACAAACAAGGTTTAGCACAGAATAGCACACTGACACTTTCCCTCACTGTCCTTCTCTGTCCCTACAAACAAGGTTTAGCACAGAATAGCACACTGATAGTTTCCCCGAGTGTCCTTCTCTGTCCCTAAACTCAAGGATTTCAAATATGGTTCAGCAAGATTGGTTTAGAACAGAATAGCACACTGACAGTTTCCCCGAGTGTCCTTCTCTGTCCCTAAACTCAAGGATTTCAAATATGGTTCAGCAAGATTGGTTTAGCACAGAATAGCACACTGATAGTTTCCCTCACTGTCCTTCTCTGTCCCTACAAACAAGATTTAGCACAGAATAGCACACTGATAGTTTCCCCGAGTGTCCTTCTCTGTCCCTAAACTCAAGGATTTCAAATATGGTTCAGCAAGATTGGTTTAGCACAGAATAGCACACTGATAGTTCCCCCGAGTGTCCTTCTCTGTCCCTAAACTCAAGGATTTCAAATATGGTTCAGCAAGATTGGTTTAGCACAGAATAGCACACTGATAGTTTCCCTCACTGTCCTTCTCTGTCCCTACAAACAAGATTTAGCACAGAATAGCACACTGATAGTTTCCCTGAGTGTCCCTCTCTGTCCCTAAACCCAAGGATTTCAAATATTGTTCAGCAAGATTGGTTTAGCACAGAATAGCACACTGATAGTTTCCCTCACTGTCCTTCTCTGTCCCTACAAACAAGATTTAGCACAGAATAGTACACTGATAGTTTCCACGAGTGTCCTTCTCTGTCCCTAAACTCAAGGATTTCAAATATGGTTCAGCAAGATTGGTTTAGAACAGAATAGCACACTGACAGTTTCCCTCACTGTCCTTCTCTGTCCCTACAAACAAGGTTTAGCACAGAATAGCACACTGACACTTTCCCTCACTGTCCTTCTCTGTCCCTACAAACAAGGTTTAGCACAGAATAGCACACTGATAGTTTCCCCGAGTGTCCTTCTCTGTCCCTAAACTCAAGGATTTCAAATATGGTTCAGCAAGATTGGCTTAGAACAGAATAGCACACTGACAGTTTCCCTGAGTGTCCTTCTCTATCCCTAAACTCAAGGATTTCAAATATGGTTCAGCAAGATTGGTTTAGCACAGAATAGCACACTGATAGTTTCCCTCACTGTCCTTCTCTGTCCCTACAAACAAGATTTAGCACAGAATAGCACACTGATAGTTTCCACGAGTGTCCTTCTCTGTCCCTAAACTCAAGGATTTCAAATATGGTTCAGCAAGATTGGTTTAGAACAGAATAGCACACTGACAGTTTCCCTCACTGTCCTTCTCTGTCCCTACAAACAAGGTTTAGCACAGAATAGCACACTGACACTTTCCCTCACTGTCCTTCTCTGTCCCTACAAACAAGGTTTAGCACAGAATAGCACACTGATAGTTTCCCCGAGTGTCCTTCTCTGTCCCTAAACTCAAGGATTTCAAATATGGTTCAGCAAGATTGGTTTAGAACAGAATAGCACACTGATAGTTTCCCCGAGTGTCCTTCTCTGTCCCTAAACTCAAGGATTTCAAATATGGTTCAGCAAGATTGGTTTAGCACAGAATAGCACACTGATAGTTTCCCTCACTGTCCTTCTCTGTCCCTACAAACAAGATTTAGCACAGAATAGCACACTGATAGTTTCCACGAGTGTCCTTCTCTGTCCCTAAACTCAAGGATTTCAAATATGGTTCAGCAAGATTGGTTTAGCACAGAATAGCACACTGATAGTTTCCCTCACTGTCCTTCTCTGTCCCTACAAACAAGATTTAGCACAGAATAGCACACTGATAGTTTCCACGAGTGTCCTTCTCTGTCCCTAAACTGAAGGATATCAAATATGGTTCAGCAAGATTGGTTTAGAACAGAATAGCACACTGACAGTTTCCCTCACTGTCCTTCTCTGTCCCTACAAACAAGGTTTAGCACAGAATAGCACACTGACACTTTCCCTCACTGTCCTTCTCTGTCCCTACAAACAAGGTTTAGCACAGAATAGCACACTGATAGTTTCCCCGAGTGTCCTTCTCTGTCCCTAAACTGAAGGATTTCAAATATGGTTCAGCAAGATTGGTTTAGAACAGAATAGCACACTGACAGTTTCCCCGAGTGTCCTTCTCTGTCCCTAAACTCAAGGATTTCAAATATGGTTCAGCAAGATTGGTTTAGCACAGAATAGCACACTGATAGTTTCCCTCACTGTCCTTCTCTGTCCCTACAAACAAGATTTAGCACAGAACAGCACACTGATAGTTTCCCCGAGTGTCCTTCTCTGTCCCTAAACTCAAGGATTTCAAATATGGTTCAGCAAGATTGGTTTAGCACAGAATAGCACACTGATAGTTTCCCCGAGTGTCCTTCTCTGTCCCTAAACTCAAGGATTTCAAATATGGTTCAGCAAGATTGGTTTAGCACAGAATAGCACACTGATAGTTTCCCTCACTGTCCTTCTCTGTCCCTACAAACAAGATTTAGCACAGAATAGCACACTGATAGTTTCCACGAGTGTCCTTCTCTGTCCCTAAACTTAAGGATTTCAAATATGGTTCAGCAAGATTGGTTTAGAACAGAATAGCACACTGACAGTTTCCCTCACTGTCCTTCTCTGTCCCTACAAACAAGGTTTAGCACAGAATAGCACACTGACACTTTCCCTCACTGTCCTTCTCTGTCCCTACAAACAAGGTTTAGCACAGAATAGCACACTGATAGTTTCCCCGAGTGTCCTTCTCTGTCCCTAAACTGAAGGATTTCAAATATGGTTCAGCAAGATTGGTTTAGAACAGAATAGCACACTGACAGTTTCCCCGAGTGTCCTTCTCTGTCCCTAAACTCAAGGATTTCAAATATGGTTCAGCAAGATTGGTTTAGCACAGAATAGCACACTGATAGTTTCCCTCACTGTCCTTCTCTGTCCCTACAAACAAGATTTAGCACAGAACAGCACACTGATAGTTTCCCCGAGTGTCCTTCTCTGTCCCTAAACTCAAGGATTTCAAATATGGTTCAGCAAGATTGGTTTAGCACAGAATAGCACACTGATAGTTTCCCCGAGTGTCCTTCTCTGTCCCTAAACTCAAGGATTTCAAATATGGTTCAGCAAGATTGGTTTAGCACAGAATAGCACACTGATAGTTTCCCTCACTGTCCTTCTCTGTCCCTACAAACAAGATTTAGCACAGAATAGCACACTGATAGTTTCCCCGAGTGTCCCTCTCTGTCCCTAAACCCAAGGATTTCAAATATGGTTCAGCAAGATTGGTTTAGCACAGAATAGCACACTGATAGTTTCCCTCACTGTCCTTCTCTGTCCCTACAAACAAGATTTAGCACAGAATAGTACACTGATAGTTTCCACGAGTGTCCTTCTCTGTCCCTAAACTCAAGGATTTCAAATATGGTTCAGCAAGATTGGTTTAGAACAGAATAGCACACTGACAGTTTCCCTCACTGTCCTTCTCTGTCCCTACAAACAAGGTTTAGCACAGAATAGCACACTGACACTTTCCCTCACTGTCCTTCTCTGTCCCTACAAACAAGGTTTAGCACAGAATAGCACACTGATAGTTTCCCCGAGTGTCCTTCTCTGTCCCTAAACTGAAGGATTTCAAATATGGTTCAGCAAGATTGGTTTAGAACAGAATAGCACACTGATAGTTTCCCTCACTGTCCTTCTCTGTCCCTACAAACAAGATTTAGCACAGAATAGCACACTGATAGTTTCCACGAGTGTCCTTCTCTGTCCCTAAACTCAAGGATTTCAAATATGGTTCAGCAAGATTGGTTTAGCACAGAATAGCACACTGATAGTTTCCCTCACTGTCCTTCTCTGTCCCTACAAACAAGATTTAGCACAGAATAGCACACTGATAGTTTCCACGAGTGTCCTTCTCTGTCCCTAAACTCAAGGATTTCAAATATGGTTCAGCAAGATTGGTTTAGCACAGAATAGCACACTGATAGTTTCCCTCACTGTCCTTCTCTGTCCCTACAAACAAGATTTAGCACAGAATAGCACACTGATAGTTTCCCCGAGTGTTCTTCTCTGTCCCTAAACTCAAGGATTTCAAATATGGTTCAGCAAGATTGGTTTAGCACAGAATAGCACACTGATAGTTTCCCTCACTGTCCTTCTCTGTCCCTACAAACAAGGTTTAGCACAGAATAGCACACTGACACTTTCCCTCACTGTCCTTCTCTGTCCCTACAAACAAGGTTTAGCACAGAATAGCACACTGATAGTTTCCCTGAGTGTCCTTCTCTGTCCCTAAACTCAAGGATTTCAAATATGGTTCAGCAAGATTGGTTTAGCACAGAATAGCACACTGATAGTTTCCCTCACTGTCCTTCTCTGTCCCTACAAACAAGATTTAGCACAGAATAGCACACTGATAGTTTCCACGAGTGTCCTTCTCTGTCCCTAAACTCAAGGATTTCAAATATGGTTCAGCAAGATTGGCTTAGAACAGAATAGCACACTGACAGTTTCCCTCACTGTCCTTCTCTGTCCCTACAAACAAAGTTTAGCACAGAATAGCACACTGACACTTTCCCTCACTGTCCTTCTCTGTCCCTACAAACAAGGTTTAGCACAGAATAGCACACTGATAGTTTCCCCGAGTGTCCTTCTCTGTCCCTAAACTCAAGGATTTCAAATATGGTTCAGCAAGATTGGTTTAGAACAGAATAGCACACTGACAGTTTCCCCGAGTGTCCTTCTCTGTCCCTAAACTCAAGGATTTCAAATATGGTTCAGCAAGA
The DNA here is from genome assembly GCA_029206835.1 of Rana muscosa. Taxonomy (NCBI): domain Eukaryota; kingdom Metazoa; phylum Chordata; class Amphibia; order Anura; family Ranidae; genus Rana; species Rana muscosa. The sequence goes on along the minus strand of JARGYO010000125.1, from coordinate 6,211,443 downwards.
TTGGTTTAGCACAGAATAGCACACTGATAGTTTCCCTCACTGTCCTTCTCTGTCCCTACATACAAGATTTAGCACAGAATAGCACACTGATAGTTTCCACGAGTGTCCTTCTCTGTCCCTAAACTCAAGGATTTCAAATATGGTTCAGCAAGATTGGTTTAGCACAGAATAGCACACTGATAGTTTCCCTCACTGTCCTTCTCTGTCCCTACAAACAAGATTTAGCACCGAATAGCACACTGATAGTTTCCACGAGTGTCCTTCTCTGTCCCTAAACTCAAGGATTTCAAATATGGTTCAGCAAGATTGGTTTAGCACAGAATAGCACACTGATAGTTTCCCTCACTGTCCTTCTCTGTCCCTACAAACAAGATTTAGCACAGAATAGCACACTGATAGTTTCCACGAGTGTCCTTCTCTGTCCCTATACTCAAGGATTTCAAATATGGTTCAGCAAGATTGGTTTAGAACAGAATAACACACTGACAGTTTCCCTCACTGTCCTTCTCTGTCCCTACAAACAAGGTTTAGCACAGAATAGCACACTGACACTTTCCCTCACTGTCCGTCTCTGTCCCTACAAACAAGGTTTAGCACAGAATAGCACACTGATAGTTTCCCCGAGTGTCCTTCTCTGTCCCTAAACTCAAGGATTTCAAATATGGTTCAGCAAGATTGGTTTAGAACAGAATAGCACACTGACAGTTTCCCAGAGTGTCCTTCTCTGTCCCTAAACGCAAGGATTTCAAATATGGTTCAGCAAGATTGGTTTAGCACAGAATAGCACACTGATAGTTTCCCTCACTGTCCTTCTCTCTCCCTACAAACAATATTTAGCACAGAATAGCACACTGATAGTTTCCCCGAGTGTCCTTCTCTGTCCCTAAACTCAAGGATTTCAAATATGGTTCAGCAAGATTGGTTTAGCACAGAATAGCACACTGATAGTTTCCCTCACTGTCCTTCTCTGTCCCTACAAACAAGATTTAGCACAGAATAGCACACTGACAGTTTCCCTCACTGTCCTTCTCTGTCCCTACAAACAAGGTTTAGCACAGAATAGCACACTGACACTTTTCCTCACTGTCCTTCTCTGTCCCTACAAACAAGGTTTAGCACAGAATAGCACACTGATAGTTTCTCCGAGTGTCCTTCTCTGTCCCTAAACTCAAGGATTTCAAATATGGTTCAGCAAGATTGGTTTAGAACAGAATAGCACACTGACAGTTTCCCCGAGTGTTCTTCTCTGTCCCTAAACTCAAGGATTTCAAATATGGTTCAGCAAGATTGGTTTAGCACAGAATAGCACACTGATAGTTTCCCTCACTGTCCTTCTCTGTCCCTACAAACAAGATTTAGCACAGAATAGCACACTGATAGTTTCCCCGAGTTTCCTTCTCTGTCCCTAAACTCAAGGATTTCAAATATGGTTCAGCAAGATTGGTTTAGCACAGAATAGCACACTGATAGTTTCCCTCACTGTCCTTCTCTGTCCCTACAAACAAGATTTAGCACAGAATAGCACACTGATAGTTTCCACGAGTGTCCTTCTCTGTCCCTAAACTCAAGGATTTCAAATATGGTTCAGCAAGATTGGTTTAGAACAGAATAGCACACAGATAGTTTCCCCGAGTGTCCTTCTCTGTCCCTAAACTCAAGGATTTCAAATATGGTTCAGCAAGATTGGTTTAGCACAGAATAGCACACTGATAGTTTCCCTCACTGTCCTTCTCTGTCCCTACAAACAAGATTTAGCACAGAATAGCACACTGATAGTTTCCACGAGTGTCCTTCTCTGTCCCTAAACTCAAGGATTTCAAATATGGTTCAGCAAGATTGGTTTAGCACAGAATAGCACACTGATAGTTTCCCTCACTGTCCTTCTCTGTCCCTACAAACAAGATTTAGCACAGAATAGCACACTGATAGTTTCCACGAGTGTCCTTCTCTGTCCCTAAACTCAAGGATTTCAAATATGGTTCAGCAAGATTGGTTTAGCACAGAATAGCACACTGATAGTTTCCCTCACTGTCCTTCTCTGTCCCTACAAACAAGATTTAGCACAGAATAGCACACTGATAGTTTCCACGAGTGTCCTTCTCTGTCCCTAAACTCAAGGATTTCAAATATGGTTCAGCAAGATTGGTTTAGAACAGAATAGCACACTGACAGTTTCCCTCACTGTCCTTCTCTGTCCCTACAAACAAGGTTTAGCACAGAATAGCACACTGACACTTTCCCTCACTGTCCTTCTCTGTCCCTACAAACAAGGTTTAGCACAGAATAGCACACTGATAGTTTCCCCGAGTGTCCTTCTCTGTCCCTAAACTCAAGGATTTCAAATATGGTTCAGCAAGATTGGCTTAGAACAGAATAGCACACTGACAGTTTCCCTCACTGTCCTTCTCTGTCCCTACAAACAAGGTTTAGCACAGAATAGCACACTGACACTTTCCCTCACTGTCCTTCTCTGTCCCTAAACTCAAGGATTTCAAATATGGTTCAGCAAGATTGGTTTAGCACAGAATAGCACACTGATAGTTTCCCTCACTGTCCTTCTCTGTCCCTACAAACAAGATTTAGCACAGAATAGCACACTGACAGTTTCCCTCACTGTCCTTCTCTGTCCCTACAAACAAGGTTTAGCACAGAATAGCACACTGACACTTTTCCTCACTGTCCTTCTCTGTCCCTACAAACAAGGTTTAGCACAGAATAGCACACTGATAGTTTCTCCGAGTGTCCTTCTCTGTCCCTAAACTCAAGGATTTCAAATATGGTTCAGCAAAGATTGGTTTAGAACAGAATAGCACACTGACAGTTTCCCCGAGTGTCCTTCTCTGTCCCTAAACTCAAGGATTTCAAATATGGTTCAGCAAGATTGGTTTAGCACAGAATAGCACACTGATAGTTTCCCTCACTGTCCTTCTCTGTCACTACAAACAAGATTTAGCACAGAATAGCACACTGATAGTTTCCACGAGTGTCCTTCTCTGTCCCTAAACTCAAGGATTTCAAATATGGTTCAGCAAGATTGGTTTAGCACAGAATAGCACACTGATAGTTTCCCTCACTGTCCTTCTCTGTCCCTACAAACAAGATTTAGCACAGAATAGCACACTGATAGTTTCCCCGAGTGCCCTTCTCTGTCCCTAAACTCAAGGATTTCAAATATGGTTCAGAAAGATTGGTTTAGAACAGAATAGCACACTGACAGTTTCCCTCACTGTCCTTCTCTGTCCCTACAAACAAGGTTTAGCACAGAATAGCACACTGACACTTTCCCTCACTGTCCTTCTCTGTCCCTACAAACAAGGTTTAGCACAGAATAGCACACTGATAGTTTCCCCGAGTGTCCTTCTCTGTCCCTAAACTGAAGGATTTCAAATATGGTTCAGCAAGATTGGTTTAGAACAGAATAGCACACTGACAGTTTCCCTCACTGTCCTTCTCTGTCCCTACAAACAAAGTTTAGCACAGAATAGCACACTGACACTTTCCCTCACTGTCCTTCTCTGTCCCTACAAACAAGGTTTAGCACAGAATAGCACACTGATAGTTTCCCCGAGTGTCCTTCTCTGTCCCTAAACTCAAGGATTTCAAATATGGTTCAGCAAGATTGGTTTAGAACAGAATAGCACACTGACAGTTTCCCCGAGTGTCCTTCTCTGTCCCTAAACTCAAGGATTTCAAATATGGTTCAGCAAGATTGGTTTAGCACAGAATAGCACACTGATAGTTTCCCTCACTGTCCTTCTCTGTCCCTACAAACAAGATTTAGCACAGAATAGCACACTGATAGTTTCCACGAGTGTCCTTCTCTGTCCCTAAACTCAAGGATTTCAAATATGGTTCAGCAAGATTGGTTTAGCACAGAATAGCACACTGATAGTTTCCCTCACTGTCCTTCTCTGTCCCTACAAACAAGATTTAGCACCGAATAGCACACTGATAGTTTCCACGAGTGTCCTTCTCTGTCCCTAAACTCAAGGATTTCAAATATGGCTCAGCAAGATTGGTTTAGCACAGAATAGCACACTGATAGTTTCCCTCACTGTCCTTCTCTGTCCCTACAAACAAGATTTAGCACAGAATAGCACACTGATAGTTTCCACGAGTGTCCTTCTCTGTCCCTATACTCAAGGATTTCAAATATGGTTCAGCAAGATTGGTTTAGAACAGAATAGCACACTGACAGTTTCCCTCACTGTCCTTCTCTGTCCCTACAAACAAGGTTTAGCACAGAATAGCACACTGACACTTTCCCTCACTGTCCTTCTCTGTCCCTACAAACAAGGTTTAGCACAGAATAGCACACTGATAGTTTCCCCGAGTGTCCTTCTCTGTCCCTAAACTCAAGGATTTCAAATATGGTTCAGCAAGATTGGTTTAGAACAGAATAGCACACTGACAGTTTCCCAGAGTGTCCTTCTCTGTCCCTAAACTCAAGGATTTCAAATATGGTTCAGCAAGATTGGTTTAGCACAGAATAGCACACTGATAGTTTCCCTCACTGTCCTTCTCTCTCCCTACAAACAATATTTAGCACAGAATAGCACACTGATAGTTTCCCCGAGTGTCCTTCTCTGTCCCTAAACTCAAGGATTTCAAATATGGTTCAGCAAGATTGGTTTAGCACAGAATAGCAAACTGATAGTTTCCCTCACTGTCCTTCTCTGTCCCTACAAACAAGATTTAGCACAGAATAGCACACTGACAGTTTCCCTCACTGTCCTTCTCTGTCCCTACAAACAAGGTTTAGCACAGAATAGCACACTGACACTTTTCCTCACTGTCCTTCTCTGTCCCTACAAACAAGGTTTAGCACAGAATAGCACACTGATAGTTTCTCCGAGTGTCCATCTCTGTCCCTAAACTCAAGGATTTCAAATATGGTTCAGCAAGATTGGTTTAGAACAGAATAGCACACTGACAGTTTCCCCGAGTGTCCTTCTCTGTCCCTAAACTCAAGGATTTCAAATATGGTTCAGCAAGATTGGTTTAGCACAGAATAGCACACTGATAGTTTCCCTCACTGTCCTTCTCTGTCCCTACAAACAAGATTTAGCACAGAATAGCACACTGATAGTTTCCACGAGTGTCCTTCTCTGTCCCTAAACTCAAGGATTTCAAATATGGTTCAGCAAGATTGGTTTAGCACAGAATAGCACACTGATAGTTTCCCTCACTGTCCTTCTCTGTCCCTACAAACAAGATTTAGCACAGAATAGCACACTGATAGTTTCCCCGAGTGCCCTTCTCTGTCCCTAAACTCAAGGATTTCAAATATGGTTCAGCAAGATTGGTTTAGAACAGAATAGCACACTGACAGTTTCCCTCACTGTCCTTCTCTGTCCCTACAAACAAGGTTTAGCACAGAATAGCACACTGACACTTTCCCTCACTGTCCTTCTCTGTCCCTACAAACAAGGTTTAGCACAGAATAGCACACTGATAGTTTCCCCGAGTGTCCTTCTCTGTCCCTAAACTGAAGGATTTCAAATATGGTTCAGCAAGATTGGTTTAGAACAGAATAGCACACTGACAGTTTCCCCGAGTGTCCTTCTCTGTCCCTAAACTCAAGGATTTCAAATATGGTTCAGCAAGATTGGTTTAGCACAGAATAGCACACTGATCGTTTCCCTCACTGTCCTTCTCTGTCCCTACAAACAAGATTTAGCACAGAATAGCACACTGATAGTTTCCACGAGTGTCCTTCTCTGTCCCTAAACTCAAGGATTTCAAATATGGTTCAGCAAGATTGGTTTAGCACAGAATAGCACACTGATAGTTTCCCTCACTGTCCTTCTCTGTCCCTACAAACAAGATTTAGCACAGAATAGCACACTGATAGTTTCCACGAGTGTCCTTCTCTGTCCCTAATCTCAAGGATTTCAAATATGGTTCAGCAAGATTGGTTTAGCACAGAATAGCACACTGATAGTTTCCCTCACTGTCCTTCTCTGTCCCTACAAACAAGATTTAGCACAGAATAGCACACTGATAGTTTCCACGAGTGTCCTTCTCTGTCCCTAAACTCAAGGATTTCAAATATGGTTCAGCAAGATTGGTTTAGAACAGAATAGCACACTGACAGTTTCCCTCACTGTCCTTCTCTGTCCCTACAAACAAGGTTTAGCACAGAATAGCACACTGACACTTTCCCTCACTGTCCTTCTCTGTCCCTACAAACAAGGTTTAGCACAGAATAGCACACTGATAGTTTCCCCGAGTGTCCTTCTCTGTCCCTAAACTCAAGGATTTCAAATATGGTTCAGCAAGATTGGCTTAGAACAGAATAGCACACTGACAGTTTCCCTCACTGTCCTTCTCTGTCCCTACAAACAAGGTTTAGCACAGAATAGCACACTGACACTTTCCCTCACTGTCCTTCTCTGTCCCTAAACTCAAGGATTTCAAATATGGTTCAGCAAGATTGGTTTAGCACAGAATAGCACACTGATAGTTTCCCTCACTGTCCTTCTCTGTCCCTACAAACAAGATTTAGCACAGAATAGCACACTGACAGTTTCCCTCACTGTCCTTCTCTGTTCCTACAAACAAGGTTTAGCACAGAATAGCACACTGATAGTTTCTCCGAGTGTCCTTCTCTGTCCCTAAACTCAAGGATTTCAAATATGGTTCAGCAAAGATTGGTTTAGAACAGAATAGCACACTGACAGTTTCCCCGAGTGTCCTTCTCTGTCCCTAAACTCAAGGATTTCAAATATGGTTCAGCAAGATTGGTTTAGCACAGAATAGCACACTGATAGTTTCCCTCACTGTCCTTCTCTGTCACTACAAACAAGATTTAGCACAGAATAGCACACTGATAGTTTCCACGAGTGTCCTTCTCTGTCCCTAAACTCAAGGATTTCAAATATGGTTCAGCAAGATTGGTTTAGCACAGAATAGCACACTGATAGTTTCCCTCACTGTCCTTCTCTGTCCCTACAAACAAGGTTTAGCACAGAATAGCACACTGACACTTTCCCTCACTGTCCTTCTCTGTCCCTACAAACAAGGTTTAGCACAGAATAGCACACTGATAGTTTCCCCGAGTGTCCTTCTCTGTCCCTAAACTCAAGGATTTCAAATATGGTTCAGCAAGATTGGTTTAGAACAGAATAGCACACAGATAGTTTCCACGAGTGTCCTTCTCTGTCCCTAAACTCAAGGATTTCAAATATGGTTCAGCAAGATTGGTTTAGCACAGAATAGCACACTGATAGTTTCCCTCACTGTCCTTCTCTGTCCCTACAAACAAGATTTAGCACAGAATAGCACACTGATAGTTTCCACGAGTGTCCTTCTCTGTCCCTAAACTCAAGGATTTCAAATATGGTTCAGCAAGATTGGTTTAGCACAGAATAGCACACTGATAGTTTCCCTCACTGTCCTTCTCTGTCCCTACAAACAAGATTTAGCACAGAATAGCACACTGATAGTTTCCACGAGTGTCCTTCTCTGTCCCTAAACTCAAGGATTTCAAATATGGTTCAGCAAGATTGGTTTAGAACAGAATAGCACACTGACAGTTTCCCTCACTGTCCTTCTCTGTCCCTACAAACAAGGTTTAGCACAGAATAGCACACTGACACTTTCCCTCACTGTCCTTCTCTGTCCCTACAAACAAGGTTTAGCACAGAATAGCACACTGATAGTTTCCCCGAGTGTCCTTCTCTGTCCCTAAACTCAAGGATTTCAAATATGGTTCAGCAAGATTGGTTTAGAACAGAATAGCACACTGACAGTTTCCCCGAGTGTCCTTCTCTGTCCCTAAACTCAAGGATTTCAAATATGGTTCAGCAAGATTGGTTTAGCACAGAATAGCACACTGATAGTTTCCCTCACTGTCCTTCTCTGTCCCTACAAACAAGATTTAGCACAGAATAGCACACTGATAGTTTCCCCGAGTGTCCTTCTCTGTCCCTAAACTCAAGGATTTCAAATATGGTTCAGCAAGATTGGTTTAGCACAGAATAGCACACTGATAGTTCCCCCGAGTGTCCTTCTCTGTCCCTAAACTCAAGGATTTCAAATATGGTTCAGCAAGATTGGTTTAGCACAGAATAGCACACTGATAGTTTCCCTCACTGTCCTTCTCTGTCCCTACAAACAAGATTTAGCACAGAATAGCACACTGATAGTTTCCCTGAGTGTCCCTCTCTGTCCCTAAACCCAAGGATTTCAAATATTGTTCAGCAAGATTGGTTTAGCACAGAATAGCACACTGATAGTTTCCCTCACTGTCCTTCTCTGTCCCTACAAACAAGATTTAGCACAGAATAGTACACTGATAGTTTCCACGAGTGTCCTTCTCTGTCCCTAAACTGAAGGATTTCAAATATGGTTCAGCAAGATTGGTTTAGAACAGAATAGCACACTGACAGTTTCCCTCACTGTCCTTCTCTGTCCCTACAAACAAGGTTTAGCACAGAATAGCACACTGACACTTTCCCTCACTGTCCTTCTCTGTCCCTACAAACAAGGTTTAGCACAGAATAGCACACTGATAGTTTCCCCGAGTGTCCTTCTCTGTCCCTAAACTCAAGGATTTCAAATATGGTTCAGCAAGATTGGCTTAGAACAGAATAGCACACTGACAGTTTCCCTGAGTGTCCTTCTCTATCCCTAAACTCAAGGATTTCAAATATGGTTCAGCAAGATTGGTTTAGCACAGAATAGCACACTGATAGTTTCCCTCACTGTCCTTCTCTGTCCCTACAAACAAGATTTAGCACAGAATAGCACACTGATAGTTTCCACGAGTGTCCTTCTCTGTCCCTAAACTCAAGGATTTCAAATATGGTTCAGCAAGATTGGTTTAGAACAGAATAGCACACTGACAGTTTCCCTCACTGTCCTTCTCTGTCCCTACAAACAAGGTTTAGCACAGAATAGCACACTGACACTTTCCCTCACTGTCCTTCTCTGTCCCTACAAACAAGGTTTAGCACAGAATAGCACACTGATAGTTTCCCCGAGTGTCCTTCTCTGTCCCTAAACTCAAGGATTTCAAATATGGTTCAGCAAGATTGGTTTAGAACAGAATAGCACACTGATAGTTTCCCCGAGTGTCCTTCTCTGTCCCTAAACTCAAGGATTTCAAATATGGTTCAGCAAGATTGGTTTAGCACAGAATAGCACACTGATAGTTTCCCTCACTGTCCTTCTCTGTCCCTACAAACAAGATTTAGCACAGAATAGCACACTGATAGTTTCCACGAGTGTCCTTCTCTGTCCCTAAACTCAAGGATTTCAAATATGGTTCAGCAAGATTGGTTTAGCACAGAATAGCACACTGATAGTTTCCCTCACTGTCCTTCTCTGTCCCTACAAACAAGATTTAGCACAGAATAGCACACTGATAGTTTCCACGAGTGTCCTTCTCTGTCCCTAAACTGAAGGATATCAAATATGGTTCAGCAAGATTGGTTTAGAACAGAATAGCACACTGACAGTTTCCCTCACTGTCCTTCTCTGTCCCTACAAACAAGGTTTAGCACAGAATAGCACACTGACACTTTCCCTCACTGTCCTTCTCTGTCCCTACAAACAAGGTTTAGCACAGAATAGCACACTGATAGTTTCCCCGAGTGTCCTTCTCTGTCCCTAAACTGAAGGATTTCAAATATGGTTCAGCAAGATTGGTTTAGAACAGAATAGCACACTGACAGTTTCCCCGAGTGTCCTTCTCTGTCCCTAAACTCAAGGATTTCAAATATGGTTCAGCAAGATTGGTTTAGCACAGAATAGCACACTGATAGTTTCCCTCACTGTCCTTCTCTGTCCCTACAAACAAGATTTAGCACAGAACAGCACACTGATAGTTTCCCCGAGTGTCCTTCTCTGTCCCTAAACTCAAGGATTTCAAATATGGTTCAGCAAGATTGGTTTAGCACAGAATAGCACACTGATAGTTTCCCCGAGTGTCCTTCTCTGTCCCTAAACTCAAGGATTTCAAATATGGTTCAGCAAGATTGGTTTAGCACAGAATAGCACACTGATAGTTTCCCTCACTGTCCTTCTCTGTCCCTACAAACAAGATTTAGCACAGAATAGCACACTGATAGTTTCCACGAGTGTCCTTCTCTGTCCCTAAACTTAAGGATTTCAAATATGGTTCAGCAAGATTGGTTTAGAACAGAATAGCACACTGACAGTTTCCCTCACTGTCCTTCTCTGTCCCTACAAACAAGGTTTAGCACAGAATAGCACACTGACACTTTCCCTCACTGTCCTTCTCTGTCCCTACAAACAAGGTTTAGCACAGAATAGCACACTGATAGTTTCCCCGAGTGTCCTTCTCTGTCCCTAAACTGAAGGATTTCAAATATGGTTCAGCAAGATTGGTTTAGAACAGAATAGCACACTGACAGTTTCCCCGAGTGTCCTTCTCTGTCCCTAAACTCAAGGATTTCAAATATGGTTCAGCAAGATTGGTTTAGCACAGAATAGCACACTGATAGTTTCCCTCACTGTCCTTCTCTGTCCCTACAAACAAGATTTAGCACAGAACAGCACACTGATAGTTTCCCCGAGTGTCCTTCTCTGTCCCTAAACTCAAGGATTTCAAATATGGTTCAGCAAGATTGGTTTAGCACAGAATAGCACACTGATAGTTTCCCCGAGTGTCCTTCTCTGTCCCTAAACTCAAGGATTTCAAATATGGTTCAGCAAGATTGGTTTAGCACAGAATAGCACACTGATAGTTTCCCTCACTGTCCTTCTCTGTCCCTACAAACAAGATTTAGCACAGAATAGCACACTGATAGTTTCCCCGAGTGTCCCTCTCTGTCCCTAAACCCAAGGATTTCAAATATGGTTCAGCAAGATTGGTTTAGCACAGAATAGCACACTGATAGTTTCCCTCACTGTCCTTCTCTGTCCCTACAAACAAGATTTAGCACAGAATAGTACACTGATAGTTTCCACGAGTGTCCTTCTCTGTCCCTAAACTCAAGGATTTCAAATATGGTTCAGCAAGATTGGTTTAGAACAGAATAGCACACTGACAGTTTCCCTCACTGTCCTTCTCTGTCCCTACAAACAAGGTTTAGCACAGAATAGCACACTGACACTTTCCCTCACTGTCCTTCTCTGTCCCTACAAACAAGGTTTAGCACAGAATAGCACACTGATAGTTTCCCCGAGTGTCCTTCTCTGTCCCTAAACTGAAGGATTTCAAATATGGTTCAGCAAGATTGGTTTAGAACAGAATAGCACACTGATAGTTTCCCTCACTGTCCTTCTCTGTCCCTACAAACAAGATTTAGCACAGAATAGCACACTGATAGTTTCCACGAGTGTCCTTCTCTGTCCCTAAACTCAAGGATTTCAAATATGGTTCAGCAAGATTGGTTTAGCACAGAATAGCACACTGATAGTTTCCCTCACTGTCCTTCTCTGTCCCTACAAACAAGATTTAGCACAGAATAGCACACTGATAGTTTCCACGAGTGTCCTTCTCTGTCCCTAAACTCAAGGATTTCAAATATGGTTCAGCAAGATTGGTTTAGCACAGAATAGCACACTGATAGTTTCCCTCACTGTCCTTCTCTGTCCCTACAAACAAGATTTAGCACAGAATAGCACACTGATAGTTTCCCCGAGTGTTCTTCTCTGTCCCTAAACTCAAGGATTTCAAATATGGTTCAGCAAGATTGGTTTAGCACAGAATAGCACACTGATAGTTTCCCTCACTGTCCTTCTCTGTCCCTACAAACAAGGTTTAGCACAGAATAGCACACTGACACTTTCCCTCACTGTCCTTCTCTGTCCCTACAAACAAGGTTTAGCACAGAATAGCACACTGATAGTTTCCCTGAGTGTCCTTCTCTGTCCCTAAACTCAAGGATTTCAAATATGGTTCAGCAAGATTGGTTTAGCACAGAATAGCACACTGATAGTTTCCCTCACTGTCCTTCTCTGTCCCTACAAACAAGATTTAGCACAGAATAGCACACTGATAGTTTCCACGAGTGTCCTTCTCTGTCCCTAAACTCAAGGATTTCAAATATGGTTCAGCAAGATTGGCTTAGAACAGAATAGCACACTGACAGTTTCCCTCACTGTCCTTCTCTGTCCCTACAAACAAAGTTTAGCACAGAATAGCACACTGACACTTTCCCTCACTGTCCTTCTCTGTCCCTACAAACAAGGTTTAGCACAGAATAGCACACTGATAGTTTCCCCGAGTGTCCTTCTCTGTCCCTAAACTCAAGGATTTCAAATATGGTTCAGCAAGATTGGTTTAGAACAGAATAGCACACTGACAGTTTCCCCGAGTGTCCTTCTCTGTCCCTAAACTCAAGGATTTCAAATATGGTTCAGCAAGATTGGTTTAGCACAGAATAGCACACTGATAGTTTCCCTCACTGTCCTTCTCTGTCCCTACATACAAGATTTAGCACAGAATAGCACACTGATAGTTTCCACGAGTGTCCTTCTCTGTCCCTAAACTCAAGGATTTCAAATATGGTTCAGCAAGATTGGTTTAGCACAGAATAGCACACTGATAGTTTCCCTCACTGTCCTTCTCTGTCCCTACAAACAAGATTTAGCACCGAATAGCACACTGATAGTTTCCACGAGTGTCCTTCTCTGTCCCTAAACTCAAGGATTTCAAATATGGTTCAGCAAGATTGGTTTAGCACAGAATAGCACACTGATAGTTTCCCTCACTGTCCTTCTCTGTCCCTACAAACAAGATTTAGCACAGAATAGCACACTGATAGTTTCCACGAGTGTCCTTCTCTGTCCCTATACTCAAGGATTTCAAATATGGTTCAGCAAGATTGGTTTAGAACAGAATAACACACTGACAGTTTCCCTCACTGTCCTTCTCTGTCCCTACAAACAAGGTTTAGCACAGAATAGCACACTGACACTTTCCCTCACTGTCCGTCTCTGTCCCTACAAACAAGGTTTAGCACAGAATAGCACACTGATAGTTTCCCCGAGTGTCCTTCTCTGTCCCTAAACTCAAGGATTTCAAATATGGTTCAGCAAGATTGGTTTAGAACAGAATAGCACACTGACAGTTTCCCAGAGTGTCCTTCTCTGTCCCTAAACGCAAGGATTTCAAATATGGTTCAGCAAGATTGGTTTAGCACAGAATAGCACACTGATAGTTTCCCTCACTGTCCTTCTCTCTCCCTACAAACAATATTTAGCACAGAATAGCACACTGATAGTTTCCCCGAGTGTCCTTCTCTGTCCCTAAACTCAAGGATTTCAAATATGGTTCAGCAAGATTGGTTTAGCACAGAATAGCACACTGATAGTTTCCCTCACTGTCCTTCTCTGTCCCTACAAACAAGATTTAGCACAGAATAGCACACTGACAGTTTCCCTCACTGTCCTTCTCTGTCCCTACAAACAAGGTTTAGCACAGAATAGCACACTGACACTTTTCCTCACTGTCCTTCTCTGTCCCTACAAACAAGGTTTAGCACAGAATAGCACACTGATAGTTTCTCCGAGTGTCCTTCTCTGTCCCTAAACTCAAGGATTTCAAATATGGTTCAGCAAGATTGGTTTAGAACAGAATAGCACACTGACAGTTTCCCCGAGTGTTCTTCTCTGTCCCTAAACTCAAGGATTTCAAATATGGTTCAGCAAGATTGGTTTAGCACAGAATAGCACACTGATAGTTTCCCTCACTGTCCTTCTCTGTCCCTACAAACAAGATTTAGCACAGAATAGCACACTGATAGTTTCCCCGAGTTTCCTTCTCTGTCCCTAAACTCAAGGATTTCAAATATGGTTCAGCAAGATTGGTTTAGCACAGAATAGCACACTGATAGTTTCCCTCACTGTCCTTCTCTGTCCCTACAAACAAGATTTAGCACAGAATAGCACACTGATAGTTTCCACGAGTGTCCTTCTCTGTCCCTAAACTCAAGGATTTCAAATATGGTTCAGCAAGATTGGTTTAGCACAGAATAGCACACTGATAGTTTCCCTCACTGTCCTTCTCTGTCCCTACAAACAAGATTTAGCACAGAATAGCACACTGATAGTTTCCACGAGTGTCCTTCTCTGTCCCTAAACTCAAGGATTTCAAATACGGTTCAGCAAGATTGGTTTAGCACAGAATAGCACACTGATAGTTTCCCTCACTGTCCTTCTCTGTCCCTACAAACAAGATTTAGCACAGAATAGCACACTGATAGTTTCCCCGAGTGTCCTTCTCTGTCCCTAAACTCAAGGATTTCAAGTATGGTTCAGCAAGATTGGTTTAGAACAGAATAGCACACTGACAGTTTCCCTCACTGTCCTTCTCTGTCCCTACAAACAAGGTTTAGCACAGAATAGCACACTGACACTTTCCCTCACTGTCCTTCTCTGTCTCTACAAACAAGGTTTAGCACAGAATAGCACACTGATAGTTTCCCCGAGTGTCCTTCTCTGTCCCTAAACTCAAGGATTTCAAATATGGTTCAGCAAGATTGGTTTAGAACAGAATAGCACACTGACAGTTTCCCCGAGTGTCCTTCTCTGTCCCTAAACTCAAGGATTTCAAATATGGTTCAGCAAGATTGGTTTAGCACAGAATAGCACACTGATAGTTTCCCTCACTGTCCTTCTCTGTCCCTACAAACAAGATTTAGCACAGAATAGCACACTGATAGTTTCCCCGAGTGTCCTTCTCTGTCCCTAAACTCAAGGATTTCAAATATGGTTCAGCAAGATTGGTTTAGCACAGAATAGCACACTGATAGTTTCCCTCACTGTCCTTCTCTGTCCCTACAAACAAGATTTAGCACAGAATAGCACACTGATAGTTTCCACGAGTGTCCTTCTCTGTCCCTAAACTCAAGGATTTCAAATATGGTTCAGCAAGATTGGTTTAGCACAGAATAGCACACTGATAGTTTCCCTCACTGTCCTTCTCTGTCCCTACAAACAAGATTTAGCACAGAATAGCACACTGATAGTTTCCACGAGTGTCCTTCTCTGTCCCTAAACTCAAGGATTTCAAATAGGGTTCAGCAAGATTGGTTTAGAACAGAATAGCACACTGACAGTTTCCCTCACTGTCCTTCTCTGTCCCTACAAACAAGGTTTAGCACAGAATAGCACACTGACACTTTCCCTCACTGTCCTTCTCTGTCCCTACAAACAAGGTTTAGCACAGAATGACACACTGACACTCTCCCTACCTATCCTTCTCTGTCCCTAAACACAAGGAATCCAGGATTAGTAAAGGAAAAAAATGACACTGTCCCTGCCTATGCTTCTCTTTCCCTGCTCCGGAACACACTACACAAGGCCGCCGCGCTGGCGGCCTTTTATAGTGTGTGGCGTGTACTAAACCCCCTCAGCAATAATTGGCCACAGGCATCCTGCCTGTGGCCAATCATTGCTCTCCTCGCTGCAGGCGCTGTAATTGGCCAAGCTTGCGGGGTCACAGTGCATGCTTGGCCAATCACAGCGCCTGGATGACACTGCGATGGCGTAGTGCATTGTGGGCCGTTTGCGTCACTCGAATTTGGCGCGAACGGCCCAAATCGTTCGATCTTCGTCGAACGATCGAACAGCCGATGTTCGAGTCGAACGTATGTTCGACTCGAACATGAAGCTCATCCCTAGTCAGAAATAATGCATTCATCTTTAACTTCCGCCCAAACACACACTTGTACCCCACTTCCAAGCAATTTAGCCTGTTTTTTTTTTACGTAGAGAATTTATGTGTGATAACTCTACCTTTTGTTTGATTCTCATAGGGGAGAGAAGACTGGGAGGAGGACACTCCAGGGAGCACAGGAACCCCACAGCTTCACAACAACCCCAAACTCCAAAAGACCAACAACTTAAAGATGTGGAGGAAGTTGAGGTGGAGGAAGGAGAAGTGCAGGAAGGAGAGGTGGATGACGTTGTGGAACTGGTCACCACAACAGGTCAGTATCTGTCACCACAGCTTCAGGTAAGAGAGGTAGGCCTGCAGAGTTATAATACATTTTTATTTTGTTTTTAGGGGATGTGAATGTTGGAGTGAAGGATAGTACAGGTTTCTCTGCTGACAGTGCCCTCCGCCTCATCCAGCAAGTCATGGAATGTAGCACGGAACTGGACAAAATTAAAGAAAGAATTCATGTGATGGATCAAACATTTAAAGACATTCTCGATGTTTTGGGGAGAATTCAATAATGCATCCCAACCCCCTTTTTTTCATGTTTCTTCTTCAACTTTTAAAAAACTTTTTGACAATCAAACCAGCCAAAAATTGAATCTGCACACAGTGTGTCAACATGTGCTATCTGCCATCAGGGGATATCCATGTACGTCTTTTGGGGGTGCAACCCCTTCCTCGTATCTAAAGTAGGTGAACTGAGGAAGGGGTTGCACCCCCAAAACACGTCCATTGATCACCCCTGATGGCAGATAGCACATGTTGACAATAGGGATGGCTGATGACTATCGAGCGGTTTGGCTCTGCCCTAGAGGCTTTGCACCACTCTTCTACTGCTTGTGGATCCATGGGGTCCATGCCGGCACTTCTGGCGTTCATCTGCTGTATCAGGATCCCGGACGAGAACTCCCACGTGTAGCGATACCCTCAGCTAAGAGGGCCGCAGATTTAGTTTGGGCCCTGAAGACAGCTCCGCCAACCCCCGGCAATTTACTCGACCCACTCTGGCACAGTTAGTCTAGGGTAATATATATATATCTTATGCTCTATGGCTAAATCCAGACACCAATGCAATGATAGAAGAATAATAAGTTTACTTTTACTGGCAATATAATCAACAGTTATAACAATCACAGTAGTCTATCTGCAGAGCCCTGCAGCAACTGACACACTACCACTAGTAAAATATGGCGCACACGCGCCACATGTAACAGTACTTCACTATGCGCCCTATGGTGCAGCAACTAAATAAACTACCTAGATGGCCAGGCCTGACCATATAACTCAGTCTCTAAGGGATGAATTCTTCGCATGCAAATCTTTAAACGGTGGTGCACATTTCAGGAACACATTTGTAATCCAAAAAGGGGGGGGGGTAAAAAGTATCAACACAGAACAGTTCACCACCAGAGATCCGTCTGACTCAGTTCTGCTATGGATCTCCAGTGGGGATTTAAATGCGAACTGGTGGGCCACGGCAGTCTGTAGGCCTAACAATAGTGTACAGGTGCTCGCTCACCCCTCCGGACGCGATCCCGGTCCGGGAACTTCCACCTGCTGTGTCTCCACACACAGCGTCTGCAGCAATCCGGTCTCCGGCTCAGCAGCGGTTGAGGATGACCGAGTCAGGTGCCACCCAGGCTCGCCAGGAGGGTGGAAGGCTCTTTTGGGTCGCAGCGCAAGGCCCCAGGCTTCAGGCCTTGCACCACAGCGGATCCGCACAGGAAGGTCTCTCCACTGAAGTCTCGTGTCCCAAAGAGACCGAGCTCCGCCTCCCCTCCTCTTTATATAACCCCTCCCATGAGTCTCTGGGGTGGAAACATTGCCGAAAGGGGTTCTGGGTAAGGTAGTCCTGGGAGTCTTAAAGGGGACCCCGCTACAATTATATGCTTCTCCTCCCGGCCAATCAGAAAGCGGGTCTTAAGAGGAGAATCGATCGTATTGGCAGGCCAGGAGCAGAGGGGAAGCCGCAGAGGAGGAGACACAGGGGGAAGCCGCTAAAGCTGCACGTGACGTGGATGGGGTAAGTGTGGGGCTGTGGGCAGAAGGGCAAGCGACGGGGGGTGGGGGGCTTGTTGGATGAGTGACTGGGGAGGGGGAAATTGATCGATTAACTGACTGAAAGAGGGGGTGGTGGTTTGCTGCCACCCCCCCCCCCCCACACACAAAAAAAATGGAGCACCAGCCGCCACTGAGTCTCAGGATATTCGGATATTCTTCGGGCACCAAATGTGGCACGGTTATTTCTCTTTTGGAATTATTAATGTCCACTATACACAGCACATCTAATTTCATAGAAATTATTGGAATTACCCATTAATTTTCAACCCTTAAATCATAAATTCTGATGTTACATTATCATTTACATAAAAAAATAAAAAAAAGTCAAGTTTGACCATTGATTGCTAAATCCCAGAGCTCCAAGAGAAAATAAGATAAATAAGAGAAAATAAGAAAATAAGATTCCTTTTACACACTTAAATGCTTGCCGACCAGCCGCCGTCATTATCCGCCCGCGATCGCTCCTCAGGGAGCCAGAAAGGGGATTTGTCAATCCTAGTGAGCAGGAACAGCAATCTCTCTCCTCCTCTAGTCAGTACACTGTCCCCACAGTTAGAAACACCTCCCAAGGGAACACTTAACCCCTTGATCGCCCCCTAGTGTTAACCCCTTCCCTGCCAGTGACATTTATACAGTAATCAATGGCTATTGTTAGCTCTAATCACTGTATAAATGTCAATGGTCCCAAAAAAGTGTCAAAGGTGTCCGATCTGTCCGCCGCAATGTCGCAGTCCTGCTAAAAATCGCTGATCACCGCCATTACTTGTGTAGCGGGGTCTCCTTTAAGACTCCCGGGACTACATTTCCCAGAGTCCCGTTTGGCACCCAGGGTGCAATGTTGCCACTGCAGAGACTTGTGGGAGGGAGATAAAAGGAGGAGGCGTGGGAGCTCGGCCTCTTTTGGACACCGCGCGGCTGCTGACTGGTCTTCCTGTGCGGATCTGCTGGAGTGCAGGGCCTGAAGCCCTGGGCCTTGCGCAACTTCCGAAGAGCCTTCCATCCCACTGCAGAGCCTGAGTGGCATCTGACTTTGTTTACCGCGGACATCAGTTGGATCGGGGACCCGACCGTTGCAGACGCTGTGTGCGGAGACACAGCAGGGGGAAGTCCCGGACTGGGATCGCGTCCGGAGTGGTGAGCGAGCACCTGCTCAATTCAATAGGCTGTACTGTGTTTAGGCCTATAGACTGCCTTGGCCCACCGATCCTTTATTTGCTGTTCCACTGGAGACCGGTAGCAGGACAGAGTTAAAGGGTCCCCAGTATAGTGTTCCTTGTGATTGCCTACTTTGTGGATTACAAATATTGTTCCTGAACGTGCACCACCATTTCAAGTTTGCATGCGAAGAAACCCTTATTCAAAAGACTGAGTTTACTTCTGTGTCAGGCCTGACCAGGGAGGGGAGATAGAATATTGTTTAGTGCGCCACAGGGCGCGTAGATAATAATAGCTGTAGTGGTGGATTACCACGCTGTGCTATTACTGTATACTATATCTATTGCTGCAGGGCTCTGTGAGCAAGTTTTATGTTATGTTTAACCTATGCCCTTTTAGCCTAAAGTAAGGCCGTTATACCTTACCACTTGCTATCACTGTGTTATCATTGCACATAGTGCTTATATCTCATCTGAAGTCAGGGTGTGTGTATAATCAGGTATAGATTGTGATAGATAACATCCCTAGACTAACTGTGCCATAAGAGACTTGACAAGATTGCCGAGGGTTGGTGGAGCTGTACTCAGGGCCCGAAATCAAACCAGCGGCTCTCTTAACTGGGGGTAGCGCTACACGTGGGGGCTCTCGAGTCCGGGATCCTGATACAGCAGGTGAACACGTCAAAAGTACCGGCATGGACCCGTTAGAGGTTAAAGTGTGGTGCGAAGCAGCTAAGACAGAACCAGATCAGTCGGTGGTCATCAGCCTCCCAGGAGAGGAATGGTCAACAGAGACGGTAGAGAAACTTGTGGTGTCACTGTCCCCAGATCATACACCGTGGGTGATGGACATGAAGTCAGACCCAAACATCTCGTATCAGTATGTGCTGATAGAATGGTGGGACGGAATGCCAGGAAACCTTTAAGCGCAAATGTGTGCGCGCACCAGACAATAGAACTTATAAGTTGGCGCACGCAATAACCGTTAAGACGGAGCCATCCCCAACGGGATCACCACAAGGGACACCCCGTGTCTCACCTGAAAGAAAAGAAAGGGTGACGCCCCCGGTGGCACCGGTCACTACCATAGCACCAGAATTAATAAACGCCCTAGGGGATCTGCTAGCAAAGTGCCAGAGGACAAACACGGTACATGTAGAGGCTAGCTACCGCAGACTAAAGACATTCTCTGGGAAGCTTCCTGTCCCTGTAGGGAAAGAAGATTTCTATGCCTGGGTGGAGCAGGCACTGCTAGCAGTAGAGGCATGGGAGGTGCCTGAAGCGCAGAAGAGACAGTGCGTGATAGAAAGTTTGAAAGGCGCGGCAGCAGAAGCGGTGAAAAGCTTCCGGTTTGGCAATGCTGATTGCACGGCTCAGGACTGTTTAGCCATGTTACAAGAGGAGTTCGGTCAGCTAGAAAAGGTGACAGAACTAGTGTACCAATTCGAACATACTTTCCAACAGCCGAATGAGAAGCTTTCAGAGTATGTAAGAAGACTAAACAAGATGCTTTGCAAGATCGTGTTAAAGAAAGGGATGTTGCCCCAAGACACAGATGCGGCAAGAATGAAGCTAGTGTTAAAGGGAGAGTTACGCTCGGATCCAGTCTGGCTTCACCTGAAAACCTCTGGAGGGGGAATGTCACTGACTTACTCTGATCTGATAAAAATTATTAGGGATGAGGAGTCACTACAGATGGATCAACAAGTGATCAAGGCACATACCTCTGCTGCACCAGTGGTAGTCAACTCAGTGATGACGAAAGAAAGAGACCCAGAAGTAGACACTTTAAAATCACAGATGTCTCAGGTGTTAGAGATGCTGACCTCCCTGATTGCAAAAGATTCAAATGTCCCCGAGAGAGAAGGAACAAAGAAGGAGTTGTTTTCAGACGCTTCAGTGCCCATTCCCCTACAAGATTGGAGGGATGTGATCTGTTTTAACTGTGGAGGGATTGGCCATATTGCAGCTGTATGTTCCAGTCCTAAGAAAAAAAAAAGCAGATAACCGCAAGCCAGCGGGAAACTCCAGAGGGCCCCGGTGAAGGAGTCAACCGGGTGCCCATCATCTTCAGTGAGCTCCAAACTGAATGAGAAGCCCAAGGAAAGAGAGGACAGAACTCCTCAGAAGAGGCACAGTATTCCACAGCGGGAATACACCCCAGAAAAAGAGCATAGTGTCCCTCAGCGGGTCTGTACACCCATTAAGGAGAAGAAAATCAATGCATACCGAGCCCAAGAAAGACTCAAGTCCAAAGGGAATTTGAAAAAGGGAAGTCTAAGGGGAGCACGCAAAGATAAAAAAACAACCCCTTTGAAGCCATATCCAGAGAAGCTGGTGGGCCCATCCCCCATAGTGCCCATTCAAGTGGAGGGAGTTTACACCAGAGCCATCTTGGATACTGGGGCACAGGTGACTCTGTTGTACCGGGACTTTTATGACAAACACTTAGGCCACCTGCCTATCAAGAAGATAGAAGAACTAGAAATATGCAGAATCTGGACCCAGAGCTTCCCTTATGATGACTATCTGCCCATAAAACTGACCTTCGACCCATCTGTGGCCGGGAAGGCTGAAGTGTTTGACACTCTGGCAGTTGTGTGCCCTCGCCGCCT